>JAVIAB010000050.1:8107110-8707110 GCA_032433765.1 Megaustenia siamemsis
TGGGAATACAGGTAGTCAATACACATACAGTGTCTATCATGGCATGGTTTGACATCTTGGATATCTATAACTTTGGCCAGTAGGAAATGTAACTCTGGGTGTTTGAGAGCAGAGTTAATGTAGTCAGAAAGATAACAGGGAGGAAACAAACATCTTGTCCAAAGTTACTGTAAATGTTAGTAAAGAGCCCCCGTCACGCCAAGTGGTGTATAGGGAATATGGTGTCAGTGACCATAATTTTTATAGACCTTAAGCACATGATTTTATTTGGGTAATGTGGTCGGTATTACGCCCAAACCGCTTTACTTTTCCAGAAAAAAATCAGGTATCCATTTAAGGTTGGGTAAACCCGAAAGCCGTTGATCAAGATCAAACCTGACATCTTGTCCTTTGTAGTCCAGTTTACTAACCATTGAGCTATCACAGCTCCCAACATTACTGTGGCAAAATACAAATACTGAACCCAAGTACAAGGGATAAAACTATTTGAGCTTTGAGAAACAGAGAAAAGAAAATGTGGCAGCTAGGCTGAGCTTGAACTTATAACAAATAAAATCAGGTCTGAGCTTGAACTTATAACAAATAACAATCAGGACTGAGCTTGAACTTATAACAAATAACAATCAGACTACAAGACAGCACATGTTCAGAAAAAAGTGACCACAAATAAATCACTTCACGTGAAAAATTGATAAGGCCCTGCGGCTAGAGCCTTGTCTAATGAGTGGACCACAAACATTAATTCTGCACCTGATTAGGAACACTAGATGGCAAATTAAATGATGGGAGAAATGGAAGAGATTACTAAAGAGAAGGTCACCGTCAGGGAAAGATGAGACAGCAAATGAAATGTTTATAGGATGGGAAGAGAAACAAGGGGGAAGCACTTGACTAACCAAAAGCTGGAGGTTTTGAGGTTACATTCTCCAGCTTTTACCTCTGGTGAAATTTCTGAATTTTGCGTGTTAATCTTTTTTTCCATGGCAGGCATGCGCACAGAGGTCCCTCGCTGCACAGGCAGATAACTCATATTTTTTCCGCCAATGATTAATCGATGTTTCAAGCCAGGCCTCACTGCTAAGATCAAGGGTGGTTGCCGCAGAGAGAAATCACAAATAGAAGTCCCAACTGGTGCATCCGGGATTTGAACTCACAGCATCCCTATCTCAAGACCAGCGTCTTGCCTCGAGAGCAACCAGTTCCCCGGCTAGAGTTTTAAAATGGAGACTATGCCACAGGCATGGAAACTGGTCATACTGATACCAGTATTGAAAAAGAAGACTCATTAATAACCCAGCTAGACTTATAAATCTATTCAACTGTAGACTTATAAATCTATTCAACTGTAGACTTATAAATCTATTCAACTGTAGACTTATAAATCTATTCAACTGTAGACTTATAAATCTATTCAACTGTAGCAGACACATAGAACACATGCTGAGTGCCAGACTAATGTGGCACCTGGAAGAAAACAATTTCTATTTCTACAACAAGCAGGATCCTGGCAGCACACATCCACGTGTGATCAGATCACAACATCAAATATCCTTCCAGTGACATTACAGATGGTTCACAGTGTACCCTGTCGCAGGTCCCTAATTTGGGTGTGATTCTTAATCTGATATATTTGCCTTTCTTTTCTGTTCTGATTGTAGTGTTGTTAATTACTGCAAGTTGTGTTGTTGTTGCAAGTTGAGCTGCTGTAAGTTGTGTTGATGTTGTAAATTGTGTTGTTGTAAATTGTGTAACAGTAAGTTGTGTTACAGTAAGTTGTGTTGTAAATTGTGTTACAGTAAATTGTGTTGTAAGTTGTGTTACAGTAAGTTGTGTTGTAAATTGTGTTAAAGTAAGTTGTGTTGTTGTTGCAAGTTGAGCTGCTGTAAGTTGTGTTGATATTGTAAGTTGTGTTACTGTAAATTGTGGTGTAAATTGTGTTGTAAATTGTGTTACAGTAAATTGTGTTGTAAGTTGTGTTACAGTAAGTTGTGTTGTAAGTTGTGTTAAAGTAAGTTGTGTTGTTGTTGAAGTTTGTGCTGCAGATGGTAGAATGCTTCATGGGGAACTCCTTGAACATGGTAACAAATGCCCAACTACTTCCATCTTATTTACACAAACAACACAGAGTGTTTCAAAAATCCCCAAATGCCACTTGTAGACAACTTGCCCTGCCCAGTGCTTCTATTAATGATGCACCCAATGCTAGTTCTTCTATTAATGATGCACCCAGTGCTTTTATTAATGAAGCACACAGGACTTCTATTAATGAAGCATCCAGTGCTTTTATTAATGATGCACCCAGTGCTTTTATTAATGACGAACCCAGGGCTCCACAGAACACACACTACCACATTCAGCATCTCAATGTAGGCCATATTCCTCTCTCAAAAGCAAACCAAGGATAGATTTTCGTTCGGAAGCTTTCATCAATGCAACGAATGAGATTTCAGAGTTGATATTTGTCATGGTTTTAAGAATCAATCTACAATTCATATTTATATAACATATGATATATGAATTTTTAGATATTTGGACGAGATATTAGATTTCACCAATACCAAGATGATGCAAGACTTGTAAAAAGAATATGGTTTGATGACAGCTTACACTAATCAAATTGAGAGTGACGCACTATGCGGCGAAACGTACACGTGCCAAATCGGCGTGGCGAACAGTGCGTAGAAACGTACGGAAAGATTTAGTGAACATAAATTGGGGGGAGGGGGGGATGACTAATCCATCAATGCAGCAGCAAATGGAGATGGTGGTTATCTTCTACTACTTTTGGCTCTTTTGTTCTCTTAACTTGAACAAAAGACGTACCTTGCGTCGTACATCTCCGACAAGAATAGGCACTCGCTTTTAAATAGGATTGGGATATCAAAATTTCAACAAGCTTGCTCTCTAACATACCCCGGCACATCTCAACGTGATTCGCGCATCATTAATAGAAGCACTGCCTGCATCATGAATAGAAGCACTGGCTGCATCATGAATAGAAGCACTGGTGCATCATTAATAGAAGCACTGGGCGCATAATTAATAGAAGCACTGGATGCATCAGGAATAGAAGCACTGGGTGCATCATTAATAGAAGCCCTGGGTTCGTCATTAATAAAAGCACTGGGTGCATCATTAATAAAAGCACTGGATGCTTCATTAATAGAAGTCCTGTGTGCTTCATTAATAAAAGCACTGGGTGCATCATTAATAGAAGAACTAGCATTGGGTGCATCATTAATAGAAGCACTGGGTGCATCAGAATAGAAGCCCTGGGTACTTCATTAATAAAAGCACTGGTGCATCATTAATAAAAGCACTGACTGCATCATTAATAGAAGCACTGACTGCATCATTAATAGAAGCACTGACTGCATCATTAATAGAAGCACTGACTGCATCATTAATAGAAGCACTGACTGCATTATTAATAGAAGCACTGACTGCATCATTAATAGAAGCATTGACTGCATCATTAATAGAAGCATTGACTGCATCATTAATAGAAGCATTGACTGCATCATTAATAGAAGCACTGGATGCATCATTAATAGAAGCACTGACTGCATCATTAATAGAAGCATTGACTGCATCATTAATAGAAGCACTGGATGCATCATTAATAGAAGCACTGGCTGCATCATTAATAGAAGCACTGACTGCATCATTAATAGAAGCACTGACTAAACAACAAAAACACCAGAGTTTGACGTACACCCCCCACCCCACGTCACCTTTGAGTACACATTTCAATTAAACGAAACAGCTGAGCGCTCCCCTCTTTCTGCTTATTTCTGCTTCAGAAAGAAAATCCCTGCTAATTCGGTCCAGGAATTCTAACATGGCATGGACAAGGCAACCCAAGAACGGCGCCGCTTGCCTAAACCCGTCGTCTTTGGGTAGGGGAGAGGGTATGCAGTGAGTTCTCGTCTTGTATATACTGCGGACATTATCTATGAGTCAAGAAGCGAGAAAGAAAAAGTATAAACAAGGAACTAGATAGAAAGGGGGTGAGAGATTGGTGGATCTGACCGGCCATGTGTTTGCCATGTGAGAATTGCCTTTATGGAGATGAAGAGAGAACGGATGTAAGACTGAGAAATGTTAAGTGCTGAAGAAGTGAAAGGAACGATCAATTAGAAAGGATGTGAGACAGATAAACTCTTTAGAATAGTAACAAACCCCCGGCATAAAGTCGCTGTACAGTAAAAAAATATATATATTTTTAAATTATCGGAATTATACCGTAAATTGTTATTGTTCATCTAGACACTACTGCTCTTGGCTGGCTTGTACTGGGTAAAGTGACCGTTCACATATTGACGCGTCTACGGCATGCGTTCAAAATGTCTAGTCTGGAAATGGCAGCACAAATTGTCGAATTACTTCTTCAGTATATTTGCCACCATTATGGAAGACATGTTCAGCCAAAGATACCCAGTTTCAAATGTTTAACACAATTTCCTATCAGCAATGAAACCGTGAATATAACAACAGCTTGTTGTGTTATCCGCGTGTTGCAGGCGGGATTGTGGACACAGAATATCATGACGTACATGTCATCAATCAGTGACGTAATTTAAATAAAATATTGTTCAAGTCAATGCACAGCGACTCTATATACACCCTAAAGATGTCGAACGGTAGGGAGTATTATCAGTTGTTTTTTTTTTTTTAAGGTGAGAAATGGCAAAGTAAACATGAGCAAGAAATATGTAAGAGTTTGTGTGGCACAGTAAAGAGAAGTAAGAGTAATTAAAGACAAATATTATTGTAAAAAATAATTAATTTAAAAAAAAAGAGAGAATAAGGTTGAAAAAGAGAAAAGGAATAAAGAAGGAAGAAAAGAAGAATAAAGTAATAAGAAGTAAGAATAAATGGTGATTGTGTGGGCGGTCTGACAGACAGACTAACATACAGACGAACGGATGGGCGGTTTTTTGGGGCGGACCGAGACCCGTCAGAGACAGACATCCAGAGGGACAGACAGATAGTGGGATGGAAGGGTGGTTTTGTCAGACAGACAAACAGAGGGACAGACAGATAGTGGGATGGAAGGGTGGTTTTGTCAGACAGACAAACAGAGGGACAGACAGATAGTGGGATGGAAGGGTGGTTTTGTCAGACAGACAAACAGAGGACAGACAGATAGTGGGATGGAAGGGTGGTTTTGTCAGACAGACAAACAGAGGGACAGACAGATAGTGGGATGGAAGGGTGGTTTTGTCAGACAGACAAACAGAGGGACAGACAGATAGTGGGATGGAAGGGTGGTTTTGTCAGACAGACAAACAGAGGGACAGACAGATAGTGAGATGGAAGGGTGGTTTTGTCAGACAGACAAACAGAGGACAGACAGATAGTGAGATGGAAGGGTGGTTTTGTCAGACAGACATCCAGAGGGACAGACAGATAGTGGGATGGAAGGGTGGTTTTGTCAGACAGACAAACAGAGGGACAGACAGATAGTGAGATGGAAGGGTGGTTTTGTCAGACAGACAAACAGAGGGACAGACAGATAGTGAGATGGAAGGGTGGTTTTGTCAGACAGACAAACAGAGGGACAGACAGATAGTGGGATGGAAGGGTGGTTTTGTCAGACAGACATCCAGAGGGACAGACAGATAGTGGGATGGAAGGGTGGTTTTGTCAGACAGACATCCAGAGGGACAGACAGATAGTGGGATGGAAGGGTGGTTTTGTCAGACAGACAAACAGAGGACAGACAGATAGTGGGATGGAAGGGTGGTTTTGTCGGACAGACAAACAGAGGACAGACAGATAGTGAGATGGAAGGGTGGTTTTGTCAGACAGACAACAGAGGGACAGACAGATAGTGAGATGGAAGGGTGGTTTTGTCAGACAGACAAACAGAGGGACAGACAGATAGTGAGATGGAAGGGTGGTTTTGTCAGACAGACAAACAGAGGGACAGACAGTAGTGAGATGGAAGGGTGGTTTTGTCAGACAGACAAACAGAGGACAGACAGATAGTGAGATGGAAGGGTGGTTTTGTCAGACAGACAAACAGAGGGACATACAGATAGTGGGATGGAAGGGTGGTTTTTGTCAGACAGACAAACAGAGGGACAGACAGATAGTGGGATGGAAGGGTGGTTTTGTCGGACAGACAAACAGAGGGACAGACAGATAGACAGTGGGATGGAAGGGTGGTTTTGTCGGACAGACAGATAGACAGTGGATGGAAGGGTGGTTTTGTCGGACAGACAAACAGAGGGACAGACAGATAGACAGTGGGATGGAATGGTGGTTTTGTCGGACAGACAAACAGAGGGACAGACAGATAGACAGTGGGATGGAAGGGTGGTTTTGTCGGACAGACAAACAGAGGGACAGACAGATAGACAGTGGGATGGAAGGGTGGTTTTGTCGGACAGACAAACAGAGGGACAGACAGATAGACAGTGGGATGGAAGGGTGGTTTTGTCGGACAGACAAACAGAGGGACAGACAGATAGACAGTGGGAGGAAGGGTGGTTTTGTCGGACAGACAAAGAGGGACAGACAGATAGACAGTGGGATGGAAGGGTGGTTTTGTCGACAGACAAACAGAGGGACAGACAGATAGACAGTGGGATGGAAGGGTGGCTTTGTCGGACAGACAAACGGAGGGACAGACAGATAGACAGTGGGATGGAAGGGTGGCTTTTGTCGGACAGACAAACGGAGGGACAGACAGATAGACAGTGGGATGGAAGGGTGGTTTTGTCGGACAGACAAACAGAAGGACAGACAGTGGAATGGAAGGGTGGCTTTGTCGGACAGACAAACAGAGGGACAGACAGATAGACAGTGGGTTGGAAGGGTGGCTTTGTCGGACAGACAAACAGAGGGACAGACAGTGGAATGGAAGGGTGGCTTTGTCGGACAGACAAACAGAGGGACGACAGATAGACAGTGGGATGGAAGGTGGTTTTGTCGGACAGACAAACGGAGGGACAGACAGATAGACAGTGGGATGGAAGGTGGTTTGTCGGACAGACAAACAGACAGACAGACATAGTTAGCTAATATAGACGAACTGGCAGAAAGACAGAATGATGGGTGGACGGACGGACGGACGGACAGACAGACAGGGATGGATGGATGGATAGATAGAAAGCGAGAGTCTGGTATCGAATAGTGACGTAGTTTCGCTGATTCACCTGTATCTCAAAGTCCACAAATAACTGAGTACCTGAGTACACATAGCACAACCCAGAGCTCCACCTGGCGCAGGCGATCACCAGCTACCTGACCTTACGTAACCACCCAGAACACACATCTAACTTACTCTGCATCACTTGCCTTGTTTCCCCCCTCCCCCCTTCCCCCAGGATATGAAAGCATTTTCCTGGCGAGATTCCGTTGCTGTGTCCTTGACCTATTATTCCTGACAAATGTCAATGGTCTATACATTCAGCACATCCTGTCCGTGATCTTGAATGAGAGAACATCATGTATTCGGATATCCTAACTGAGAAATGTAGGAAACATGACAGTAAGGGAGACGAGAAGGCATTGATACATATAAAATAACACCAGAAATATGATACTTTATCTTAAGTATCTTAACACAAGATGTCGGTTGTGTATGGCGAACACACTAGTTCCTACTGATACTTTAGGAGTATCTTAACACAAGATGTCGGTTGTGTATGGCGAACACACTAGTTCCTACTGATACTTTAGGAGTATCTTAACACAAGATGTCGGTTGTGTATGGCGAAACACACTAGTTCCTACTGATACTTTAGGAGTATCTTAACACAAGATGTCGGTTGTGTATGGCGAACACACTAGTTCCTACTGATACTTTAGGAGTATCTTAACACAAGATGTCGGTTGTGTATGGCGAACACACTAGTTCCTACTGATACTTTAGGAGTATCTTAACACAAGATGTCGGTTGTGTATGGCGAAACACACTAGTTCCTACTGATACTTTCCTTTCGTTGATTTTGTCTTTTCAGGAAGTAAAAAAACACGAGCTTCTGTTAACCGTTCAACATGATTAGTATCAACTGTCTTCTGTTAAACGTTCAATATGATTAGTATCAACTGTCTTCTGTTAAACGTTCATATGATTAGTATCAACTGTCTTCTGTTAAACGTTCAACATGATTAGTATCAACTGTCTTCTGTTAAACGTTCAACATGATTAGTATCAACTGTCTTCTGTTAAACGTTCAACATGATTAGTATCAACTGTCTTCTGTTAAAACGTTCAACATGATTAGTATCAACTGTCTTCTGTTAAACGTTCAACATGATTAGTATCAACTGTCTTCTGTTAAACGTTCAACATGATTAGTATCAACTGTCTTCTGTTAAACGTTCAACATGATTAGTATCAACTGTCTTCTGTTAAACGTTCAACATGATTAGTATCAACTGTCTTCTGTTAAACGTTCAACATGATTAGTATCAACTGTCTTCTGTTAAACGTTCAACATGATTAGTATCAACTGTCTTCTGTTAAACGTTCAACATGATTAGTATCAACTGTCTTCTGTTAAACGTTCAACATGATTAGTATCAACTGTCTTCTGTTAAACGTTCAACATGATCAGTATCAACTGTCTTCTGTTAAACGTTCAACATGATTAGTATCAACTGTCTTCTGTTAAACGTTCAACATAATTAGTATCAACTGTCTTCTGTTAAACGTTCAACATGATTAGTATCAACTGTCTTCTGTTAAACGTTCAACATGATTAGTATCAACTGTCTTCTGTTAAACGTTCAACATGATTAGTATCAACTGTCTTCTGTTAAACGTTCAACATGATTAGTATCAACTGTCTTCTGTTAAACGTTCAACATAATTAGTATCAACTGTCTTCTGTTAAACGTTCAACATGATTAGTATCAACTGTCTTCTGTTAAACGTTCAACATGATTAGTATCAACTGTAACTGAAAATGGTTATAAATTAACATTGCAACCCCGAAACCCTCATATTTACTTATATATGATCTTTTATATTAAATAAATAAATGATATATATATGTATATATATATATGTATATATGTTTGTATATATATATATATATATATATATATGTTTGTGTATATATATATAATATATATATATATGTCTGTATATATATATATATATATATATATATATATATATGTTTGTATATATATATATATATATATATATATATATTAACGACATGTACAGAGAACAGACTCATGAAAAAGGATGGAAAATCCTGTGGACCAGTGGGCCTGACTTGTTCATTCTTTGACCGCGTGTGTTTATCAGACATTGGTAGAACTAGCCACGAGAGAAGATGTTCGACAAAAACAAAACCTCAAAAAAATACACAATAGCCTCCACTGGACCGCATGACAAGACGAAAAGAGCAATTTATTCAACCGGTTTATGGCGTGGGGCCCACGACAGGACCAGAGGGATAAAGGCCGCTTGGCCAAAGCAGTTGCCACGACGCGTGAGACCTAGGGTTTTTATTTCATCCCAGATAGAAAAAATCCTTTCTGTCTATCGCGGGTTTCGTACACCGTACATCGGCATTTCAGCCAACGAAACAGTGGATTTCTTGCATGGCCACGCGCTTGGCTAAAATATCGTTCATACATTTTCCTTTTTGTTAAAAAATGTTAACTTTTTGTGCGCCTGGTGTCACAAGTTGGAAACACTTCCATAAAATATCACTTTTATGAATGAGTGGGATGTGCTAAAACGCATGACTTATTCGCTCAAAAACGATTCAAAATGGGGCTGTGCAGTCTAGAGGCACGACGTCAGGATAGGATTGACCTGGGTTCAAAGTTCATCAGAAGCGGCTTTGATTGGTCAAAAATAGGAACAATTAATCTGTGGTTTCTTGATGACGTTACCCACCCCTGATAGTTTATGTAAAAAAAGTAAAGAACCCCCGTCACGCCAAGTGGCGTATAGGGAATATGGTGTTAGTGACCATAACTTTCACATACATTCGGCACATGATTTTTGGGGCAATGTGGTCGGTATTACGCCCGTGCCGCTTTACTTTCCCAGAAAAAAATCCGGTACCCAGTTAAGGCTGGGTGAACCGGAAGCCGTCAGTTGGGATCGAACCCTACCTCTTGTTCTTTGTAGTCCAGTTCACTAACCACTGAGCTATCGCGGCTCCCGAGTGTGACTGTGGTTCAGACAAAATGATTGCTGAACATCTGCTACATTTTTTCTACTTCTACCTTTCAGCTCCCCGTGAAGCACAGTTCTTCAACAAACACTTCAGCTCCCCGTGGAGCAGTTCTTCAACAAACACTTTCCAAGTCGTCCTGTTTCTTGCCATTCTTTTTAAGATCATTTCATGACTTCCCCATTATCTTCCTCTCTGCTTCTACCTATCTTCGCCATGGATATTCAGGTCTTCTCTTTGTCCCTTCCCCTGGGGATTCCAAAAAGGGTCTGTCGTGTAATACTATCAGTTGACTTCCGCAGTATGTGCCCTATCCAGTGTCATCATCTTCGTTGTATCTTTGTCCACTGACAGGTACTTTCCCATAATTCTTACTTTAGTGGTTTTGTCCTGCCTCATTCCCATTCTTTACTTCCGCTACAATTATCTCTCCAATATAAAAAGAGAAGGTTCTTTGTGCCCATCATCGGTCCCATACCGGGACACACTGTTCGGAGATACCATCAACCCATGAGCTGATCAATGTTTCCTTTCATCTTATTAAGGTTAATGTCCATATCTTGTACACACAAGAACAGTATAATGATAAACACAGATATCAAACATACACAATGTAAATATTCAAAATATATATTAGCTAAACAGGCCGACGCTTATAAGATAGAATTTGTGAACCCTTATATAACATGGAACGTGATTCTAGCACCCATATCTATTCCAATTTCAGATTGTCGGGTCATATTACCACAGTTGATTTCCGAGGTACTGGCATTATCTCTTGTTCCTATGATACTCACAGTCGGTTCGCTTTGGAGAACTGACCCATAGTCCGTTTTGGTATTCTTCAACCGAGGATTACATTCTTTTCACTCTTCTCATTAATCACTGCTTTCCTCTCCTTTTCTTTCCTGTGTCCTATCCCTATTTCTCCCTCCGTTAACTTTCTTCTTCTTTCCTCTTGCCACCTCTATCGTCTCTCTCTTTTCCTGTTCTTCGTATAGTCTTCATACTTTATAGGACACCTGCTTTAATTGCTCCCAATGTTTAATTGTTTGGTTCCTTCTGGTCTCTGTAAATCCTGGCCACCGTCATTTTCCGCCATTTTTTTTTTATAGATCGGCGCTGTGTCTTCTAGCTAAGATTTATGTGTTTAATTTGTGTAGTTTGTTGTATCTGATGAAGAGGAAAGTTGGAACACTTGGTTAAAACTGGCAAAATAAAAGGAAAGAGATATCGCGGAGAACTGCTGCATACCATTTTTATTTTTATTTTATAAGATAATGATAACTGCGCTAATCACTCATCTCTATCAAAACCGACAGACCGCAGGAATACAGGACACATTTGAATCGAACATAAACTTCAAACGAACAAAAGTCATAACAATAAATGGAAGAAACCATACACAGGTTCAATGAGAAAACCAGGCGGTAGCAGTCACGAATGTTTTCACATACCTGGCAAGGATTGTAACACCAGGTGAGGTGGTCGGCAGGGAGATCAACAAAGGAATAAACAAAGCCAGAATGGCTTTTGTCAATCTACACCATTTGGAGACTTGCCCGCAACAACAAAACTAAACTCTGGAAACAGGAGAGCTCTGTAGGTTCAGTGTTTTCGTGTGGATAAGAACACTGGAGATAAAACGAAAAATGAAACATCAAGACCGTCATTATTTCATACAACTTGTCGGGGAGAGAGGAATTTTCTGAATTGTTGGTGTACAAGAAAATCAGCAAGCCAGAAATGATCAAGAACTGCAACCAACAGAAATTGCATATGGTGATAACATAATATATATATATGGGGTGAAATAAAAATCCTGAGTCTCACACGCCGTGACGACTTCTTGACCAAGCGGCCTTTATCCCTCTGTTCTATCGTTGCCCCCCTACATACACCAGCAATGGTACTATGTGTCGTAAAGATAGATAGATAACATATATAACGATGTAGTTGGGTAGGTCACGTGATCGGAAGTGATCTGGAAACGCAGTGGGCTTCGAGCAGAAGACAGGCAGGTCAAGGACAACCAGGGCGAGGTCAGATGAATACTGTGGGCCAAACATGAGACGCCCTGTGATAGGAATGACCACGAACAAGAGGAATCCGGTACGTTTTGTCACTTTCAAGATGTATCGGTCACTGACTGTTTCTCGATCCAAGGAGAGAATATAGCAATCAAGGACTGTTTGAGGGGGTTGGGGGGGGGGGGGGATATGAGAAAACAGCAATCAAAGACTGCTCAAGGGGTGCAACCATGAGAAATTAGCAAACGAGGAATGATCAAGAGGTAAGCCAATGACAGTAATTTAGACACCTCATATGAAATGTTTGCATGATTGACATTACATCTGCCCATAGATATGGTCAAGTCAATGAAAGAACACAACAGTAACAGGGAGAAGTGGATAGGGTGATTGCTCAGATAAGGTCCAAAAGTCAGACAAGACTAAGTGTCGCGAAATGGGCTCTATATGGAAGATATTTGACTGTGGGGAAGTGGAGTCTATATAGAAGATATTTGACTGTGGGGAAGTGGAGTCTATATAGAAGATATTTGATGTGGGGAAGTGGAGTCTATATAGAAGATATTTGACTGTGGGGAAGTGGAGTCTATATAGAAGATATTTGATTGTGGGGAAGTGGAGTCTATATAGAAGATATTTGATGTGGGGAAGTGGAGTCTATATAGAAGATATTTGACTGTGGGGAAGTGGAGTCTATATAGAAGATATTTCACTGCGGGGAAGTGGAGTCTATATAGAAGATATTTGACTGTGGGGAAGTGGACTCTAGATAGAAGATATTTGATGTGGGGACGTGGAGTCTAGATAGAAGATATTTTCACTGCGGGGAAGTGGAGTCTATATAGAAGATATTTGACTGTGGGGAAGTGGACTCTAGATAGAAGATATTTGAAATGGGGACGTGGAGTCTAGATAGAAGATATTTGACTGTGGGGAAGTGTACTCTAGATAGAAGATATTTGATGTGGGGACGTGGAGTCTGGATAGAAGATATTTGTCTGTGGGAAGTGTACTCTAGATAGAAGATATTTGATGTGGGGAAGTGGAGTCTATATAGAAGATATTTGATGTGGGAAGTGGACTCTAGATAGAAGATATTTGACTGTGGGGAAGTGTACCCTAGATAGAAGATATTTGATGTGGGGAAGTGTACTCTAGATAGAAGATATTTGATGTGGGAAAGTGGAGTATATATAGAAGATATTTGACTGCGGGGAAGTGGACTCTAGATAGAAGATATTTGATGTGGGCAAGTGGAGTCTAGATAGAAGATATTTGAAGTGGGGAAGTGGAGTCTATATAGAAGATATTTGATGTGGGGAAGTGGACTCTAGATAGAAGATATTTGATGTGGGGAAGTGGACACTAGATAGAATATATTTGATGTGGGGAAGTGGACTCTAGATAGAAGATATTTGATGTGGGGAAGTGGACTCTAGATAGAAGATATTTGATGTGGGGAAGTGGAGTCTATATAGAAGATATTTGATGTGGGGAAGTGGACTCTAGATAGAAGATATTTGATGTGGGGAAGTGGAGTCTATATAGAAGATATTTGACTGTGGGGAAGTGGACTCTAGATAGAAGATATTTGATGTGGGGAAGTGGAGTCTATATAGAAGATATTTGATGTGGGGAAGTGGACTCTAGATAGAATATATTTGATGTGGGGAAGTGGACTCTAGATAGAAGATATTTGACTGTGGGGAAGTGGAGTCTATATAGAAGATATTTAATGTGGGGAAGTGGAGTCTAGATAGAAGATATTTGACTGTGGGGAAGTGAAGTCTAGATAGAAGATATTTGATGTGGGGAAGTGGAGTCTATATAGAAGATATTTGACTGTGGGGAAGTGGACTCTATATAGAAGATATTTGATGTGGGGAAGTGGAGTCTATATAGAAGATATTGATGTGGGGAAGTGGACTATATCTAGAAGATATTTGACTGTGGGGAAGTGGAGTCTATATAGAAGATATCTGATGTGGGGAAGTGGAGTCTATATAGAAGATATTTGATGTGGGAAGTAGAATCTAGATAGAAGATATTTGATGTGGTGAAGTGGAGTCTATATAGAAGATATTTGATGTGGGGAAGTGGACTATATCTAGAAGATATTTGACTGTAGGGAAGTGGACTCTTGATAGAAGATATATGACTGTGGGAAAGTGGACTCTTGATAGAAGATATATGACTGTGGGGAAGTGGACTCTAAATAGAAGATATATGACTGTGGGGAAGTGGACTCTAAATATGAGATATATGACTGTGGGGAAGTGAACTCTAAATAGAAGATATATGACTGTGGGGAAGTGGACTCTAAATAGAAGATATATGACTGTGGTGAAGTGGACTCTTGATAGAAGATATATGACTGTGGGGAAGTGGACTCTAAATAGAAGATATATGACTGTGGGGAAGTGGACTCTAAATAGAAGATATATGACTGTGGTGAAGTGGACTCTTGATAGAAGATATATGACTGTGGGGAAGTGCACTCTAAATAGAAGATATATGACTGTGGGAAGTGGACTCTTGATAGAAGATATACGACTGTGGAAAGTGGACTCTAAATAGAAGATATATGACTGTGGGGAAGTGGACTCTAAATAGAAGATATATGACTGTGGTGAAGTGGACTCTTGATAGAAGATATATGACTGTGGGGAAGTGGACTCTAAATAGAAGATATATGACTGTGGGGAAGTGGACTCTAAATAGAAGATATATGACTGTGGTGAAGTGGACTCTTGATAGAAGATATATGACTGTGGGGAAGTGGACTCTAAATAGAAGATATATGACTGTGGGAAAGTGGACTCTTGATAGAAGATATACGACTGTGGGAAAGTGGACTCTAAATAGAAGATATATGACTGTGGGTAAGTGGACTCTAAATAGAAGATATATGACTGTGGGGAAGTGGACTCTAAATAGAAGATATATGACTGTGGGGAAGTGGACTCTAAATAGAAGATATATGACTGTGGTGAAGTGAACTCTAAATAGAAGATATATGACTGTGGGGAAGTGGACTCTAAATAGAAGATATATGACTGTGGGGAAGTGGACTCTAAATAGAAGATATATGACTGTGGTGAAGTGGACTCTAAATAGAAGATATATGACTGTGGTGAAGTGAACTCTAAATAGAAGATATATGACTGTGGTGAAGTGGACTCTAAATAGAAGATATATGACTGTGGGGAAGTGGACTCTAAATAGAAGATATTTGATGTGGGGGAGTGAACTCTAAATAGAAGATATTTCATGTGGGGAAGTGGACTCTAAATAGAAGATATTTCATGTGGGGAAGTGGACTCTAAATAGAAGATATTTGATTGTGGAGCTTCCCTCGAGACTACATCAACCTTATCCTATCATTATCCTACGAACTGCCTTAACTTACCGGCCATGTTGAAGTCTCAGATGGTCACCTCTCGTCAATGAAACATTCATCTGGATTCTGGAACGAATCCGCAATAGCGTGATTGACTTCAAACTTGACCATAGACAGCGTCAAGTCATTGACAGTAGTTCAGACACCTCATATTAAATTTTTGCATGATTGACATTACACCTGATCAAAGATAGGGTCAAGTCAATGACGCTAATTTACCAAGATGGAGACATCACAAAGATCCTATTCACTTTTAGATCTAAACTGCTAATTGCTGTCCACAGCTTGATGCGTCTCCAAATGATGTTTACCAACGATAGCTACCTCCTGCTACACCTCAATAAACACTCACCCATAGAGCCTATTATTTAAGATGTTTGCCATAGACCATCTACCCTTCAATAAACACTCACCCATAGAGCCTATTATTTAAGATGTTTGCCATAGACCATCTACCCTTCAATAAACACTCACCCGCAGAACCTATTATTTAAGATGTCTACCATAGACCATCTACACCTCAATAAACACTCACCCGCAGAACCTATTATTTAAGATGTCTACCATAGACCATCTACACCTCAATAAACACTCACCCGCAGAACCTATTATTTAAGATGTCTACCATAGACCATCTACACCTCAATAAACACTCACCCGCAGAACCTATTATTTAAGATGTCTACCATAGACCATCTACACCTCAATAAACACTCACCCGCAGAACCTATTATTTAAGATGTCTACCATAGACCATCTACACCTCAATAAACACTCACCCGCAGAACCTATTATTTAAGATGCCTACCATAGACCATCTACACCTCAATAAACACTCACCCGCAGAACCTATTATTTAAGATGTTTGATTATCTCGGAGTTCATCTAATTATTTACTTTCAGCCAAGCCAATGAACAGATTAAAAAGGATTATTTTGGATGGGCCAGGCCAAGGACGTTGTTCAACAGATTTGTTTATCTGAACACATAAAACCTGATGAAGAATGTGTGCGATTGCCACCAAAAAATCATTACACGTCCCTTCCAGCATGCGGCAAGTAGAACAGAGAATGTAAACAACAAAATCCAGGGACCGATGAGGCTTTGATTTTTGTAGAATTTATTTGAAATGAAAGTTCTGAGGAAAATCGAAATGAGCTGTACTAGAAAGCAGTGGTTGGAGTCTATGTCACATACATTTGTTTTCGTTGTGGCAGACAAATCATCATTTTTTAATTTTTTTTTTTTTGGTCCATGTAATAAAAAGGGAACAGCTAATATTATGTGACAAATTGGAAACTGAGGGACGAAGAATTAGAGGGAAGCAAAGAGAAAAGATACCAGATAGCTTAAGAGAATGGCTTGGCAGAAGGTCAACAACAGAAATTATAAATAATTGACGAGATCGAAAGTTGTGGAGAGACATGATCATCTACGCAGCAGGCATGGTACTTGATGATGATGTGCCAGACACTTGATTACACATGCTGATTGAACTTGCTGATACCATGGATGTTGTGGAGAGGCATGATCACCTACGCCAGCAGGCATGACACTTGATGATGATGTGCCAGGCACTTGAGTACACAAGCTGATTGAACTTGCTGATGCCATGGATGTTGTGGAGAGACATGATCACCTACGCCAGCTGACATTCTAAATATCCTCAGGGAGACAGGGCAAATAAATGTTTCAAGCAACAAACATGAAAATACATTTAGGAAACGACTGAACCAACACAGTCAAAACTAGTGATGACAGTTAAGATCGACACTCTGGAAGCCAAACAAGACTAGCAAACCACACATCGGCTGTCAGTCGCTACATGCTCCGGGATTTATTGAGGAATTATGCAGTTGGTCGGGGTGCAGCGAAGACGGTCTGCCAAATAAGTAGCCTAGCTCGCTAGGTAAATGGTGTCACGTGATATATTTTCTAATGTCACGTGGGCATACGTCAGCCACAGCAATCTATAGGTTTACTAAGGCCTGACAGCAGAGAGTATTAACGATACAGCTCGATATAACACTACAGCCCATCTATATTAAAGATACAGCCCGCTACAGCATACCGCCTAACCTTATTAACAATAAAGATCGCTATAACACTACAGCCCATCTATATTAAAGATACAGCCCGCTACAGCATACCGCCTAACCTTATTAACAATAAAGATCGCTATAACACTACAGCCCATCTATATTAAAGATACAGCCCGCTACAGCATACCGCCTAACCTTATTAACAATAAAGATCGCTATAACACTACAGCCCATCTATATTAAAGATACAGCCCGCTACAGCATACAGCCTAACATTATTAACAATAAAGATCGCTATAACACTACATCCCACCCATATTAACGATGCAGCTCGCTATAACACTACAGCCCACCCATATTAATGATACAACCCGCTATCATAACACTACAGCCCACCCATATTAATGATACAACCCGCTATCATAACGCTACAGCCCACTCATATTAACGATACAGCTCGCAATAATACTACATCCCACCCATATTAACGATACAGCCCACTATTATAACGCTACAGCCCACCCATATTAACGATACAGCACACTGTCATAACGCTATAGGCCACCCATATTAACGATACAGCCTACTTTTATATCGCAACAGCCCATAAATATTAACATTACAGCCCGCTATGATAACGCTACATCCCACCCATATTAACGCTACAGCCCGCTATCTTAACGTTACAATCCCTTATATCATAAAGCTACAGCCAGCCAACAAAAGATATTTGGAAACAAAAGATAACAAACGATGAAGTTTTAAAACAACTAAAAATAAAAAGAGAACTACTAAATACAATTAAGACAAGACAAATGAAATTTTTTGGGCATGTTAAAAGACACAACAGCCGACTAAAAGTAATATTGGAAGGAAAAATACAAGGTAAAAGAGGCAGATGCAGACCAAGACTAACGTGGACGAGTAACATCAAAAGATGGACAAGTCAATCTATGACAGCCTGCACCATCAAAGCAAGAAACAGAGTGGAATGGCGATCCATGGTAGCCAACCTTCGTTGCGGAGAAGGCACTCGATGATGATGATGACAGGCAGCCATCATGATGCTACAGCCCGATATCACAACACTACTGACACTACTACAGTGATGATGATGACAGGCAGCCATCATGATGATACAGCCAGATATCGCAACACTACTGACACTCAACTCACAACGAGATCGCACTCACTGCTATCATATCAATATTCTGTTATGTCAGCGGCATCGTCGGTAACAAATAAATAACAAATAAAACAGATCTTAGTAAGAAATAGTGGTTTCAGACATAGAAGATAAGAAATAGTGGTTTCATACATAGAAGATAAGAAATAGTGGAGTTTTATACATTGTAGATAAGAAGTAGTGGAGTTTTATACATCGTAGATAAGAAATAGTGGAGTTTTATACATTGTAGATAAGAAATAGTGGAGTTTTATACATTGTAGATAAGAAATAGTGGAGTTTTATACATTGTAGATAAGAAATAGTGGAGTTTTATACATCGTAGATAAATAATGGAGTTTTATACATCGTAGATAAGAAATAGTGGAGTTTTCTACATTGTAGATAAGAAATAGTGGAGTTTTATACATAGAAGATTAGAAATAGTGGAGTTGTATACATAGAAGATTAGAAATAGTGGAGTTTTATACATCGTAGATAAGAAATAGTGGAGTTTTATACATCGTAGATAAGAAATAGTGGAGTTTTATACATAGAAGATTAGAAATAGTGGAGTTTTATACATAGAAGATTAGAAATAGTGGAGTTTTATACATCGTAGATAAGAAATAGTGGAGTTTTATACATCGTAGATAAGAAATAGTGGAGTTTTATACATAGAAGATTAGAAATAGTGGAGTTTTATACATAGAAGATTAGAAATAGTGGAGTTTTATACATCGTAGATAAGAAATAGTGGAGTTTTATACATCGTAGATAAGAAATAGTGGAGTTTTATACATAGAAGATTAGAAATAGTGGAGTTTTATACATAGAAGATTAGAAATAGTGGAGTTTTATACATCGTAGATAAGAAATAGTGGAGTTTTATACATCGTAGATTAGAAATAGTGGAGTTTTCTACATTGTAGATAAGAAGTAGTGGAGTTTTATACATAGAAGATTAGAAATAGTGGAGTTTTATACATCGTAGATTAGAAATAGTGGAGTTTTATACATCGTTGGTAATAAACAGTGGAGTTTTATACATCTTAGATTAGAAATAGTGGAGTTTTATACATCGCTGGTAATAAACAGTGGAGTTTTATACATCGTTGGCAATAAACAGTGGAGTTTTATACATCGTTGGTAATAAACAGTGGAGTTTTATACATCGTTGGTAATAAACAGTGGAGTTTTATACATCGTAGATTAGAAATAGTGGAGTTTTATACATCGTTGGGAATAAACAGTGGAGTTTTATACATCGTTGGTAATAAACAGTGGAGTTTTATACATCGTTGGTAATAAACAGTGGAGTTTTATACATCGTTGGTAATAAACAGTGGAGTTTTATATGTCGTTGGTAATAAACAGTGGAGTTTTATACATCGTTGGTAATAAATAGTGGAGTTTTATACATCGTTGGTAATAAATAGTGGAGTTTTATACATCGTTGGTAATAAATAGTGGAGTTGTACACATCATCGGTAAAAAAAAATAGTTGAGTTTTATACAATGTAGATAAGAAATAGAAATAAATATAAGAGTTTTATACAACGTAGATAAGAAATAGAAATAAATATAAGAGTTTTATACATCGTAAGTAAGAAATAGAAATAAATATAAGAGTTTTATACATCGTAGATAAGAAATAGAAATAAATATAAGAGTTTTATACATCGTAAGTAAGAAATAGAAATAAATATAAGAGTTTTATACATCGTAGATAAGAAATAGAAATAAATATAAGAGTTTTATACATCGTAAGTAAGAAATAGAAATAATATAAGAGTTTTAGACAACGTAGATAAGAAATAGAAATAAATATAAGAGTTTTATACATCGTTAATAATAATCAAATAGAATAGTTCAACGAATTGACCAAAACCATTTTATAGAGAAGCGATGATGGAGACAAATGAGAAAAGAGTTCGATCATATAGTGGGGTCGACCACAATCAGGATGGATTGATTCAATATTAGAAACACTAGGAAACATAACAGCAGCAGAGGCAAACAGAACAACACGCAAATTACATCTCCCCTCGACGCTGAAAGGCAAATGAGGAAGGAAAGCAGAAGAATAAGATACAGACAAAGAAGAAACAGAAGATGTAGACAAAGGAGAGATGAACCAATCAGAGAGGTGCTGAGGTAATTGCAGGAGAAAATGGACCGATACATCAAAGACTGGACAGAGATGGAAAAGTGTCCCCGAACTGGCACAAAAGTAAACCAACTCAACAAAATGGAGCTCCTGTGGGAGAGAAGAGACTAGAACCTGCTGTTACTATTTGTCAATAATTACCAACTCAACAAAATGGAGCTCCTGTGGGAGAGAATAGACTAGAACCTGCTGTTATTATTTATCAATAATTACCAACTCAAACCGCGTGGTATATGTTTGGACTAGACGTGATAATAATCATCATCATCAATTACCGGGCCTGCTGGCGTAGGTGATCTTGTCTCACTATAACCTTCGATATCAACAGTTATTTATCATTTCCGTTATTGACCTTTTGCCAAGCCATTCTCTTAAGCTGTCTGGTATCTTTTCTCTTTGCTTCCCTCTATCTCTTCTTGCTCAATTTTCCCAGTTGTTACAATATATTCCAGCTGTTTCCTTCTCATTATATGGTCAAAAAATGATGATTGTATCTTCCTATTATTGGAAATTAGCTCTCTTTTTGCTTTGGCCTCTTTCATAACGCCTTCATTACTCTTCTTAGCTGTCCACGGTATTCTCAACATTCTTCTGTAAAACCACATTTCTACAGTATCCAGTGATTTTCTTGTCTGTTGTCCCAATGTCCATGATTCATATCCATAAGTTAAGACTGGCTCTACATAACATTTAAGAACTCTTTTTATTGTTTCTATTGTCAAAAAAGTATTACAAAGTATCTTCCTCATTTTGTGGAAAGCTGCTTTTATCTGAGCCATTCTGCATCTCACCTCTGTTGTACATCTACAATCTGAGGTTAACAAAGTTCCCAAATATTTAAATTCATTTACCTGTTTTAATATTGTTCCACTTGTCTTTTTGTGCACTGTCTTTTTCTTTGGTGTTACCATTACACCTATCTCTTTGCTATTAAGGCTGAGTCCTTTATTTTTTGCTATGGGTCTACCACAGACTCTTCTTCTATCTCCTCTTTTAATATACGATGGGGGGACTGGTTGGTCTCGAGGCAAGACGCCGGCTACGAGACAGAGAGGTTGTGGGTTCAAATCCCGGCTACACCGGTCGGGATTTTTATTTATGATTTCTTTCTGCGGCAACCACCCCTGGTCTCAGCAGCGAGGCCCGGCTTGAAACGTCAATTACTCATCGACGGAAAAAATATGAGTACCTCTGAAGTCGGAGCTATCTGCCTGTGCGGCGAGGGACCCCTGTGCACGCGGCTGCCAGGGAAAAATGGATTAACACACAAAATTCAGTTCCTAGTCTCTAGGGACTTCGTCAAAGGCAAAAGCTGGCGAACGAAAAAAAAAATATATATATACACACGTTGTTTATGGTACATAATCTCTTGACAGGGCAGTATTCTAGGGAGGAAAGAAATGCCGCCCCACATCGTGAGTTTCGATGCTTCAGACGACACTATCCAGAAGTCTCCGAACAATTTTGGATAGGCGGCCGAGCACATATGATTGGAAACGCGCGTGCTGAGACGCCGATTCAA
This sequence comes from Megaustenia siamemsis, assembly GCA_032433765.1. Taxonomy (NCBI): domain Eukaryota; kingdom Metazoa; phylum Mollusca; class Gastropoda; order Stylommatophora; family Ariophantidae; genus Megaustenia; species Megaustenia siamemsis. The sequence continues at coordinate 8,129,597 of JAVIAB010000050.1, forward strand.
GTCTCGTACTTTACTTTTACTGTATAATCTCTTGGCTTTATTCTTAGATGAACAACCCATTTTATTCTTTGTTCACTGCAGACGCTATTCACAAATAGCTCATCTTTCTTCTTCTTCTTTCCTTCCTCATCTGCCTTTCAGCGTCGAAGGGAGATATAATTTGCGGTCATTTGCTCTTCTGTTCGCCTCTGCTGCTGCTATGTTTCCTAGAGCTCATCTTTGCGGCGACGAAATCAGGATATAAGACAATCCAGGAAGAATAGGATAAACGGAATCATAAAATCAATCAATAAATTCAAGATGACAACAACACAAACTACAATATATCCTCGCTACAACACCTGATGGTAGATGTGACATTCATTCCTGCATAAGGTTGAGCCTATCTAACCCCGCCAAGTGAAGCACGTGCTTCTGCGTACACCCTTAGAAAGACAATTTGTTCAAAGAGTACAGCGACCAGACCACGACTGATGACGTCATCAAACAGCTATTTAATGATGCCACCGAGAAAGCCATATCAATGTTTGCTACTATCATCAGCACTGCCTGTAGAGACTGTTAGATGGCAAGGCATAGTATCAAATATAGGTGGTGCTGTCAAAACCAGGATATCACACTCAATTATATGTGGTGCTGTCAAAACCAGGATATCACACTCAAATATATGTGGTGCTGTCAAAACCAGGATATCACACTCAAATATATGTGGTGTTGTCAAAACCAGTATATCACACTCAAATATATGTGGAGCTGTCAAAACCAGGATAATATCACACTCAAATATATGTGGTGTTGTCAAAACCAGTATATCACACTCAAATATATGTGGTGCTGTCAAACCAGGATATCACACTCAAATATATGTGGTGCTGTCAAAACCAGGATATCACACTCAAATATATGTGGTGCTGTCAAAACCAGGATATCACACTCAATTATATGTGGTGCTGTCAAAACCGGGTGTCCGGTTAGCGCAATCGATAGGCGGTTGGCTTACCACGGCAACAGCCGGGGTTCGTTCCCTGGCGAGGACACCTGGGTTTTACTAATTCCCTAAAAATTAGTGGGAGCCGCGATAGCTCAGTGGTTAGTGAACTGGACTACTACGGACAAGGGGTAGGGTTCGATCCCAACCGACGGCTCCGGGTTCACCCAGCCTTAAATGGGTACCCGATTTTTTCTGGGAAAGTAAAGCAGCACGGGCGTAATACCGACCACATTACCCCAAAAATCATGTGCTGAAGGTCTGTAAAATATAGGGTCACTAACACCATATTTCCCTATACGCCACTTGGCGTGACGGGGGGTACTTTACTTTTTTTACTGTCAAAACCAGGATATCACACTCAATTATATGTGGTGCTGTCAAAACCAGGATATCACACTCAAATATATGTGGTGCTGTCAAAACCAGGATATCACACTCAATTATATGCGGTGCTGTCAAAACCAGGATATCACACTCAAATATATGTGGTGCTGTCAAAACCAGGATATCACACTCAAATATATGTGGTGCTGTCAAAACCAGGATATCACACTCAAATATATGTGGTGCTGTCAAAACCAGGATATCACACTCAAATATATGTGGTGCTGTCAAACCAGGATATCACACTCAATTATATGTGGTGCTGTCAAAACCAGGATATCACACTCAATTATATGTGGTGCTGTCAAAACCAGGATATCACACTCAATTATATGTGGTGCTGTCAAAACCAGGATATCACACTCAAATATATGTGGTGCTGTCAAAACCAGGATATCACACTCAATTATATGCGGTGCTGTCAAAACCAGGATATCACACTCAAATATATGTGGTGTTGTCAAAACCAGTATATCACACTCAAATATATGTGGAGCTGTCAAAACCAGGATAATATCACACTCAAATATATGTGGTGTTGTCAAAACCAGTATATCACACTCAAATATATGTGGTGCTGTCAAAACCAGGATATCACACTCAAATATATGTGGTGCTGTCAAAACCAGGATATCACACTCAAATATATGTGGTGCTGTCAAAACCAGGATATCACACTCAATTATATGTGGTGCTGTCAAAACCAGGATATCACACTCAATTATATGTGGTGCTGTCAAAACCAGGATATCACACTCAAATATATGTGGTGCTGTCAAAACCAGGATATCACACTCAATTATATGCGGTGCTGTCAAAACCAGGATATCACACTCAAATATATGTGGTGCTGTCAAAACCAGGATATCACACTCAAATATATGTGGTGCTGTCAAAACCAGGATATCACACTCAAATATATGTGGTGCTGTCAAAACCAGGATATCACACTCAAATATATGTGGTGCTGTCAAAACCAGGATATCACACTCAATTATATGTGGTGCTGTCAAAACCAGGATATCACACTCAAATATATGTGGGTCCAACACGGGGTGATACGCATTCAAAGATATGTGTGACACACTTCGGTATAGACAAGGACTCCATTATATGTTGGCACAATTTGGCACGATATGATACACTCCATGCTGTTCTGGCACAATCCGAAAAGGTAAGCACACACTCCATGCTATGCTGGCACAATCCGATATGATAAGTTACACTCCATGCCATGCTGGCACAATCTGATATAACAAGTTACGCTTCCATGCTATGTTGGCACAATCCGATATGATAAGTTACACTTCCATGCCATGCTGGCACAATCCGATATGATAAGTTACACTTCCATGCCATGTCGGCACAATTTGATATAACAAGTTACACTTCCATGCCATGCTGGCACAATCCGATATAAGTTACACTTCCATGCCATGCTGGCACAATCCGATATGATAAGTTACACTCCATGCTATGCTGGCACAATACGATATGACAAGTTACACTTCCATGCCATGCTGGCACAATTCGATATGACACGTTACACTTCCATGCCATGCTGGCACAATCCGATATGATAAGTTACACTTCCATGCCATGTCGGCACAATCTGATATAACAAGTTACACTTCCATGCCATGCTGGCACAATCCGATATGATAAGTTACACTTCCATGCCATGGTGGCACAATCCGATATGATAAGTCACACTCCATGCTATGCTGGCACAATACGATATGACAAGTTACACTTCCATGCCATGCTGGCACAATTCGATATGACACGTTACACTTCCATGCCATGTTGGCACAATTGATATGATAAGTTACACTCCATGCCATGCTGGCACAATCTGATATGATAAGTTACACTCCATGCCATGTTGACACAATCCGATATGACAAGTTACACTCCATGCCATGTTGGCACAATCCGACATGACAAGTTACACTTCCATGCCATGTTGGCACAATCCGATATGACAAGTTACACTTCCATGCCATGTTGGCACAATCCGATATGACAAGTTACACTTCCATGCCATGTTGGCACAATCCGATATGACAAGTTACACTTCCATGCCATGTTGGCACAATCCGATATGACAAGTTACACTTCCATGCCATGTTGGCACAATCCGATATGACAAGTTACACTTCCATGCCATGTTGGCACAATCCGATATGACAAGTTACACTTCCATGCCATGTTGGCACAATCCGATATGACAAGTTACACTTCCATGCCATGTTGGCACAATCCAATATGACAAGTTACACTTCCATGCCATGTTGGCACAATCCGACATGATAAGATACATTCCACGATATGTTGGTAAATTCAGCACATGCTTTACACGTGCCTTTACAACGTTCCTTTACGACATGTAAACACAGCCACAGGGAAGCGAATGCTTTAAATAAGAGTTTGCATTCTGGCCGGTGTTGACGATCCTCACTAACCGGAGAAAGGTTATGACGCCTCTTCCTCGGCTCTCTCTCTCTCTTTCTCTCTCTCTCTCTCTCTCTCTCTCTCTCTCTCTGTGTAAAAAAAGCAATGACTTGCATAGATTCACGGCAGCTTATTTGAAATATGCCAGGAAACAGTCCGAGACTGTCGAGATGAAGGCGCCAATGCTGGCAAGTCCATTTAGAGAGAGTTATCGCTGAAACAGTTTTTCAGTGTTTTTGACAGTTTTCCTATATATTTCCCCCCCCCCCCCCCCGATTTATCCGAGTGATTTGAGTTGGAAGTGACTGTAGGTTCTCTCGTTTCGGTGATGACGTTTGGGATTGTCCCCATGCAGACGATCTGGCTCCTCCTGGAGTTCGACTTGCTAAGGCTACAACCGACAACACAAAATGGCGGCATGTCGCCCTGTTTTTGCAGGGACTAACGTAGACACTTAAACCTTCTTGGCTGATGTGCTTATTTGAAGTGTGTGTGTGTTTTCGAGGAAACGAGTGATGAAGTGTGTTCTCTCTATTCGATGGAAGTCGTTTTGTAATCGTCGCCTGCGCGCCAACTAAGGCTGCACGGTAGTCGACCTTGTCAAGAGAACTTTTCCACAGATGTTGATTCAGAGCTTTACTTAATCATTTTTATTATCATCGACATTTCTAACATTATCACCCGCCCGGATGTATCATGGCGACTGTTCAGACTTTCATCGCCTACTGGCTTTTGTCAAATCATCGGACAGTTATCACCACTATTGTCCAACAAGGAATAACTCTAGAGACAAAACGGACACTCTACGATACAATCTTCCACCCAACGTTGTGCCACCAATGCCAGTCCTGGACCCTAGATGCAAGAACAATAAGAAAAATAACCTCTACAGAGATGAAATGTGTTAGACGAATGACAGAAAACCGCATGAGAGATAAGATAACAAAAAAATGAAGAACTGAGAAAAAAGCTAGAAATAATCCACGCCATAGAATATATAAAGAAACAACAGATAAAATGTTTTGGCCACGTGATAAGACAGAAAGACCTAACCACAACACAAGGAGCTTTTAATTGAGAGAATACGAGACTCAAAGGACGACTACGAAAAAGATGGATCAATGAAATATGAGAAACACAAGGAAGCTACAGCAGAGGCCAACAGACGAGCAAAAGACCGCAAATGATATCGGCCCTAACACTGAAAGGCAAATGAAGAAGGAAAATAAGACAGCGGCTTATCTGTGCTTGAACTGAACGTGCCTCACCACAAAGGAGAACACAGGAAATACAATGACATGATATGGTTTCGCATATATCTGTGCTTGAACTGAACGTGCCTCACCACAAAGGAGAACACAGGAAATACAATGACATGATATGGTTTCGCATATATCTGTGTCTTGAACTCGGAGCTATAATTAGATGACATTGACACATTTCGTTGGTAAAAATACCTGCAGCGTCTTAGTCTGTGGCTAAAAATAGCGACGGAACACGCTTTCGTGAGCGAGCCGGTAAAACTGGTCCAAGAGAGAAGTCGGATGCAAAGTTGGGTTTGTTAAATTACAGTCGATAGGTGGCGCTAAATATTGCCGTTATTCGGACTTGGACTAGGTAGGAGGGGAATGAAGTGTGAGTAGGAGGGTCACTCTTATAGCCATCTATAGTACAAGGTGCCCCTAAAGTCTCGATACAAAGGCAAAAATACATATTTTCAAGATATTGAGTTATTTGCGGGCCATCATCATTGCACTCCGAACATGTCCATAAGAGCTCAGATCCCGTTCTCAGCAAGTCCCGGAGCGACTGACGACTCCAGTTCTGTGTTGGTCGATAAGTCTTCTTATATGTCCACTAAGTTTCTCGTTTCTCACTGTGCCCATCTTTACTCCCATCTCTAACATCAGAAGGAGTGACGTGGACTCATGGTTGTCGAAGTCCTGTACTCTTTCCACATATTGGAGAGAATTTATGATGTCCGCCCGATCCACTGGTTGAGCGTCTTCAACGTTAGCGAAGCTAGCCAACCTGTCCGTTCATTCATTTCTCCAAACTCCAGCATGTCCAGGGACAAAGGTGACCTTGCGTATTTTTGACTTCTGCAATGACTACCCATTGCATACGTACAGAGCTCGCTTCCACTTTTCTTATCATGCTCATCGAATCACTCAGTATACAGGCGTGGGTCTAGTCTTGTGACTCTAACCAGATGAATGCCCTGGTCACTGCCATCACCTCCATCGTCATGCTACTCGTTGTCATAACGTAAGCACCACTGTCTCTTACTGGTCACTGCCATCACCTCCATCGTCATGCTACTCGTTGTCATAACGTAAGCACCACTGTCTCTTACTGGTCACTGCCATCACCTCCATCGTCATGCTACTCGTTGTCATAACGTAAGCACCGCTGTCTCTTACTGGTCACTGCCATCACCTCTATCGTCATGCTACTCGTGGTCATAACGCAAGCACCACTGTCTCTTACTGGTCACTGCCATCACCTCTATCGTTATGCTACTCGTTGTCATAACGTAAGCACCACTGTCTCTTACTGGTCACTGCCATCACCTCTATCGTTATGCTACTCGTTGTCATAACATAAGCACCGCTGTCTCTTACTGGTCACTGCCATCACCTCTATCGTTATGCTACTCGTTGTCATAACATAAGCACCGCTGTCTCTTACTGGTCACTGCCATCACCTCTATCGTTATGCTACTCGTTGTCATAACGTAAGCACCACTGTCTCTTACTGGTCACTGCCATCACCTCTATCGTTATGCTACTCGTGGTCATAACGTAAGCACCGCTGTCTCTTACTGGTCACTGCCATCACCTCCCTCGTCATGCTACTCGTGGTCATAACGTAAGCACCACTGTCTCTTCCTTGACTATTCTGCCCGCCAAGTAGAATTTTCCAGAAATAAAATGTATAAACATTTGATTCAATTAGAATAATGAAATAGTAAAACGTAAAAGAGTAACGTACCCCCGTCACGCCGCCAAGTGTCGTATAGGGAATAAGATGTTAGTGACCATATTTTTTTACAGACCTTCGACACATGATTTTTGGGGTAATGTGGTCGGTATTACGCCCGTGCCGCTTTACTTTCCCAGAAAAAACCCAGTACCCATTAAAGGCTGGGTGAACCGGGAAACCGTCGGTTGGGATCGAATTCTACCTCTTGTCCTGTGTAGTCAGTTCACTAACCACTGAGCTATCGCGGCTCACAATAATGAAATAGCGTCTTTAATATGATATCCATCTTTTGTGTTGTGAAGATTGTTCCGGTTAACAAAATTCACGTGGACTCGACTTCATCAATCTAGCTTGCAATGTCATCAATCTAGCTTGCAATGTCATCAATCTAGCTTGCCATGTCATCAATCTAGCTTGCCATGTCATCAATCTTGCTTGTCATGTCATCAATCTAGCTTGCCATGTCATCAATCTAGCTTGCCATGTCATCAATCTAGCTTGCCATGTCATCAATCTAGCTTGTCATGTCATCAATCTAGCTTGCCATGTCATCAATCTAGCTTGCCATGTCATCAATCTAGCTTGCCATGTCATCAATCTAGCTTGCCATCAATTTGAGCACATTCACTCTTTATGAGTTCAATCAAGTGAGCTACAAACGTCTGATAGATCATAGTAACTAGAGTTACAAACGTCTGATAGGTCATAGTAACTAGAGTTACAAACGTCTAATAGATCATAGTAACTAGAGCTACAAACGTCTGATAGATCATAGTAACTAGAGCTACAAACGTCTGATAGATCATAGTAACTAGAGCTACAAACGTCTGATAGATCATAGTAACTAGAGTTACAAACGTCTGATAGATCATAGTAACTAGAGTTACAAACGTCTGATAGATCATAGTAACTAGAGTTACAAACGTCTGATAGATCATAGTAACTAGAGTTACAAACGTCTGATAGATCATAGTAACTAGAGTTACAAACGTCCGATAGATCATAGTAACTAGAGTTACAAACGTCTGATAGATCATAGTAACTAGAGCTAAAAACGTCTGATAGATCATAGTAACTAGAGTTACAAACGTCTGATAGATCATAGTAACTAGAGTTACAAACGTCCGATAGATCATAGTAAATAGAGTTACAAATGTCTGATAGATCATAGTAAATAGAGTTACAAACGTCCGATAGATCATAGTAACTGGAGTTACAAACGTCTGATAGATCATAGTAACTAGAGCTACAAACGTCTGATAGATCATAGTAACTAGAGCTACAAACACCTGACAGATCATAGTAACTAGAGCTACAAACACCTGATAGATCATAGTAACTAGAGCTACAAACACCTGACAGATCATAGTAACTAGAGCTACAAACACCTAATTGATCATAGTAACTAGAGCTACAAACACCTGATAGATCATAGTAACTGGAGCTACAAACACCTGATAGATCATAGTAACTAAAACTACAAACACCTGATAGATCATAAGAACTAAAGTTACAAACGCCTGATAGATCATAAGAACTAAAACTACAAACACCTGATAGATCATATGAACTAAATCTACAAACACCTGATAGATCATATGAACTAAAACTACAAACACCTGATAGATCATAAGAACTAAAACTACAAACACCTGATAGATCATAAGAACTACAACTACAAACACCTGATAGATCATAAGAACTACAACTACAAACACCTGATAGATCATAAGAACTAAAACTACAAACACCTGATAGATCATAAGAACTAGAGTTACAAACACCTGATAGATCATAAGACTAAAGCTACAACACTGATAGATCATATGAACTACAACTACAAACACCTGATAGATCATAAGAACTAAAACTACAAACACCTGATAGATCATAAGAACTAGAGTTACAAACACCTGATAGATCATAAGAACTAAAGCTACAAACACCTGATAGATCATACGAACTAGAGTTACAAACACCTGATAGATAAGAACTAAAACTACAAACGTCTGATAGATCATAAGAACTAAAACTACAAACACCTGATAGATCATAAGAACTAGAGTTACAAACACCTGATAGATCATAAGAACTAAAACTACAAACACCTGATAGATCATAAGAACTAAAACTACAAACACCTGATAGATCATAAGAACTAGAGCTACAAACGCCTGATAGATAAGAACTAAAACTACAAACGCCTGATAGATCACAAGAACTACAACTACAAACGCCTGATAGGTCACAAGAACTAAAACTACAAACGCCTGATAGATCATAAGAACTAAAGCTACAAACGCCTGATAGATCACAAGAACTAAAACTACAAACACCTGATAGATCATAAGAACTAAAGCTACAAACGCCTGATAGATAAGAACTAAAACTACAAATGTCTGGGAGATCACAAGAACTATATTGTTGTTCTTGTTGAAGTAATGTCACGAGTTGATACGAGCGGTAACTCTTTAACTCACCGAGTTGTGTGTTTGTATATATGTGTCAGGTTGTGTGTTTGTATTATGTGTCAGGTTGTATTCTTGTATATACGTATCAACTTGTGTGTTTGTATATATGTGTCAGGTTGTGTGTTTGTATTATGTGTCAGGTTGTATGTTTGTATGTATGTGTCAAGTTGTATTTTTGTATATATGTTTCAGGTTGTTTTTGTACATAAGGTTGTGTGTTTGTATATATGTATATATGTATTACGTTTTGTGTTTGTATATATGCATCACGTTGAGTGTCTATATATATATGTGTGTGTGTGTGTGTGTCACGTTGTGCATGTGTGTATATGTGTCACGTTGTGTATTTGTATATATGTGACATGGTGTGCATTTGTATAAATGTGTGTCACGTTGTGTATTTGTATACGTGTGTCACGTTGTGTATTTGTAGACGTGTGTCAGATTGTGTATTTGTATACGTGTGTCACGTTGTGTATTTGTATATGTGTGTCACGCTGTGTATTTGTATATGTGTCACGTTGTGTATTTGTATACGTGTGTCACGTTGTGTATTTGTATACGTGTGTCAGGTTGTGTGTTTGTATATATGTATCACGTTGTGTGTTTGTATATATGCACAACGTGAGATATATATATATATATATATATATATATATATATATCACGCTGTGTATGTGTATATATGTCACGTTGCGTATGTGTATATGTGTCACGTTGCGTATTTGTATATATGTGTCACTTTGTGTATTTGTATACGTGTATCACGTTGTATATATGTATACGTGTATCACGTTGTATATTTGTATACGTGTGTCACGTTGTGTATTTGTATATGTGTGTCACGTTGCGTATTTGTATATGTGTCACGTTATGTATTTGTACACGCGTGTCACGTTGTGTATTTGTGTAGTGTGTAAGGTTGTGTGTTTGTATATATGTGCCACGTTGTGTGTTTGTATATATGCATCACGTTGAGTGTTTATATATATATATATATATATATATATATCACGTTGTGCATGTGTATCTATGTCACGTTGTGTATTTGTATATATGTGTCACGTTGTGTATTTGTATACGTTTGTCACGTTGTATATTTGTATACGTTTGTCACGTTGTGTAATTGTATATGTGTGTCACGTTGTGTATTTGTGTATGTGTGTCACGTTGTGTATTTGTATACGTGTGTCACGTTGTGTATTTGTATACGTGTGTCACGTTGTGTATTTGTATAGTGTCGCGTTGTGTATTTGTATATATGTGTCACGTTGTGTGTTTGTATATATGTGTCACGTTGTGTGTTTGTATATATGTGTCACGTTGTGTATTTGTATATATGTGTCACGTTATGTATTTGCATATGTGTGTCACGCTGTGTATTTGTATCACGTTGAGTATTTGTATATATGTGTCAGGTGTATGTTTGTATATATGTGTCACGTTGTGTATTTGCATATGTGTGTCACGTTGTGTGTTTGTATATATGTGTCACACGTTGTGTGTTTGTATATATGTGTCACGTTGTGTGTTTGTATATATGTGTCACGTTGTGTATTAGCATATGTGTGTCACGTTGTGTATTTGTATATATGTGTCACGTTGTGTATTAGCATATGTGTGTCACGTTGCGTATTTGTATATACGTGTCACATTGTGTATTTGTATATACGTGTCACATTGTGTATTTGTATATATGTGTCACGTTGTGTGTTTGTATATATGTGCCACGCTGTGTGTTCGTCTTGTCGTAGTCCGTGTGTCTCACGGAACAATTAAGTTCTTGTATTAAATTCACAGAAAAGAAGAGCTCTCCTATGATAAGATTCTACAAATCCAGTCTGTCACGTGACGACTGTTTCCTTAAGATGTTTGAATTAAACACAACGCCCTGGTCTCCTGTCAGAATGAGCTCGTTAATCTTGTCATCAACCCATGTAATTCTGAACACTCTTCTGCATTTGTGTCGCCTGTAAAGATTCCACGTGTCAAGACTGACTCTATACAACAGTGAAGAGCTGTTTCTCTTATCTGCACTGACGCTATAGCAGGTAGATATGGTTTCGGGTGAAATGCTTCAAATGTCAAAGAATAAGAGAATTGTGTACGACCCTTGCATTTTTGTTGGATTTCCAAGACGGGGTTTGTTCTGGAGTTCCGAGGCAAGTAGGGGGGATACCAAGAATCAATGGGAGACGCCAGAAGCTGATAGGGGAGGTAACATAAACACGTGGGGAATGAAGGAAGAAACTGGTAAGTTATCGTTCATGTTCTCACACAATGGCTGCCGGCAATGAACCTCCTGCACAATATATACATGGATGTTAGCTCTTCAAGGAGGTCTGAAAGCAAAGAGGAGGAGAACATGCCCCTCACTTATATGGCCTAGTACATCGACATGAAATATCCCACTCTTCTACCACACGATATATATATTTATCACGGAACATTTCTTGTTAATATAGCAGGCCCTTGTCAGTCTGTGTTAGTGACTGCCTAGCGTTGTTTTGTCAAGTTGCATTTAGCATGACTGAGTCAATACTGGAATGACAGGCCAACCAGCACAATGAACATAGTATATTGCTGCTATATTATCAGTGGCGGCTCAAGGTACCGCTCTGCTGCGAGAGAGAGAGAGAGCAAAATAAATCAAAAACGTTTGGACAGAGCTGTACATTGTTATGTGGAACAGTACATTGGAAGCCCACAAAGATGACACAAAACTGTCTATTCAACACAAAAATAACATGCACAAGAATTTGGTGCCACTGACCGACACATTGTCAGTCCCAACAGCTCTTTAAAAACCCAGGAATAGCGGGATATATGACTCGAGAACAACCCTAGACCAATTGTGCAATAACTTCCACAGAATGGTCATCCAGTGGACACGATCACGCTGTAACATACGCGAAAACGAATACGCAGACAAACTAGCTAAGGGGGGAGGGAGACTATCACAAGAGAACCGTCTGGTCAGCTAAGGAGGGAAGGAGACTATCACAAGAGAACCGTCTGGTCAGCTAAGGAGGGAAGGAGACTATCACAAGAGAACCGTCTGGTCAGCTAAGGAGGGAAGGAGACTATCACAAGAGAACCGTCTGGTCAGCTAAGGAGGGAAGGAGACTATCACAAGAGAACCGTCTGGTCAGCTAAGGAGGGAAGGAGACTATCACAAGAGAACCGTCTGGTCAGCTAAGGAGGGAAGGAGACTATCACAAGAGAACCGTCTGGTCAGCTAAGGAGGGAAGGAGACTATCACAAGAGAACCGTCTGGTCAGCTAAGGAGGGAAGGAGACTATCACAAGAGAACCGTCTGGTCAGCTAAGGAGGGAAGGAGACTATCACAAGAGAACCGTCTGGTCAGCTAAGGAGGGAAGGAGACCATCACAAGAGAACCGTCTGGTCAGCTAAGGAGGGAAGGAGACTATCACAAGAGAACCGTCTGGTCAGCTAAGGAGGGAAAGAGACTATCACAAGAGAACCGTCTGGTCAGCTAAGGAGGGAAGGAGACTATCACAAGAGAACCGTCTGGTCAGCTAAGGAGGGAAGGAGACTACCACAAGAGAACCGTCTGGTCAGCTACAATGAAGCTAAATCCATCATCAGAGCCAATCAATCTACCATGAAAAATGGAAACAGTGGGACAGATACCACTAACTATCAAAGAGAGATAAGTCATCATACTTCACCTACGCACTGGCCACAACAGAAAGAGAAACCACATGTTCACCAAACTCAATATATGAACTACCAGCCTATGCCACTATACCCTGGATAACGTGACAACAAAACATGTTCTACAGGATTGTCCCCAGCACACAGACCTGAGAAGGACAATGTGGCCCACACCCACCTCCCTAGAAGAGAAACTCTATGGAGTAATCGAATCACTTAAACAGACAGCTGCCTTTATAAGAGTCCAGGGTCCTAGTCTGAATGAGCCATGATCGCAGATGAAGGACACAGCTATATTATATTGCGAACAGGCAGTATACATGTGACGTATACACAAGCAGCTTTTCTCGTGGCCCCGCATTTTTAATATATTTCTGCCTTTCTTCTTGCAAACAGTCCACGTGTAACAAACAGCACACATCAGCAAGTTATGACATACATTTTCATGTAGGAGACATGTCAAAGAGAACACACGAAATAAGAAACACACTCATTACCAGCACGCACATGCAGCACGCGCAACCTTGCAGACAACACACGGAGAACGCTGAGCACACGTAAGGCGCCACTGAGACAGCCAACAGCAGAACTGCTCCAGGTGGAATGCCTGGCACCAAGTTGGCCTACTCGCGATACCAGACATCTTGTACGCGCAACATGCCGGTACGGTCATAGACTGCCTACGCCAGCAAGAAGACTTCCGTTTTATCGTCACCACAAATATCTTACTACTGCCCGTCTCACGGCTGGTCTCTTACTATTGCCCGTCTCACGGCTGGTCTCTTACTATTGCCCGTCTCACGACTGGTCTCTTGCTATTGTCCGTCTCACAGCTGGTCTCTTACTACCAACCCTTCACCTTTTAGAACCAGCTCACTGCTGGTCTCTTACTGCTGCCTGTCTCACGGCTGGTCTCTTACTACCAACCCTTCACCTTTTAGAACCAGCTCACAGCTGGTCTCTTACTACCAACCCATCACCTTTTAGAACCAGCTCACAGCTGGTCTCTTACTGCTGCCTGTCTCACGGCTGGTCTCTTACTACCAACCCATCACCTTTTAGAACCAGCTCACAGCTGGTCTCTTACTACCAACCCTTCACCTTTTAGAACCAGCTCACAGCTGGTCTCTTACTACCAACCCTTCACCTTTTAGAACCAGCTCACAGCTGGTCTCTTACTACCAACCCATCACCTTTTAGAACCAGCTCACAGCTGGTCTCTTACTGCTGCCCGTCTCACGGCTGGTCTCTTACTATTGCCCGTCTCACGGCTGGTCTCTTACTATTGCCCGTCTCACGGCTGGTCTCTTACTACCAACCCTTCACCTTTTAGAACCAGCTCACGGCTGGTCTCTTACTGCCAACCCATCACCTTTTAGAACCAGCTCACAGCTGGTCTCTTACTACCAACCCATCACCTTTTAGAACCAGCTCACAGCTGGTCTCGTACTGCTGCCTGTCTCACGGCTGGTCTCTTACTACCAACCCTTCACCTTTTAGAACCAGCTCACAGCTGGTCTCTTACTGCTGCCTGTCTCACGGCTGGTCTCTTACTACCAACCCTTCACCTTTTAGAACCAGCTCACAGCTGGTCTCTTACTGCTGCCTGTCTCACGGCTGGTCTCTTACTACCAACCCTTCACCTTTTAGAACCAGCTCACAGCTGGTCTCTTACTGCTGCCTGTCTCACGGCTGGTCTCTTACTGCCAACCCTTCACCTTTTAGAACCAGCTCACAGCTGGTCTCTTACTGCTGCCTGTCTCACGGCTGGTCTCTTACTACCAACACTTCACCTTTTAGAACCAGCTCACAGCTGGTCTCGTACTGCTGCCCGTCTCACGGCTGGTCTCTTACTACCAACCCTTCACCTTTTAGAACCAGCTCACAGCTGGTCTCGTACTGCTGCCCGTCTCACGGCTGGTCTCTTACTACCAACCCTTCACCTTTTAGAACCAGCTCACAGCTGGTCTCTTACTGCTGCCTGTCTCACGGCTGGTCTCTTACTACCAACCCTTCACCTTTTAGAACCAGCTCACAGCTGGTCTCTTACTGCTGCCTGTCTCACGGCTGGTCTCTTACTACCAACCCTTCACCTTTTAGAACCAGCTCACAGCTGGTCTCTTACTGCTGCCTGTCTCACGGCTGGTCTCTTACTGTCAACCCTTCACCTTTTAGAACCAGCTCACAGCTGGTCTCTTACTGCTGCCTGTCTCACGGCTGGTCTCTTACTACCAACCCTTCACCTTTTAGTACCAGCTCACGACTGGTCTCGTACTGCTGCCTGTCTCACAGCTGGTCTCTTACTGCTGCCTGTCTCACGGCTGGTCTCTTACTGCTGCCTGTCTCACAGCTGGTCTCTTACTACCAACCCTTCACCTTTTAGACCCACCTCACGGCTATTCCCTTACCACCCACCTGACGACTATTCCCTTACCACCAACCTCACGACTATTCCCTTACCACCAACCTCACGACTATTCCCTTACCACCCACCTCACGACTATTCCCTTACCACCCAGCTCACGACTGTTCCCTTACCACCCAGCTCACGACTATTCTCTTATCACCCAGCTCACGACTATTCCCTTACCACACAGATCACGACTATTCCCTTACCACCCACCTCATGACTATTCCCTTACCACCCAGCTCACGACTATTCCCTTACCACCCACCTCACGACTATTCCCTTACCACCCACCTCACGACTATTCCCTTACCACCCACCTCACGGCTATTCCCTTACCATCCAGCTCACGACTATTCCATTACCACCCAGCTCACGACTATTCCCTTACCACCCACCTCACGACTATTCCCTTACCACCCACCTCACGACTATTCCCTTACCACCCACCTGACGGCTATTCCCTTACCACCCAGCTCACGACTATTCCCTTACCACCCAGCTCACGACTATTCCCTTACCACCCACCTCACGACTATTCCCTTACCATCCACCTCACGACTATTCCTTTACCACCCACCACATGACTATTCCCTTACCACCCACCTCACGACTATTCCCTTACCACCCACCTCACGACTCATCTTCTTAGCGTCCGCCCGGTCGGCGCGCATGCGCTGTGTCGCTAGTTTACGGTGACGTCATGATATCCGCACCTTTTGGCCCGACACAGCGTCTTCGACTTACATGAGTAGATTTGCTTAACATTTTTTGTCCGGACAGCTGCCATTTTTTTTTTTTTTTGCCTACTCATTTTATTTTTTAACTGCCAAGAGTTCTTTGACCTCCTCTTTTTCGTCGTTCTCCGAGAGGGCTAGATATTGGATCTCCCTACCCAGAGAGGACTAGACATCGGATCTCCCTACCCAGAGAGGGCCAGACATCGGATCTTTTCCTACCCAGAAATGACTAGATATCGTATCTCACTACACTTAGAGGGCTAGACATCGGATCTCTCTACCCAGAGAGGGCTAGACATCGGATCCCCCTACCTAGAATGGGCTAGATATCGGATCTCACTACTCAGAGAGGGCTAGACATCGGATCTCTCTACCCAGAGAGGGCTAGACATCGGATCTCCCTACCCAGAGAGGGCTAGACATCGGATCTCCCTACTCAGAGAGGGCTAGACATCGGATCTTCCTACCCAGAGAGGACTAGACATCGGATCTCCCTACCCAGAGAGGGCTAGACATCGGATCTTCTTACCCAGAGAGGGCTAGACATCGGAACCCCCTACCCAGAGAAGACTAGACATCGGATCTCCCTACCCAGAGAAGACTAGACATCGGATCTCCCTACCCAGAGAGGGCTAGACATCAGATCTTCCTACCAGAGAAGGCTAGACATCGGATCGCCCTACCCAGAGAAGGCTAGACATCGGATCTTCCTACCCAGAGAAGACTAGACATCGGATCTCCCTACCCAGAGAAGGCTAGACATCAGATCTTCCTACCAGAGAAGGCTAGACATCGGATCTTCCTACCCAGAGAAGACTAGACATCGGATCTCCCTACCCAGAGAAGGCTAGACATCAGATCTTCCTACCAGAGAAGGCTAGACATCGGATCTTCCTACCCAGAGAAGACTAGACATCGGATCTTCCTACCCAGAGAAGACTAGACATCGGATCTCCCTACCCAGAGAAGGCTAGACATCAGATCTTCCTACCAGAGAAGGCTAGACATCAGATCTTCCTACCAGAGAAGGCTAGACATCTGATCGCCCTACCCAGAGAAGACTAGACATCGGATCTTCCTACCCAGAGAAGACTAGACATCGGATCTTCCTACCCAGAGAAGACTAGACATCGGATCTTCCTACCCAGAGAAGGCTAGACATCAGATCTCCCTACCCAGAGAAGACTAGACATCGGATCTTCCTACCCAGAGAAGACTAGACATCGGATCTCCCTACCAGAGAAGACTAGACATCGGATCTTCCTACCCAGAGAAGACTAGACATCGGATCTCCCTACCAGAGAAGACTAGACATCGGATCTCCCTACCAGAGAAGACTAGACATCGGATCTCCCTACCAGAGAAGACTAGACATCGGATCTTCCTACCCAGAGAAGACTAGACATCGGATCTCCCTACCAGAGAAGACTAGACATCGGATCTCCCTACCAGAGAAGACTAGACATCGGATCTCCCTACCAGAGAAGACTAGACATCGGATCTCCCTACCAGAGAAGGCTAGACATCGGATCTTCCTACCCAGAGAAGGCTAGACATCGGATCTTCCTACCCAGAGAAGGCTAGACATCGGATCTTCCTACCCAGAGAAGACTAGACATCGGATCTCCCTACCAGAGAAGACTAGACATCGGATCTCCCTACCAGAGAAGACTAGACATCGGATCTCCCTACCAGAGAAGACTAGACATCGGATCTCCCTACCAGAGAAGACTAGACATCGGATCTTCCTACCCAGAGAAGGCTAGACATCGGATCTTCCTACCCAGAGAAGGCTAGACATCGGATCTCCCTACCAGAGAAGGCTAGACATCGGATCTCCCTACCAGAGAAGACTAGACATCGGATCTTCCTACCCAGAGAAGGCTAGACATCGGATCTCCCTACCAGAGAAGGCTAGACATCGGATCTCCCTACCAGAGAAGGCTAGACATCGGATCTCCCTACCAGAGAAGACTAGACATCGGATCTCCCTACCCAGAGAAGACTAGACATCGGATCTCCCTACCCAGAGAAGACTAGACATCGGATCTCCCTACCAGAGAAGACTAGACATCGGATCTCCCTACCAGAGAAGGCTAGACATCGGATCTTCCTACCCAGAGAAGGCTAGACATCGGATCTCCCTACCAGAGAAGGCTAGACATCGGATCTCCCTACCAGAGAAGGCTAGACATCGGATCTCCCTACCAGAGAAGACTAGACATCGGATCTCCCTACCCAGAGAAGACTAGACATCGGATCTCCCTACCCAGAGAAGACTAGACATCGGATCTCCCTACCAGAGAAGACTAGACATCGGATCTCCCTACCCAGAGAAGACTAGACATCGGATCTCCCTACCAGAGAAGACTAGACATCGGATCTCCCTACCAGAGAAGGCTAGACATCGGATCTCCCTACCAGAGAAGACTAGACATCGGATCTCCCTACCAGAGAAGACTAGACATCGGATCTCCCTACCAGAGAAGACTAGACATCGGATCTCCCTACCAGAGAAGACTAGACATCGGATCTCCCTACCAGAGAAGACTAGACATCGGATCTCCCTACCAGAGAAGACTAGACATCGGATCTCCCTACCAGAGAAGACTAGACATCGGATCTCCCTACCAGAGAAGACTAGACATCGGATCTCCCTACCCAGAGAAGACTAGACATCGGATCTCCCTACCAGAGAAGACTAGACATCGGATCTCCCTACCCAGAGAAGACTAGACATCGGATCTCCCTACCAGAGAAGACTAGACATCGGATCTCCCTACCAGAGAAGACTAGACATCGGATCTCCCTACCAGAGAAGACTAGACATCGGATCTCCCTACCAGAGAAGACTAGACATCGGATCTCCCTACCAGAGAAGACTAGACATCGGATCTCCCTACCAGAGACCAGGGGAGGGTCAAGCCACGAAGACGACTCGGGTTCAATTTTCGAGAAATTCCCACCGCCTGTGGTTGGGATCGAACTCGGTACCTTCTTGTCTAGAGACCTACGTCCTACCTCTAGACTACCCAGTCCCCTTCTTCACGACTAACCTTTCAGTACCAGCTCACGACTATTTTTTTTAAATTATACTCAGACTACCAGCCCCAAGACTATTCTTATACTATCTGACTCTTTTCTTTAAATTTGATCCTTTTTTTTTTATTTTACTCGTTTGTTACTTTATAAAATGTAGTTAGTTAGATTATATTTCCCTTGCGTGTCCGTTCGTTTTGTTATCGCTGTTTTCTGAGGAAGTCTGCGTGTAAGCTGAAACGTCACTTCTCTGTATTGTCCTCATATGTAAAGCTGTACTCGTATTAAATTTGTTCTCTTCTAGTTCCAGCCTCACAACTAGATGTTTACCAGTAGATTTACTTGTAGCCTTTACTACCGGCTTCATTATACTACATTTTTCTCTACACTACATGTTTCACTACACTACACGATTCACTACACTACATGATCCACTATACTACATGCTTCACTATACTACATGCTTCACTACACTACATGATCCACTATACTACATGTTTAGCTACACGACATAATTCACTATACTAGATGATTCACTATACTAAATGTTTCACTATACTACATTCTTCATTACACTACATGCTTCACTATACGACATGACTTAAAAATCTCAATACAACGCTCACTTCTTATACTAAACAATTCTATATATATACTACACTATACTACACACCCCATTATATTAAAAACTTCACTAAACTACAGGTACTACTATATTGCTTACTTACTTGGTCCTCTTTAGGCCCCCTGGTACATAGACCTTTAAACAACACGCTTCAGTATACTACACACTTCATTATACTACACGAGTCACTGTATTACACGTCTCATTATACTACACGTGTCACTGTATTACACATCTCATCATACTACACGAGTCACTGTATTACACGTCTCATTATACTACACGAGTCACTGTATTACACATCTCATTATACTACACGAGTCACTGTATTACACATCTCATTATACTACACGTGTCACTGTATTACACATCTCATCATACTACACGAGTCACTGTATTACACATCTCATTATACTACACGAGTCACTGTACTACACACCACATTATACTACACCAGTCACTACTTGTCGGTCACCAAACAAGTAGAATGTGGTTCCAACACTGGTAGGGTTAACAGTTTTCTTTCGATTGGAGGTGAAATTAAAAACTCAGGTCCAAGCACTTCGCGGCGACTGCACTGGACATGCGGGCTTTATTCTCCGGTCATGTAAGGGCCCTCCCTACGGGGCAGACCCCAGTAATGGGAAAATGCCGTTCAGGTAGTAGATATAGTGTTCTGTCACTTATTACACACCTCATTATACTACACGCCTCATCATACTTCACGCCTCATAATACTACACGCCTTATTATATTACATGCCCCATAATACTACATGCCTCATTATACTGCCCTTCTCATAATACTACATGTCTCATAATACTACATACCTCATTATGCTACATGTCTCATAATACTACATGTCTCATAATACTACATACCTCATTATGCTACATGTCTCATAATACTACATGTCTCATAATACCACATACCTCATTATGCTACATGTCTCATAATACTACATACCTCATTATGCTACATGTCTCATAATACTACATGTCTCATAATACCACATACCTCATTATGCTACATGTCTCATTATACTACATACCTCATTATGCTACATGTCTCATAATACTACATACCTCATTATGCTACATGTCTCATAATACTACATGTCTCATAATACCACATACCTCATTATGCTACATGTCTCATTATACTACATACCTCATTATGCTACATGTCTCATAATACTACATACCTCATTATGCTACATGTCTCATAATACTACATGTCTCATAATACCACATACCTCATTATGCTACATGTCTCATTATACTACATACCTCATTATGCTACATGTCTCATAATACTACATACCTCATTATGCTACATGTCTCATAATACTACATGTCTCATAATACCACATACCTCATTATGCTACATGTCTCATTATACTACATACCTCATTATGCTACATGTCTCATTATACTACATACCTCATTATGCTACATGTCTCATAATACTACATACCTCATTATGCTACATGTCTCATAATACTACATGTCTCATAATACCACATACCTCATTATGCTACATGTCTCATTATGCTACATGTCTCATTATACTACATGTCACACTATACTATACAATTCACTACTGAAAGAAAGTAAAATGCCCCGTCAAGCCACGTGGGGGTATAGGGAATCATTAGGTCTTAGTGCCCATATTTTTTGTATAGACCTTCGCCGCATTATTTTGAAGGTAAGGTGGTCAGTATTACGCCCGCTCCACTTTACTTTCCCAGAGAAAATGTTCCGGTACTCATTTAAAGCTGGGTGAACATGGAAGCTGTCGATCAGAATCGAATGCGACCTCATGTCACTAGGAGTTCACTCACTAACCACTGAGCTATTGCGGCTCCGCACCTCAATATAAACCCCAATTTCTGATATTGTCTTTGAACTTTTTGACGTACAGAGGTGTATATAGTAGAACAAGTTACCCACTTCCCTGAAAGTACAGCACCACCGCCACACCCTAACACAAGTACTTTGTAACTCCGTACCTTAAAAATGGAAACGGTTATATGTGTATATTTTTTATCCTAGCAATTTCTCTGCAAGAAACAATTATCACCATCATGCAACAAACAAACATAAATAAACAGGATACACTTGAAACAAGTGCAACGCGCCAAATACTTGGTCACAACAATAACATCAGATGGAAGACGTATCGCAGAAATAAAAAGCAGAATAGCTCAAACCAAAATACCATTTTAGAAAATGAAAAAACATCTTATACAACAAATCTATGTCAATAGAAGTGAAAAAGATAGTTCATCGGTGCTATACAGAGCCAATTCTGACCTATAGAAGTGAATTATGGACAGTAGACAAACAAATGAAAAGACGATTAGAGGCCACAGAGATGGGATTTCTCAGAAGAATGTTGAAAGTTCCCTGGACAGCTAAAAAGACCAAAGAGGAAGTTCTCAAAGAGGCCAACACAAAAGGAAGCTCCTAAGAAACATTAGAAAGAAACAATCAACATTTTTCGGGCATATAATGAGAAGAGAAAAGTTGGAATACTTGGTTACAACTGGCAAAATAGAGGGAAAGAGAGATAGAGGACGACAAAATCAGAAGATACTGGATACTTGGTGTCATAGCACGGAAAACAGTCAACAACAGAACTGATGCTATGTACTGTGGATAAAGAATTGTGGAAGGACATGATCGCCGACGTCATAGGTATGGCACATGATGATGATTAATTTTTCAGTGCTAATATGTGCTACATGAGCAAATTAGATAAAACAACAAGCATATTTAGTACTACATGAGAGAATTCGTACTAGATTAGATAAGAATGTGCTACAAGGCTCAGTTACATAATACCACACCACCGTATAAGTGTTATAAAACAGATTTAGATAATCGCACAAGATTAGATATGTGCTACAAGACAGACTCAGACAATCGCACAAGATTAGATATGTGCTACAAGACAGACAATCGCACAAGATTAGATATGTGCTACAAGACAGACTCAGACAATCGCACAAGATTAGATATGTGCTACAAGACACTCAGACAATCCCACAAGATTAGATATGTGCTACAAGACAGACTCAGACAATCGCACAAGATTAGATATGTGCTACAAGACAGACTCAGACAATCACACAAGATTAGATATGTGCTACAAGACAGACTCAGACAATCCCACAAGATTAGATATGTGCTACAAGACAGACTCAGACAATCCCACAAGATTAGATATGTGCTACAAGACAGACTCAGACAATCGCACAAGATTAGATATGTGCTACAAGACAGACTCAGACAATCGCACAAGATTAGATATGTGCTACAAGACAGACTCAGACAATCGCACAAGATTAGATATGTGCTACAAGACAGACTCAGACAATCCCACAAGATTAGATATGTGCTACAAGACAGACTCAGACAATCCCACAAGATTAGATATGTGCTACAAGACAGACTCGGACAATCCCACAAGATTAGATATGTGCTACAAGACAGACTCAGACAATCCCACAAGATTAGATATGTGCTACAAGACAGACTCAGACAATCCCACAAGATTAGATATGTGCTACAAGACAGACTCCGACAATCGCACAAGATTAAATATGTGCTACAAGACAGACTCCGACAATCCCACAAGATTAGATATGTGCTACAAGACAGACTCCGACAATCCCACAAGATTAGATATGTGCTACAAGACAGACTCAGACAATCCCACAAGATTAGATATGTGCTACAAGACAGACTCAGACAATCCCACAAGATTAGATATGTGCTACAAGACAGACTCAGACAATCCCACAAGATTAGATATGTGCTACAAGACAGACTCAGACAATCGCACAAGATTAGATATGTGCTACAAGACAGACTCAGACAATCGCACAAGATTAGGTAAGAAAGAGCAGCAAGAGAGAATGAGATAATAGGAGTATCAAAAGATTAGATATGATAACAGTGCAAAACAATATTCTCCTTCTGTGATCACGGCTCATTCAGACTTGGACTCCGGACTCTCTTATGACGTCAGCTGTCTGTTTAAGTGATTTGGTTGCCCCGTATAGTTTCTCTTCCTGGGAGGTGGGTGTGGACCACATTGTCCTTCTTAGGTCTGTGTACTGGGGGCAATCATGTAGAACATGTTTTGTTGTTATGTTATCCAGGGTACAGTGACATAGGCTGGTAGTTCCTATTTTTGAGTTTGGTAAACATGTGGTTTCTCATTCTGGTGTGGCCAGTGCGTGGGCGAAGTATGATGACTTGATCCCTCCTTGATAGTTGGTGGTATCCGTCACTCTCGTTATGCTTTGGGTGTTCTTTGTTTCCATTTTTCATGGTAGTCTTATGCTTCATCGTAGCTGACAAGATGGTTCTCTTATGGTAATTTCCCCCCCCCCCCATCTTCTTTAGAGCTAATTTGTCTACGCCTTCGTTTCCGTGTATATTACAGTGTGATGGTATCCACCGGATGATCACTTCCTGGAAGTTAATGCACAACTGTTCTTATGTTGTTTTTTAGAGATGTTAGGACAGACAGTGCATCAATCAGTATCACCAATTTCTTGTGCACGTTATTTTTGTGTTGGATAGCCAGTTTTGCAGCATCTTCGAGGACATCAGTTTCTGCTTTATAGTTGTTTGAGAATTTTCCAATAGCTATTGACTTGGTAATCGCTTCCTGGTTATTCAGCCTCAAGAACACACCTCCTCCACCATTTCTGATGACGTTTGTAGCAAAGCCATTTGTGTATATGTGTGACCAGGAGTCCTGTGGATAGTTGTCGTCGATACGTTTTTCTGCTATGTTTCCCCCCTCCCTCTCTCTTAGTCTTTTTGGGTGTCTTTTTTATGGGTCCTGGGTCCTATTGTGTCTTCCTTAAGTTCTGGTATTGTATATTTTCAGTGGTGAGTCATACAGGATGGGCATATGGGTTTTGGCATTGTTTGGGACAGTACTGGATCGTTAGTTGTCAATTTATTAGAGATTGAACTTTAGTTTTCTTTTCCGAAACTGGTTATTCTTTGATGCATGGGATGGTTGGAGGGAGTCTTTTCTATTTCTCTGCATGTTGCATTACTTTAGTTTTCTGTCTATCCTCCAAAGGTTGAAGGCCTGTTACTGTTTCTAGAGTCTCTATAGGTGTAGATTTCATAGCACCAGTGATGATACGGGCAGCCTGGTTTTGTGTTCTGTTAATTTCTAAGCTGTGATCTGGAAGCTGTAGCCCAGGCTGTGACTCAATTGGTATTTTTTATTTCTTCTACCAAACATAATATGACAACATCATCATGTCCTCTGCCTCCGATCACATCTTGCAGATGACGACACCTCCTCAATCACCTCAGCAGGTCCAGCAACTACATCCCTCCATTCCCAACCAATCGAATTTATGATGGTTCAGACTGCCATCGTCACAAACTATCGCCAATCCACTCAAAACCTTGCAGATCATGCCACTAACATTGACAGGAGCAGCGACAGCAACATTTACTTGAACTAGGTATTATCAGCAGAGAGATTACACAGCCAAAAACAACAAAACAAGACGGATATAACAGAAAATTGACCCCTGAATATCTGCATACAAATAAGGGATAGAGCATATTTTACACTTGAGTTTCAGATTTTACACTTGAGTTTCAGATTTTATACTTGAGTTTATGATATACTGTGGTTCATTAACCACAGTCATTGATTTTAATTAACATAAAATCAGGAACCTTAACTCTGGTGTTTTCTGGATATATATTATCAAAAGGTTGTCCTCCCATGACAAAGTCTGTCCAGCTGGAGGACATACTCCCTTGATGTAGCACATCCTGCTCTAAAACTATTTATGATTTATGGTCAAGACATTCAGCTCTTATCAGTACAAGTCTGGATGTAGATGAACTAGAAAGTCAAGAAAAATGATTATAAAAGAGCTTATATGACCTGTGACCAGCTGAATCAGACAATTTGAGGTCTAATTCCTGGTCATCTCTATAAGCTTCCATTTACTCACTTGTCGGTTTTGCTTCAGATTTTGCTTGGCCAAAGAACTTCCATCAACTTGCATGCATAACATCGTACTGTGCCTACTGGCGTAGGTGATCATGTCTCTCCACAACATTCGATCTTGGCAGCTATTTATCATTTCTGTTGTTGACCTTCTGCCAAGCCATTCTCTTAAGCTGTCTGTTATTTTTTTCTCTTTGCTTCCCTCTATCTCTTTGTCGCTCATTTTTTCCAGTTGTTACAATATATTCAAGTTGTTCTCTTCTCATTACATTGCCAAAAAATGATGATTGTTTCTTCCTAATATTGGGAATTAGTTCTCTTTTTGCTTTCACCTCTCTCAGAACATCTTCATTACTCTTCTTAGCTGTCCATGGTACTCTCAACATTCTTCTGTAAAACCACATTTCTACATACGCCAGTGATTTTCTTGTCTGTTGTCCTATTGTCCACGATTCGCATCCATATGTTAAGACTGGCTCTACATAATATTTAAGAACTCTTTTTCTTGTTTCTATTGTCAAAAATGGATTGCATAGTATCTTCCTCATTTTTTGGAAAGCTGCTTTTGCCTGAGCCATTCTGCATCTCACCTCTTTTGTATAACATACTGGCATCCAAATGTAGCTTAGATATAGCTTACCACTTACAACAGAAACAGTGAATCAAAACTGCTCAAGACCATACCCACCTTCTGTGGTTGTCCTGAAAAAAAAGTAACCAGTCTGACCCTTCAAGATTGCAAGTAACCAAGTACCTCAAAATGAAATGCTGAAGTTAGATATGATGGGCTAGACAGACGCAGATATCACGGCTTGCTGTACAACACAACACACATCTACCAGCAAACTTTTAAGGACAGATGATGAAGAAGAGGAGTTCACCCTTGCACTGCTGAGGCCCAGAGGGGAGTTAAGATTTGAGATGCCTTTCTATACCAGGCATGTTCATAAGAGATGACTAAGGAGGGTTGTGCATGGGACTGACTATCCTGTACTATAGGGAGAGTTGTGCATGGGACTGGATATCCTGTACTGTAAGGAGGGTTGTGCATGGGACTGGATATCCTGTACTGTAAGGAGGGTTGTACATGGGACTGAATATTCTGTACTGTAAGGAGGGTTGTGCATGGGACTGACTATTCTGTACTGTAAGGAAGGTTGTACATGGGACTGGATATCCTGTACTGTAAAGAGGGTTGTGCATCAGACTGGCTATTATGTACTTTAAGGGGGTTGTACATGGGACTGACTATTCTGTACTGTAAGGAGGGTTGTGCATGTGACTGGATATCCTGTACTGTAAGGAGGGTTGTGCATTGGACTGACTATTCTGTACTGTAAGGAGGGTTGTGCATGGGACTGCTATCCTGTACTGTAAGGAGGGTTGTGCATGTGACTGACTATCCTGTACTGTAAGGAGGGTTGTGCATGGGACTGGCTATCATGTACTGTAAGGATGGTTGTGCATGGGACTGGCTATCATGTACTGTAAGGAGGGTGTGCATGGGACTGGCTATTCTGTACTGTAAGGAGGGTTGTGCATGGGACTGCTATCCTGTACTGTAAGGAAGGTTGTGCATGTGACTGACTATCCTGTACTGTAAGAAGGGTTGTGCATGGGACTGGATATCCTGTACTGTAAGGAGGGTTGTGCATGGGACTGGCTATTCTGTACTGTAAGGAGGGTTGTGCATGGGACTGCTATCCTGTACTGTAAGGAAGGTTGTGCATGGGACTGACTATCCTGTACTGTAAGGAGGGTTGTGCATGGGACTGCTATCCTGTACTGTAAGGAGGGTTGTGCATGTGACTGACTATCCTGTACTGTAAGGAGGGTTGTGCATGGGACTGGCTATCATGTACTGTAAGGATGGTTGTGCATGGGACTGGCTATCATGTACTGTAAGGAGGGTTGTGCATGGGACTGGCTATTCTGTACTGTAAGGAGGGTTGTGCATGGGACTGCTATCCTGTACTGTAAGGAAGGTTGTGCATGTGACTGACTATCCTGTACTGTAAGGAGGGTTGTGCATGGGACTGGCTATCCTGTACTGTAAGGAGGGTTGTGCATGGGACTGACTATCCTGTACTGTAAGGAGGGTTGTGCATGGGACTGGCTATCCTGTACTGTAAGGAGGGTTGTGCATGGGACTGGCTATCCTGTACTGTAAGGAGGGTTGTGCATGGGACTGGATATCCTGTACTGTAAGGAGGGTTGTACATGGGACTGACTATTCTGTACTGTAAGGAGGGTTGTGCATGGGACTGACTATACTGTACTGTAAGGAGGGTTGTACATGGGACTGACTATACTGTACTGTAAAGAGGGTTGTACATGGGACTGACTATTCTGTACTGTAAGGAGGGTTGTGCATGGGACTGGCTATCCTGTACTGTAAGGAGGGCTGTGCATGGGGATGACTATCCTGTACTCTAAAAAAAACATAAAATACAAAACTTTACAAACTTAGAGAAGTGAAAGAATTTAGAACTATGGGTAAGTACCAGTCAACTACCAGTAGACAAGACAAGGACGACCAGGTGCTAAATAGGACACCAACTGAGATTATTATATGACAGGCCTTTTTTGAATCCCTAGGGGAGACAAAGAGAAGGGTCAAAATATACTAGGACAAGACAGGCAGAAGCAGAGATGAAGAGGATGGGGAAGCCATGGAACGATCTTAAGAGACTAACATTAAACAAGACGATTTGAAAAGTGTTTGTTGAAGACCCATGCTCCACAAGGTGTTGAAATTGGGAAGAAGATGAGGAGGAAATAGTCATCAGGCAAGCACAGAAGAGAAAAATCGACATTCTGAATCCAAAATTATCAACCATGTTTGTAGAAACATCAACCGGAAATCAACCAGTTTCATTTTAAGAAGAAAGGTGGGGGGGGGGGGGTGTTATGAAACGCTGTATAAATTATTTCCATACTTCTTTTCATTTCAGTTATGATTTTATAAGATAAGAAGATTGCTTTTGTTTCCAGTTAGTCTAAATGTTTCAAAAACATTCCACTGAGCATTCGAATTTTACCAATGCAGCTGAGACAAGATAAAAAAATCTCCTTGCATATACCAGGTCGCCTACCCTCACCTCTTCGCCACTAAGTAAAAACTGCCTGTTCCGGTTCCAGACTTGTAGGGCTACATCTTAGCTTTTCCCGTTGTTATTATTAATCACACTCGTGGAATGAAGGAATGTCATAGCCTGTCACCACCAGCTGATCCATACAATGTACGAAACGATCATAGTGGATCCATGTGATAAAGACGCGTTTTTCATGAAGTGCTATCAGACCTCGCCTGAATCATCAATGGGAATCCATGCGTCCGTCACACTTTATAACGCTATGTCAACCACATGCCAGACTAATTGACTCACGCTCATGATTGGAGGAGCTCACACTCTCACTCACTGGAACAGACACCTGGGCCCCGTTCTACATTAGTTTTCATTCATTTTTTAAGTATCTGAACTTTCTTTCAGCGCTTAAATCATTCACGTTTTCAAAACGACGTTATCTATTTTATTTATATAATAATTGTTATAGTAGAAGACAACTAGTTAGCAGAATTAAAAAAAAAGGTGAAGCAAGTGACTGGTTGTCTGCACGCACACACAAGCTCCGCCTCCAAGAGGGTCTCCTCCATATTAGGTCGTGCAACCTGCAGGAGTACGCTCGGCATACGGTCGCTGCTAATACTGTTTTCAACTAATTTAACATTGCTTTAAAGACAATTGAAATGGTTAAACTGCTAAGGCAAACATAATATAACATCTTTTCAGTCATTACGATAATGCTACACACGTATATATGGGGCTACAAACTAACAAAACAATAGTCAATAGAACACTTCTCTGACCTTTTTCTGTTGCTTTTCCCATGCCGGGTCGAGTAATCCTTCTCTGTCCCACTCTTCCTCCTCGTCCATATATCCATCATATTCCTGATCCATGATTGTGAATGTAGTTTCTCTTCTCCCCGACACAGAAAGATCTGTAGAACTAGCCTGCACGGACGAGAAGACTCAAGTCGACGACAACCGAATGGGATCTATCCGCCCCGCCAAGTTTGTGGCTACAAGTGACCTCTCAGGAAGAGAACTCTCTAGCAGAGAGAAAGCAGCAAGTGTGAGTACTAGGTCAAAGGTCAGGTACGTTGTCATGGCGACGTTGTCTATTACCTTATGTATCGTTCTCCCACTATTTTACCTTCACAACTAGTTTGTCACATTATTCACTCAATACAAATGTTAGCACGTGAGGTTGAAGTTTCAATGTTATTATTGTTATCATCTCTAGTATCTTGTAGAGATCAGCCTAAATATAAAATATAGGGGCCTTGATTTACTAACTGGGTTTCCTTCATTTCCCAAGTAAATTATTGGGTCATTCCTCCCTTAGTTCTTTCTCTCATCATAATTATCACTTGTACTTGAACTGTACTGTTGAAACAGATTTTTTTCTTCAAGGGAAGGCATCTTGGCATAAGTAAATGCTTAATTAACTATGGTCTTTGATAATTTCTTTTGGGGGAAAATACAGGTTGGAATAATTACTCTTTGATTCTGTTTTCTTGTTGCGGTGTTTATGTTATTCGAGCTGTTCGTGATATTTGTATTGCTCTGGCTAAGATAGTTAATACAGATCCTAAAATAGTAATATAAATACGGTTTAAACGTTTCCTCTGGGAATTAGGAAGTCACAACAGAACTATTTCCGGGTCAGGGGGTCGAGATTTATTATAACAATTATCGCAGAACAAGATAATGGTAGGAACTGCGTTTACTTAACAAGTTCATGTTAATTCATTGATATAAATAGCACATAACTTTTGGTGATCTTTGTTTCTGCAAGAGCTCCTACCATGACGCACATTGCGTAATCAAATCTACTTCTTGACACTAAATAAACACGAATCACCTCAGTGCTATAGACATAATCTTTAACATAACTGCACACATTTTTATTAATTTAGTATAAGTTAAGGAGACCAGATGACCGAATCGATAACTCGTCCTGCTCCAAACCAGGAGAACGCGGGTTCGAATTCTGGTAGGGACAGAATGTTATATTTCCATCTGGGGTAAAATAAAACAAAGACCCGGGCACCTTGTAGAAAAATTCCCTGTACGAACGTGGCTTCTAGCCCACGTATTAGCCTAGTGACTCCTAGCCAGACTCATTTCCTTCGTGACCCAACCACAAGCAAGCATTGCAGAGATATTTTTTTAAAAACTCATTTTCAATATTATTGTCCTTTTTAGATATTATTTTGCTATAAGGTGTGTTTACTTGCTAACGTATCTGTTAGCATGTGCACGTGTGTGTTGTCCACTCTTCCCGCTGAAGGCATATTGAGCCGAAACGTCGTTCGATTGTGTTGTTCTTCATTTACGTAAAGCTGTAACCATACCCTCTTTCCCCCTCATCATCAGCTTTACAGCAGCTTCGCATTTTCATGTATCCACATACATTTTTATGCCTTTTACCCCTTGTGGCAACTGCACTGGGCAAGCGGCCTTAATTGTCCAGTCCTATAAGTCCCTTTCCCACTTCCTAGCAGAGCCAAGAAATGGGATCGTAAAGGGCGTCAAGATATGTTTTTTCTTTGGTCTTTTTTAAACGGTACATTTTTTTTGTGGTGCCCTAATTTCCAAGACTACAAAATGGCCACTGGTACCAATTTTCAAATCTTGGATGAACTCCGGAATCGATGCCCTTGGGTGAAAAAATAAAACCACAACATATGGGAATTAAACCAGGGCCCTTCTTGTAGTAGTGTGCGCACTACCCGCTGATCTAACGCCGCTACAGTAGTGTCAGTGCGAGCGGTGATTTGACCTAGCCAAATGTAGCCAACATGTACAGCCAGCTGTTAGGTCTCCATATCTAATTTGTCATTCGCACTTATTGTCAGCTGACGGTGTAAGTACCAGGATGTGAACACGGCTAGAAACGTGAAAGTCTTCTTCAGGGCATATTGAAGAGATCAAGCCGACGCATGCGTGTTGCAGGCGATGGGAAATACAGATCGAAACGTGAGTCGAAAAAGAACAAGACTCTAATGCATGACCTTCTAACGAAAGGAAACAGAGAGGACAAATTGGCTTGTTTGTTGCCCTAGCAACCAATAGTATTACGCAACGCACCAACATTCACGCGCAAGGAAAGTAAACAGGTCGGCACAGCAGCCGGTGTTCTCTATGTTTTGATGCCATGTTAAAATAACACTCAAAAAGCCAGATGCTCTTTTTTTTGTATCTTGTTAAAAGACATTTCTATTTGACTAAACTTGATGTTATTTTGTGATCATTTTTGTATTAGCCAAATTCACGCCTTCATTTGCATTCACGCCGTCATTTGCAGGTTATAAGAATGACGAAATCGAGTGTTGGAACCGATCTTACCTCATTTATGCCAGTTCTGTTAGTTTTTAATTTCTTCTTTTCTCTTCTCCTCTCCTTCTTATTCCTCATTTTCTTCTCCCTTCTCTTCATTTTCTTCTCCCTCCTTTTAGTTTTCCTCTTCTCTTTTTTCTTCTTCTTCACCCTCATCCTCTTCATCATCTTCTCCTCCACCTCTCATTCTCCGCCGCCTTCTCTTCTTCTCTCCCTCCTATTCTTGTTTTCTACTTTCCACTCTCTTCATCTTTCTCTTCCTCCTCGTGTTCTTCTTCCAACTCTTCATCTTTTCTTCCTCCTACTTTTCTTTTTCTCCTCTTCATCTTTTCTTCCTCCTCTTTCTTCTCCCCCTCCCCTTCATCTTCTACGTACACCCCTTTGTATTGTGTTCCTGTTCTGCAGCAAGGTTTCAAATTCAAAAGAAACAAATTAATTATTCATGTACCCATTTACAGCCATATAGACGGAGAGTCAATCAGCGCTCAGCTTTGAGTGAGTCCACCATATCAGGCTTTATATACTAAAACTCAGATCATAAAATCAAACGAACTGTACCAATAGTATATCTAACCATAAAATCAAACGAACTATATCAATGTCATGTCCTAGAAAGAGAAGGGTACGATACTTATTCCTTAAAGGTCAGGGCTGTATCATGAGTAGCGACCTTTCACCCACCTAAGTAGGTAACGCAAATAAATTAGGGTACGCTCAATAAAAGAAAAGATTGTAATGTAAACAAAGACAGAATACGGAATGCGAGCCAGATAAAGGGGTGTCTTACCGTACTATAAATACAGGCATGTAGATTGAGAGAGGAAACATCTGACACCAACCCACGTGTTAACATTCCGCCACAATAAGTAGATCAGTGTTCGGAGTTCGGAACACAATAGAAACACACCCACACACACGACAGACACGCACGTATAATGCCTTTCACTTTGGCATCAGAAGGTTCTGACCAATCAAAATAGAATATTTATCTTGCCTTGTATCCAAATAATAGACATAATAGTAAAAGAAAGCAACAAGAAAGGTATCAGTCTGAATACTAAGAAAACAGAAGTATTGGTTATATCGAAGAAACAATCATCACCATCATGCAGCAAAAAAAATAAACAGGACAAATGTGAAACAGGCGCAACGCGTCAAATACTTGGACACAATAATAACATCAGATGGAAGATAAACCACAGAAATAAAAAGCAGAATAGCTCAGGCCAAAATAACATTTCAGAAAATGAAAGGTGTCTTATGCAAAACGTCTATGTTAATATAAGTGAGGAAGATAGTTCATCGGTGCTATATAAAGTAATTCTAACCTATTGAAGCGAATCAAGGATAGTAGACAAGCAAATGAAAAGACGATTAGAGGCCACAGAGATGGAATTTCTTAGAAGAATGTTAAAAGTTCACTAGACAGCTAAAAAGACCAATGAGCAAATTCTCGAAAAGGCAAACACAAAAGGGGGCTCATAAGAAACATCAGAAAGAAGCAACATTTTTTGGGCAAAACATGAGAAGAGGAAAGTTGAAATACTTGGTTAAAACCGGCAAAATTGAGGGAAAGAGAGATCGCTGACGACAAAGAGAGAAGATACTAGATCGCTTGGTATCATGGCATGTAAAACAGTCAGCAATAGAATTGATACTATGCACAGTGGATAGAAGATTATGCACAGTGGATAGAAGATTGTGCACGGTGGATAGAAGATTATGCATGGTGGATAGAAGATTGTGCACGGTGGATAGAAGATTGTGCACGGTGGATATAATATTGTGCACGGTGGATATAATATTGTGCACGGTGGATAGAATATTGTGCGCGGTGGATAGACGATTATGCATGGTGGATAGAAGATTGTGCACGCTGGATAGAATATTATGAACAGTGGATAGAAGATTATGAACAGTGGATAGAAGATATGCACAGTGGATAGAAGATTATGCACAGTGGATAGAAGATTGTGCACGCTGGATAGAAGATTATACACGGTGGATAGAAGCTTGTGCACGCTGGATAGAAGATTATACGCGGTGGATAGAAGATTGTGCACGCTGGATAGAAGATTATACGCGGTGGATAGAAGATTGTGCATGGTGGATAGAAGATTGTGCACGGTGGATAGAAGATTGTGCACGGTGGATAGAAGATTGTGCACGGTGGATAGAAGATTATGCACGGTGGATAGAAGATTGTGCACGGTGGATAGAAGATTATGCACAGTGGATAGAAGATTGTGCACGGTGGATAGAAGATTATGCATGATGGATAGAAGATTGTGCACGGTGGATAGAAGATTGTGCTCGGTGGATAGAAGATTATGCACGGTGGATATATTATTGTGCACGGTGGATATAATATTGTGCACGGTGGATATAATATTGTGCACGGTGGATAGAATATTGTGCGCGGTGGATAGACGATTATGCATGGTGGATAGAAGATTGTGCACGCTGGATAGAATATTATGAACAGTGGATAGAAGATTATGAACAGTGGATAGAAGATATGCACAGTGGATAGAAGATTATGCACAGTGGATAGAAGATTGTGCACGCTGGATAGAAGATTATACACGGTGGATAGAAGCTTGTGCACGCTGGATAGAAGATTATACGCGGTGGATAGAAGATTGTGCACGCTGGATAGAAGATTATACGCGGTGGATAGAAGATTGTGCACGGTGGATAGAAGATTATGCATGGTGGATAGAAGATTGTGCACGGTGGATAGAAGATTGTGCACGGTGGATAGAAGATTATGCACGGTGGATAGAAGATTATGCACGGTGGATAGAAGATTGTGCACGGTGGATAGAAGATTATGCACAGTGGATAGAAGATTGTGCACGGTGGATAGAAGATTATGCATGATGGATAGAAGATTGTGCACGGTGGATAGAAGATTGTGCTCGGTGGATAGAAGATTATGCACGGTGGATATATTATTGTGCACGGTGGATATAATATTGTGCACGGTGGATATAATATTGTGCACGGTGGATAGAATATTGTGCGCGGTGGATAGACGATTATGCATGGTGGATAGAAGATTGTGCACGCTGGATAGAATATTATGAACAGTGGATAGAAGATTATGAACAGTGGATAGAAGATATGCACAGTGGATAGAAGATTATGCACAGTGGATATAAGATTGTGCACGCTGGATAGAAGATTATACGCGGTGGATAGACGATTGTGCCCGCTGGATAGAAGATTGTGCACGCTGGATAGAAGATATGCACAGTGGATAGAAGATTATGCACAGTGGATAGAAGATTGTGCACGCTGGATAGAAGATTATGTACAGTGGATAGAAGATTGTGCACGCTGGATAGAAGATATGCACAGTGGATAGAAGATTATGCACAGTGGATAGAAGATTGTGCACGCTGGATAGAAGATTATGTACAGTGGATAGAAGATATGCACAGTGGATAGAAGATTATGCACAGTGGAGAGAAGATTGTGCACGCTGGATAGAAGATTATGCACAGTGGATAGAAGATATGCACAGTGGATAGAAGATTATGCACAGTGGATAGAAGATTGTGCACGCTGGATAGAAGATTATGTACAGTGGATAGAAGATTGTGCACGCTGGATAGAAGATTATGCACAGTGGATAGAAGATTATGCACAGTGGATAGAAGATTGTGCACGCTGGATAGAAGATTATGCACAGTGGATAGAAGATTATGCACAGTGGATAGAAGATTGTGCACGCTGGATAGAAGATTATGTACAGTGGATAGAAGATTGTGCACGCTGGATAGAAGATTGTGCACGCTGGATAGAAGATTATGCACAGTGGATAGAAGATGCATATAAATGCGAAGCTGATAGTATCCACCCACGAGGAAGAGTGCCCTGGAAAACAAACCACTGCTGCCTAGCAGATGCCGTCAGGAGAACAAAAGACTATGGGAGAACACCCAGATAGGAACCATGGGCAGAGTGGGTCCAGCAGCCCTGACCTAGCATCCACCATACAAGGAGGAAATCTCCTACGTCAAATATAGATCCGTCCTGCCGAAGACGGAGTTTGTCGGCCACGGTGCAGGTTTAAGGTAACATAGTAGAACATACACAAATACGAGTACCGACCAGCTCGTCTCATTTCATGATATTGTTCTTAACCCTCCATCATGAAACAGGAGAGAGTCAAATTCGCATGACTACAAGACTTGAACGCTGCTGATGACGAAACCACCCCTCCACCTAGTGGTAACCTCGAGTGAGGTCACTGAGAGCAGACAACTCTGCTCATAAATGTTGCTCTGAAGTCGGATGTACTATCATGCAGGTGTCGCAACTTGCCGTAAGCCACTTCGCCGTTTAGTATAATGCTAGAGACAGACGTAGAGGAGCAACAATTGTCAGAAAAACGTTTCCATGACTCCATTGTGTGCGTGTTTCATGCCACACCTTCTACCTTAATCTCTCATTTCCTAGCCGTAACCAGTTTTAACATGACACCGTTTAACTAAGGTTTAACGAATTAATAAGTCGTTGCCTGGACTGAATGATTTCTCGTTACCTGCTCGTGAACTGTGTCATGTTCATCCTTTAATAACCCTTCAGGCACCAAGGAAGACAACAAACACTTCTAGAATCGTCAACTATTTTCATGTGATATGATGTTCTACAGTAGTTTTCTTTACAGTTACTGTGGTGTTGTCCCGAGTTATGCGCCCTTGAATGCAATTTTTGCTTGGGTTTAGCCTGCTTTTGGTATGGAGCTCTCCGTTCAACCTCAGACTGTCTCTTCTAGTGGAAAGATGTGGACTACTGTCTTGGGTGTTGGTCCACGTACTTGTCATGATTTGGAGCTGGTGTGGGGGAGAGGTGAAGCTCGATAGCGAGTGGGAGGGGGAAGGGAGAATAGCTTAGGTTGTTCGTAGGTGAGGGGAGATGTGAAGGTTGTTAGTGGGTGATGGGAGATGTGAAGGTTGTTAGTGGGTGAGGGGAGATGTGAAGGTTGTTAGTGGGTGAGGGGAGATATGAAGTTTGTTAGTGGGTGAGGGGAGATGTGAAGGTTGTTAGTGGGTGAGGAGAGATGTGAAGGTTGTTAGTGGGTGAGGGGAGATGTGAAGGTTGTTAGTGGGTGAGGGGAGATGTGAAGGTTGTTAGTGGGTGAGGGGAGATGTGAAGGTTGTTAGTGGGTGAGGGGAGATGTGAAGGTTGTTAGTGGGTGAGGGGAGATGTGAAGGTTGTTAGTGGGTGAGGGGAGATGTGAAGGTTGTTAGTGGGTGAGGGGAGATGTGAAGGTTGTTAGTGGGTGAGGGGAGATGTGAAGGTTGTTAGTGGGTGAGGGGAGATGTGAAGGTTGTTAGTGGGTGAGGGAGATGTGAAGGTTGTTAGTGGGTGAGGGGAGATGTGAAGGTTGTTAGTGGGTGAGGGGAGATGTGAAGGTTGTTAGTGGATGAGGGGAGATGTGAAGGTTGTTAGTGGGTGAGGGGAGATGTGAAGGTTGTTAGTGGGTGAGGGGAGATGTGAAGGTTGTTAGTGGGTGAGGGGAGATGTGAAGGTTGTTAGTGGGTGAGGGGAGATGTAAAGGTTGTTAGTGGGTGAGGGGAGATGTGAAGGTTGTTAGTGGGTGAGGGGAGATGTGAAGGTTGTTAGTGGGTGAGGGGAGATGTGAAGGTTGTTAGTGGGTGAGGGGAGATGTGAAGGTTGTTAGTGGGTGAGGGGAGATGTGAAGGTTGTTAGTGGATGAGGGGAGATGTGAAGGTTGTTAGTGGATGAGGGGAGATGTGAAGGTTGATAGTGGGTGAGGGGATATGTGGAGGTTATTAGTGGGTGAGGGGAGATGTGAAGGTTGATAGCGAGTGAGAGGGGGAGATGTGAAGGTTGATAGGTGTGTTAGTGGGTGAGGGGAGATGTGAAGGTTGTTAGTGGATGAGGGGAGATGTGAAGGTTGATAGTGGGTGAGGGGAGATGTGAAGGAGAATAGCTTATGTTGTTAGTGGGTGAGGGGAGATGTGAAGGTTGATAGCAAGAGGGAGGAGGGAGGGGGATAGCTTAGGTTGTCCCGGGTGAGGGGAGATGTGAAGGAGAATAGCTTATGTTGTTAGTGGGTGAGGGGAGATGTGAAGGAGAATAGCTTATGTTGTTAGTGGGTGAGGGGAGATGTGAAGGTTGATAGTGGGTGAGGGGAGATGTGGAGGTTGTTAGTGGATGTGTAGGAGATGTGGATGTTAATAGCTTGGGTTGTGGGGGAAGATGTGAAAGCTGATAGCTTCCATAGCACACAAAGAACAAACAAACAAATAATAAAATAAAAAAACAAAAACGACACAGCAACGTTGGAGGAAGAGTTGATATCAAAGTCAGAAGACAAAAGGTGCGCAAGAAAAGAGGCACAAGTACATCTGGCTCATTCTGTGGGCGGATCTGTCTATCCAATATTGGCAGATTCAGCCACAAGAAAGGCTCTCAAGAAAAACAACATAAGACACTAACATTTTACAAACTACTGACTAATCAGCGACAAAAAACATCAGATAGAAACAATCAACATTTTTCGGGCACATAATGAGAAGAGGAAAGTTGGAATATTTTGTTACAACTGGCAAAATTGAGGGAAAGAGAGATCGAGGACGACAAAGAGAGAAGATACTGGATACTTTGTGTGTCATGGCACGGAAAAACAGTCAATAACAGAACTGATACTATGTACTGTGGATAAAGAATTGTGGAAGGACATGATCGCCGACGTCAATAGGTATGGCACATGATGATGATTAATTTTTCAGTGATAATAGGTGCTACATTACAGAATTAGATAAATCCACAAGCATATATAAGTACTGCATGAGAGAATTAGATAAAACAACAAGAATATATAGTACTATATATAAGATAATTAGAACAGTGTGGTTTTGTTAGAGAACGAGCAATGCCATATACATCAAAAGATCTTTAGTAGAAAGAGCCACAGAGGTGAAACAGAACTACACCTATGTTTCATAGATTACACCAAACCATTTGACAAAGTAAAGCACCAAGAAATAACCAAAATTTTAGAAAGCATAAACGTAGACAGCAAAGATCTAAGAATAATAAAGAACATGTACTGGCAACAAACAGCGACCATAAGAACTGGAAATCAATTGGGAATATTTCAACAAATAAAACAGGGTGCTAGACAAGGTTGTGTGCTGTCACCAGATTTGTTTAATATTTATAGTGAGATTATTTTAAGATCCATAAGAGGCATGCCTGGAATAACAATTGGAGGTCATAGTATAAATAATCTAAGGTATGCTGATGGTACAGTCTTAATCGCTAAGAGTGAAAATGAGTTACAAGAAATGTTGGACATTATAGTGAAGGAAAACAAAAATAAAGGACACATCCTTAATAGCAGAAAGACAGAAGTAATGGTAACAACAAAGAAAAAGTCATCACCACAGTGCACAATAAAGACAAGTGGAACAATATTAAAACAGGTAAATGAATTTAAATATTTGGGAACTTTGTTAACCTCAGATGGTAGATGTGCAACAAAAGTGAGATGCAGAATGGCTCAGCAGCTTTAAAAAAAAAAATGAGAAAGATACTATGCAATCCATTTTTGACAATAGAAAGAAGAAAAAGAATTCTTAAATGTAGAGCCAGTCTTAACATATGGATGTGAATCATGGCCAATAGGACAACAAACAAGAAAATCACTGGAGGCCGTAGAAATGTAGTTTTACAGAAGAATGTTGAGAACACCATGGACAGCTAAAAAGAGCAATGTAAACGTTCTGAAAGAAGCCACAGCAAAAAGAGAGCTAATTTCCAATATTAGGAAGAAACAATCATTATTTGTTGGTCCTGTAAGAAGGGAACAGATGGAATATATTCTAACAACTGGGAAAATCGAAGGACGAAGAAATAGAGGGAAGCAAAATCCAGACAGCTTAAGAGAGTAACTAGGCAGAAGGTCACCAACAGAAATGATAAATAACTGTTGAGATCGAAAGTTGTGGAGAGACATGACGCCTACGCCAGCAGGCGCGGTACGTGATGATATATATATATATATATATATATATATATATATATATATATATATATATATATATATATATAGAGAGAGAGAGAGAGAGAGAAAGCTGCTTTAAGAAAAGTTAGGAATGAATATGCCTGTTGGCGCTGATAGACAGTTTTTGACACAGGAAAGGCAATACCTAAAAACTATTACCCCTGAATCAATTTGAATGGACACGCTAATGTTTAGCGGAATATGGAATATCTGGCAACACAAAGACTTAACCTTTAGAACAACATGCTTGTACACACGTAATAAATACTAGGAACAGCAAAGACGAGCTGATGTGCTCACTTATAGCCGCGGGTACCTGCAACTACACGCAGAGACGGCAAGCAAGCTGACGTAGCAGGTGAAACAATCAGGCAGGCACGCGCCGTAAGAATGCGGTGATAGGTTACCGCCTCCTGCACGCGGGAGATCAGAGAGTCGTCAGGATATAGAAGTCGAACGACCTCCAATTGATGAAGGTTGATAGCTGTGGGGGGAGATGTGAAGGTTGATAGTTTCAGTTGTTTGTGGGGGGAGATATGAAGGTTGATAGTTTCAGTTGTTTGTGGGGGAGATGTGAAGGTTGATAGTTTCAGTTGTTTGTGGGGGAGATGTGAAGGCTGATAGTTTCAGTTGTTTGTGGAGAGAGAGATGTGAAGGTTGATAGTTTCAGTTGTTTGTGGAGAGAGAGATGTGAAGGTTGATAGTTTGGCTTGTTTGTGGGGGAGATGTGAAGGTTGATAGTTTGGCTTGTTTGTGGGGGAGATATGAAGGTTGATAGTTTCAGTTGTTTGTGGGGGAGATATGAAGGTTGATAGTTTGGCTTGTTTGTGGGGGAGATGTGAAGGTTGATAGTTTCAGTTGTTTGTGGGGGAGATGTGAAGGTTGATAGTTTCAGTTGTTTGTGAGGGAGATATGAAGGTTGATAGCTGTGGGGGGAGATGTGAAGGTTGATAGTTTCAGTTGTTTGTGGGGGAGATATGAAGGTTGATAGCTGTGGGGGGAGATGTGAAGGTTGATAGTTTCAGTTGTTTGTGGGGGAGATATGAAGGTTGATAGTTTGGCTTGTTTGTGGAGAGAGAGATGTGAAGGTTGATAGCTTCAGTTGTTTGTGGGGGAGATATGAAGGTTGATAGTTTGGCTTGTTTGTGGAGAGAGAGATGTGAAGGTTGATAGTTTCACTTGTTTGTGGGGGAGATATGAAGGTTGATAGTTTGGCTTGTTTGTGGAGAGAGAGATGTGAAGGTTGATAGTTTCAGTTGTTTGTGGGGGAGATGTGAAGGTTGATAGTTTGACTTGTTTGTGGGGGAGATGTGAAGATTGATAGTTTCAGTTGTTTGTGGGGGAGATATGAAGGTTGATAGTTTCAGTTGTTTGTGGAGAGAGATGTGAAGGTTGATAGTTTGGCTTGTTTGTGGGGGAGATGTGAAGGTTGATAGTTTCAGTTGTTTGTGGAGAGAGATGTGAAGGTTGATAGTTGGCTTGTTTGTGGAGAGAGATGTGAAGGTTGATAGTTTGGCTTGTTTGTGGGGGAGATGTGAAGGTTGATAGTTTGGCTTGTTTGTGGGGGAGATGTGAAGGTTGATAGTTTGGCTTGTTTGTGGGGGAGATGTGAAGGTTGATAGTTTCAGTTGTTTGTGGGGGAGATATGAAGGTTGATAGTTTGGCTTGTTTGTGGGGGAGATGTGAAGGTTGATAGTTTCAGTTGTTTGTGGGGGAGATGTGAAGATTGATAGTTTAGGTTGTTAGTGGGGGAGATGTGAAGGTTGATAGTTTCAGTTGTTTGTGGGGGCGATATGAAGGGTAATAGTTTGGCTTGTTTGTGGGGGAGATGTGAAGGTTGATAGTTTCAGTTGTTTGTGGAGAGAGAGATGTGAAGGTTGATAGTTTCAGTTGTTTGTGGAGAGAGATGTGAAGGTTGATAGTTTGGCTTGTTTGTGGGGGAGATGTGAAGGTTGATAGTTTGGCTTGTTTGTGGGGGAGATGTGAAGGTTGATAGTTTCAGTTGTTTGTGGGGGAGATGTGAAGGTTGATAGTTTCAGTTGTTTGTGGAGAGAGAGATGTGAAGGTTGATAGTTTCAGTGGTTTGTGGAGAGAGAGATGTGAAGGTTGATAGTTTCACTTGTTTGTGGAGAGAGAGATGTGAAGGTTGATAGTTTCAGTTGTTTGTGTAGAGAGAGATGTGAAGGTTGATAGTTTCAGTTGTTTGTGGAGAGAGAGATGTGAAGGTTGATAGTTTGGCTTGTTTGTGGGGGAGATGTGAAGGTTGATAGTTTCAGTTGTTTGTGGGGGAGATATGAAGGTTGATAGTTTCAATTGTTTGTGGGGGAGATATGAAGGTTGATAGTTTGGCTTGTTTGTGGGGGAGATGTGAAGGTTGATAGTTTCAGTTGTTTGTGGGGGAGATGTGAAGGTTGATAGCTGTGGGGGGAGATGTGAAGGTTGATAGTTTCAGTTGTTTGTGGGGGAGATATGAAGGTTGATAGCTGTGGGGGGAGATGTGAAGGTTGATAGTTTCAGTTGTTTGTGGGGGAGATATGAAGGTTGATAGTTTGGCTTGTTTGTGGAGAGAGAGATGTGAAGGTTGATAGCTTCAGTTGTTTGTGGGGGAGATATGAAGGTTGATAGTTTGGCTTGTTTGTGGAGAGAGAGATGTGAAGGTTGATAGTTTCACTTGTTTGTGGGGGAGATATGAAGGTTGATAGTTTGGCTTGTTTGTGGAGAGAGAGATGTGAAGGTTGATAGTTTCAGTTGTTTGTGGGGGAGATGTGAAGATTGATAGTTTCAGTTGTTTGTGGGGGAGATATGAAGGT
This sequence comes from Megaustenia siamemsis, assembly GCA_032433765.1. Lineage (NCBI taxonomy): Eukaryota > Metazoa > Mollusca > Gastropoda > Stylommatophora > Ariophantidae > Megaustenia > Megaustenia siamemsis. The sequence continues at coordinate 8,172,643 of JAVIAB010000050.1, forward strand.
TGATAGTTTGGCTTGTTTGTGGGAGAGATGTGAAGGTTGATAGTTTCAGTTGTTTGTGGGGGAGATATGAAGGTTGATAGTTTCAGTTGTTTGTGGAGAGAGATGTGAAGGTTGATAGTTTGGCTTGTTTGTGGGGGAGATGTGAAGGTTGATAGTTTCAGTTGTTTGTGGAGAGAGATGTGAAGGTTGATAGTTTGGCTTGTTTGTGGAGAGAGATGTGAAGGCTGATAGTTTGGCTTGTTTGTGGGGGAGATGTGAAGGTTGATAGTTTGGCTTGTTTGTGGGGGAGATGTGAAGGTTGATAGTTTGGCTTGTTTGTGGGGGAGATGTGAAGGTTGATAGTTTCAGTTGTTTGTGGGGGAGATATGAAGGTTGATAGTTTGGCTTGTTTGTGGGGGAGATGTGAAGGTTGATAGTTCCAGTTGTTTGTGGGGGAGATGTGAAGATTGATAGTTTAGGTTGTTAGTGGGGGAGATGTGAAGGTTGATAGTTTCAGTTGTTTGTGGGGGGGATATGAAGGGTAATAGTTTGGCTTGTTTGTGGGGGAGATGTGAAGGTTGATAGTTTCAGTTGTTTGTGGAGAGAGAGATGTGAAGGTTGATAGTTTCAGTTGTTTGTGGAGAGAGATGTGAAGGTTGATAGTTTGGCTTGTTTGTGGGGGAGATGTGAAGGTTGATAGTTTCAGTTGTTTGTGGAGAGAGAGATGTGAAGGTTGATAGTTTCACTTGTTTGTGGAGAGAGATGTGAAGATTGATAGTTTAGGTTGTTAGTGGGGGAGATGTGAAAGTTGATAACTCAGGTTGTTAGTGGGGGAGATGTGATGGTTGATAACTTAGGTTGTTAGTGGGGGAGATGTGAAGATTGTTGTTAGTAGGGGAGATGTGAAGGTTGATAGTTTAGGTTGTTAGTGGGGGAGATGTGAAAGTTGATAACTTAGGTTGTTAGTGGGGGAGATGCGAAGGTTGATAACTTAGGTTGTTAGTGGGGGAGATGTGAAGGTTGATAGTTTCACTTGTTTGTGGAGAGAGATGTGAAGGTTGATAGTTTAGGTTGTTAGTGGGGGAGATGTGAAGGTTGATAGTTTCAGTTGTTTGTGGGGGAGATATGAAGGTTGATAGTTTGGCTTGTTTGTGGGGGAGATGTGAAGGTTGATAGTTTCAGTTGTTTGTGGGGGAGATGTGAAGATTGATAGTTTAGGTTGTTAGTGGGGGAGATGTGAAGGTTGATAGTTTCAGTTGTTTGTGGGGGGGATATGAAGGGTAATAGTTTGGCTTGTTTGTGGGGGAGATGTGAAGGTTGATAGTTTCAGTTGTTTGTGGAGAGAGATGTGAAGGTTGATAGTTTGGCTTGTTTGTTGGGGAGATGTGAAGGTTGATAGTTTCAGTTGTTTGTGGAGAGAGAGATGTGAAGGTTGATAGTTTCACTTGTTTGTGGAGAGAGATGTGAAGATGATAGTTTAGGTTGTTAGTGGGGGAGATGTGAAAGTTGATAACTCAGGTTGTTAGTGGGGAGATGTGATGGTTGATAACTCAGGTTGTTAGTGGGGGAGATGTGATGGTTGATAACTTAGGTTGTTAGTGGGGGAGATGTGAAGGTTGATAGTTTCACTTGTTTGTGGAGGAGATGTGAAGGTTGATAACTTAGGTTGTTAGTGGGGGAGATGTGAAGGTTGATAACTAAGGTTGTTAGTGGGGGAGATGTGAAGGTTGATAACTTAGGTTGTTAGTGGGGGAGATGTGAAGGTTGATAACTAAGGTTGTTAGTGGGGGAGATGTGAAGGTTGATAACTTAGGTTGTTAGTGGGGGAGATGTGAAGGTTGATAACTTAGGTTGTTAGTTGGGGAGATGTAAAGGTTGATAACTAAGGTTGTTAGTGGGGGAGATGTGAAGGTTGATAACTTAGGTTGTTAGTGGGGGAGATGTGAAGGTTGATAACTAAGGTTGTTAGTGGGGGAGATGTGAAGGTTGATAACTTAGGTTGTTAGTGGGGGAGATGTGAAGGTTGATAACTTAGGTTGTTAGTTGGGGAGATGTAAAGGTTGATAACTTAGGTTGTTAGTGGGGGAGATGTGAAGGTTGATAGGTTATGTTGTTAGTGGGGGAGATGTGAAGGTTGATAGGTTATGTTGTTAGTGGGGGAGATGTGAAGGTTGATAGGTTATGTTGTTAGTGGGGGAGATGTGAAGGTTGATAATTTATGTTATTAGTAGGAGAGATGTGACGGTTGACAGCTTCTCTGGACTTCACACAGAGGCAACAGTTTACATGATACACTGGACTACACACAGAGGCAACAGTTTACATGATACACTGGACTTCACACAGAGGCAACAGTTTACATGATACACTGGACTTCACACAGAGGCAACAGTTTACATGATACACTGGACTTCACACAGAGGCAACAGTTTACAGGATACACTGGACTTCACACAGAGGCAACAGTTTACAGGATACACTGGACTTCACACAGAGGCAACAGTTTACATGATACACTGGGCTACACACAAAGGCAACAGTTTACAGGATACACTGGACTTCACACAGAGGCAACAGTTTACAGGATACACTGGACTTCACACAGAGGCAACAGTTTACATGATACACTGGACTACACACAGAGGCAACAGTTTACATGATACACTGGGCTACACACAGAGGCAACAGTTTACAGGATACACTGGACTTCACACAGAGGCAACAGTTTACACGATACACTGGACTTCACACAGAGGCAACAGTTTACACGATACACTGGACTACACACAGAGGCAACAGTTTACAGGATACACTGGACTACACACAGAGGCAACAGTTTACATGATACACTGGGCTACACACAGAGGCAACAGTTCAGATGATACACAGAGCTACATACATAGACAACAGTTCACATGCTACATTGAACTACATACATAGACAACAGTTCACATGCTGCACTGGACAGAACAACAAACTTATACTGAACAGAACAACAAACTCACACATTGTACTGGACAGAACAACAAACTCACACATTGTACTGGACAGAATAACAAACTCACACATTGTACTGGACAGAACAACAAACTCACACATTGTACTGGACAGAACAACAAACTCACACATTGTACTGGACAGAATAACAAACTCACACATTGTACTGGACAGAACAACAAACACACACATTGTACTGAACAGAACAACAAACTCACACATTGTACTGGACAGAATAACAAACTCACACATTGTACTGGACAGAACAACAAACTCACACATTGTACTGGACAGAACAACAAACTCACACATTGTAGTGGACAGAACAACAAACTCACACATTGTAGTGGACAGAACAACAAACACACATTGTAGTGGACAGAACAACAAACTCACACATTGTACTGGACAGAACAACAAACACACACATTGTACTGGACAGAATAACAAACACACACATTGTACTGGACAGAATAACAAACTCACACATTGTAGTGGACAGAACAACAAACACACACATTGTACTGAACAGAACAACAAACTCACACATTGTACTGGACAGACTAACAAACTCACACATTGTACTGGACAGAACAACAAACTCACACATTGTACTGGACAGAACAACAAACTCACACATTGTACTGGACAGAACAACAAACTCACACATTGTAGTGGACAGAACAACAAACTCACACATTGTACTGGACAGAACAACAAACTCACACATTGTACTGGACAGAACAACAAACTCACACATTGTAGTGGACAGAACAACAAACTCACACATTGTAGTGGACAGAACAACAAACTCACACATTGTACTGGACAGAACAACAAACTCACACATTGTACTGGACAGAACAACAAACTCACACATTGTAGTGGACAGAACAACAAACTCACACATTGTACTGGACAGAACAACAAACTCACACATTGTACTGGACAGAACAACAAACTCACACATTGTAGTGGACAGAACAACAAACTCACACATTGTACTGGACAGAACAACAAACTCACACATTGTACTGGACAGAACAACAAACTCACACATTGTAGTGGACAGAACAACAAACTCACACATTGTACTGGACAGAACAACAAACTCACACATTGTACTGGACAGAACAACAAACTCACACATTGTACTGGACAGAATAACAAACTCACACATTGTAGTGGACAGAACAACAAACTCACACATTGTACTGGACAGAACAACAAACTCACACATTGTACTGGACAGAATAACAAACTCACACATTGTAGTGGACAGAACAACAAACTCACACATTGTACTGAACAGAACAACAAACTCACATATTGTAGTGGACAGAATAACAAACACACACATTGTACTGGACAGAACAACAAACTCACACATTGTACTGGACAGAACAACAAACTCACACATTGTACTGGACAGAACAACAAGCTCACACATTGTACTGGACAGAACAACAAACACACATTGTACTGGACAGAACAACAAACACACATTGTACTGGACAGAACAACAAACACACATTGTACTGGACAGAACAACAAACTCACACATTGTACTGGACAGAACAACAAACACACATTGTACTGGACAGAACAACAAACTCACACATTGTACTGGACAGAACAACAAACTCACACATTGTAGTGGACAGAACAACAAACTCACACATTGTACTGGACAGAACAACAAACTCACACATTGTAGTGGAATGAAGAACAAACTGGCAGATCTAAACAAGCATCTCACACACTAACTATATCTTTAGTTCAGACTTGACTATTAAGATATTGACACCAACTGCATCAGGATGTATATTTTTACATAGGATCTATTACCAGATTGTAATAGAGTTTAGATTAGTGTGATTAAAAATAGAACTTTGGAAGGGGGTACTAATCTTGTAGATTGTAAGACACAGCAACAGTAGTCAGTTGAAGGTCATCCTGTGAAGTCTTGTGTCCAGTTTTGAGTCACAAGATGAATATAGGAAGCCAATTTGTTTGCTAGATATTAGAGCGTTGATCGTAGAACATCCAAGAGATAAGTCATATTGTAGATTAGATAGGAGATTTGACTTGTGAGAAGAAGATGACATCTTGGAGGCTGACATTTGATTTAGATAGTACTAGGGCAGAGGGATTCAAGTGTAGAATAGCAGCCATGATCACTGAGAATGTTCCACTTAGGTTAGATTAGCAAGATTTTTACAGAAAATATTGGTCCTTCTTGGACAGTGGTAATAACAATCCAGAGGTTCATTAGAAGTAGTCAATAGTAACTGATTAGCAGTTGTAGAGTGATAGGAATTCAGGACGAGAGTAAGTAAATGTCCTTGAATAAAGAATATTTTGAGTTTGCTGTTGTATAATATTCTTCTATTACCTTTCAATTCCCTGTGGAGCACAGGTCTTCAACAAACACTTTCCAAACTGTTATGTTTCTTGCCATTCTCTTTTCATGTCATTGATGTTATAATGAAACAATGCATCAATCTGTAATATTATGAGCTTGATAACTCATAAAGTCAAGAGGCAGAAAGTAAGATGACATCATATCAGTCAGTGACTCAAAGATGACTTCTGTTGTCAGAAAGAACAAACCAAAAACTAACAAAGATCTTGCTCCGTCTTTACGCAGCAGCATCAGGAACAGACAACTCATTCAAGGGAAGAAAGAAGAGGTAGAAAAGGGGAGACAAACATGGTCTAAAAATGTTTCAATAAAACTTGATGCACCCGATAAATGGCTCAAATATTGAAGAATGTAAACAGTGACACAACACATCAAACATCATATTCAAGATAAACGAGGATGAACATTTATTTAACAGGTTCACTGACTTGTTGCGCACATAAACCTGGCCATAACTGTCAGCCTTTCAATATTATATATCAATGTACACAAAACTTGCCATAATTGCCAGCCTTTCAATATTATATATCAATATACACAAAACTTGCCGTAATTGCCATCTTTTCAATATTAATTATCAATGTACACAAAACTTGCTGTAATTGCCAGCTTTTCAATATTAATTATCAATGTACACAAAACTTGCTGTAATTGCCAGCTTTTCAATATTAATTATCAATGTACACAAAACTTGCTGTAATTGCCAGCCTTTCAATATTAATTATCAATGTACACAAAACAATAAACAACTTGACAAAACATACAAGTTTGGAGTTTTTCATTACAAACTGAAATATGTCACAGACAGACAATCAGATCATGACAATTTATTTGTACTAATCAATATCTAAATTATCTATACTAAAGAGGCTAACACTAAAAAGAACATTAAAGCGAGAGATAACAACAGCAGGCATCAGCTCCCTTGCCAAGATTGAGCAACTTGTCCAGAACAAAACCATGTGGTGAGACACAATGCAGATCTGTGCAAGGCTCGACAGTTGAAAAATCGTTGGACACAACAGTCTAGAATTTCTGCCCTATTTGCCATCTTCGGCTCAAACAAACAGTAGATTAGATAGAATCAATATTTTCAAAAATGCAACATTAAGACGTGGTTTTCTTTCTTTTTCTTCTGCATACACCACAAGAAGTCAATATTAATATGTCCAAAGAAAGAATCGGTCAGCTCAAGGTTGGTGACATCACCATATAGATTGTCCTGATATGGTACCAATGATGGTCACAGCTCAAGGCATCAATATTAATATGTTCAAAGAAAGAATTAGTCAGCTCAAGGTTGGTGACATCACCATATAGATTGTCCTGATATGGTACCAATGATGGTCACACCTCAAGACATCAATATTAATATGCTCAGAGAAAGAATTGGTCAGCTCAAGGTTGGTGACATCACCATATAGATCGTCCTGATATGGTACCAGTGATGGTCACACCTCAAGACATCAATATTAATATGTTTGAATAAAGCATTTGCTAGCTCAAGGCTGGTGACATCACCATATAGATCGTCCTGATATGGTACCAGTGATGGTCACACCTCAAGACATCAATATTAATATGTTTGAATAAAGCATTTGCTAGCTCAAGGCTGGTGACATCACCATATAGATTGTCCTAATATGGGACCTACCAGTGATGGCCACACCTCAAGACATCAAAATTAATATGTTTGAATAAAGCATTTGCTAGCTCAAGGCTGGTGACATCACCATATAGATTGTCTAATATTGTACGGCGATGGCTACACATCAAATGAGATTTTTGGGGCATGTTAAAAGACACAGCGGCAGACAAAGACTAACATGGACAAGTAACATCAATAGATAGACAAGTACGTCTATGACAACCTGCACCATGAAAGCAAGAGACAGAGGAAAATGGCACTCCACAGTGGCCAACCTTTGATGTAGAGACGGCATTCTATGATGATGGTCACACCTCAAGACGTCAAAATAAATTAATAAGTTTGAAGAAAGTATTCATCAGCTAAAGACTGTCAATATTACCATACAGATTGTCCTGATATGGTACCAGTGATGGCCACAAGAGTCTTCTCTGTTCATATGTTGGTGATCTTTCAACTTTCTGGAACCAAAATGAAATCTCATATTTTCATTAATGTTTATGTTGCTTTGTAACGTATCCAAACAAGACAAATGCGATTTTTGGGCTATGTCAAAAGACACAACAGCCTACTAAAAGTAATCCTGGAGGGGAAAATACAAGGTAAAAGAGGCAGAGGCAGACCAAGACTAACATGGACGAGTAACATCAAAAGATGGACAAATCAGCCTATGACAACCTGCACCATCAAAGCAAGAGACAGAGCAGAATGGCGCTCCATGGTAGCCAACCTTCGTTGCAGAGACGCCACTTGATGATGTAACATATCTATCTTTGTCTTTTTGAGATGAAGACATAGGGCAGAACTTTTCATACCCAAAGATCTTTATTATCAACCGTCAAATTTTGGCAACAGGACCAGCATTGTATTTTACCACTTATCCCTGCTTTGGGAGAGCCTCTCAACCTCAACTAGGGAGTTGATGATTCTTGATCAGGGGTTATTTACTACTTGATGCCAATTTTAAATAACAAGGGAAATCAAAAATACATCCGTCCTTCTCTCTGGTTTAAATCTGGAACTGTTCATCCAGTCCGGCCACGACCAAGTGACCTGCACAAGTAGGTCACGACCACATGACCTGCTCAAGTCGGCCACGACTACATGACCTGCACAAGTCGGCCACGACCACATGACCTGCACAAGTCGGCCACGACCACATGACCTGCACAAGTCGGCCACGGCCACATGACCTGCTCAAGTCAGCCATGACCATGTGAACTGCTCAAGTCAGCCATGACCACATGAACTGTTCATGTCAGCTATGACCATGTGGACTGCTCAAGTCAGCCATGACCATGAGAACTGCTCAAGTCAGCCATGACCATGTGAACTGCTGATGTCAGCCACGACCACATGAACTGCTCAAGTCAGCCATGACCATGTGAACTGCTGATGTCAGCCATGACCACATGAACTGCTCATGTCAGCCATGACCACATGAACTGCTCAAGTCAGCCATGACTACGTGAACTGCTCAAGTCAGCCACAACCACATGAACTGCTCATGTCAGCCATGACCACATGAACTGCTCAAGTCAGCCATGACTACGTGAACTGCTCAAGTCAGCCATGACCACATGAACTGCTCAAGTCAGCCATGACCACATGAACTGCTCAAGTCAGCCACAACCACGTGAACTGCTCATGTCAGCCATGACCACATGAACTGCTCAAGTCAGCCATGACTACGTGAACTGCTCAAGTCAGCCATGACCACATGAACTGCTCAAGTCAGCCATGACCACATGAACTACTCAAGTCAGCCATGACAATGTGAACTGCTCAAGTCAGCCATGACCACGTGAACTGCTCAAGTCAGCCATGACCACGTGAACTGCTCAAGTCAGCCACGACCACATGAACTGCTCAAGTCAGCCACAACCACATGAACTGCTCAAGTCAGCCATGAACACATGAACTGCTCAAGTCAGCCATGACCACATGAACAGCTGAAGTCAGCCATGACCACATGAACAGCTGAAGTCAGCCATGACCACATGAACTACTCAAGTCAGCCATGACCACATGAACTGCTCAAGTCAGCCATGACCACATGAACTACTCAAGTCAGCCATGAACACATGAACTGCTCAAGTCAGCCATGACCACATGAACTGCTCAAGTCAGCTATGACCACGTGAACTGCTCAAGTCAGCCATGACCATGTGAACTGCTCAAGTCAGCCATGACCACATGAACTGCTCAAGTCAGCCATGACCACATGAACTGCTCAAGTCAGCCACGACCACATGAACTGCTCAAGTCAGCCACAACCACATGAACTGTTCAAGTCAGCCATGAACACATGAACTGCTCAAGTCAGCCATGACCACATGAACAGCTGAAGTCAGCCATGACCACATGAACTACTCAAGTCAGCCATGACCACATGAACTGCTCAAGTCAGCCATGACCACATGAACTACTCAAGTCAGCCATGAACACATGAACTGCTCAAGTCAGCCATGACCACATGAACTGCTCAAGTCAGCCATGACCACATGAACTACTCAAGTCAGCCATGACCACATGAACTATTCAAGTCAGCCACAACCACATGAACTGCTCAAGTCAGCCACGACCACGTGAACTGCTCAAGTCAGCCACGACCACATGAACTGCTCAAGTCAGCCACAACCACATGAACTGCTCAAGTCAGCCATGAACACATGAACTGCTCAAGTCAGCCATGACCACATGAACAGCTGAAGTCAGCCATGACCACATGAACTACTCAAGTCAGCCATGACCACATGAACTGCTCAAGTCAGCCATGACCACATGAACTACTCAAGTCAGCCATGAACACATGAACTGCTCAAGTCAGCCATGACCACATGAACTGCTCAAGTCAGCCATGACCACATGAACTACTCAAGTCAGCCATGACCACATGAACTATTCAAGTCAGCCACAACCACATGAACTGCTCAAGTCAGCCATGATCACATGAACTGCTCAAGTCAGCTATGACCACGTGAACTGCTCAAGTCAGCCATGACCACATGAACTGCTCAAGTCAGGCACGACCACATGAACTGCTCAAGTCAGGCACAACCACATGAACTGCTCAAGTCAGCCACGACCACATGAACTGCTCAAGTCAGCCACGACCACGAGACTTGCTCAAGTCAGCTATGACGATATGAACTGCTCATGTAAGCAACGACCACGAGACCTGCTCAAGTCAGCCACGACCACATGAACTGCTCAAGTCAGCCACGACCACGAGACTTGCTCAAGTCAGCCATGACCACATGAACTGCTCAAGAGAAGCTACTTTACTTTGATGATGCTGAGTTTTGATGATATTCCATACTGTCTCTGAATGCTGCCAGAAGCCTATCTGAAATCAATCAAGTTTAGTATATGATCTTTCTTTCATTAACTCATTAAACAACAAATTGAAAAGCGAGTATTGTCCTAATTAATTTAGTTTTCATGATTTCTTTTACACTAAAGACATATACAAATGGTACCACAATTTGGTTAATCCTTCATAGTTATGACAACTGACACACCACTTTAATGATAATTGACATATCACTCTAATGATAATTGAAAGCAACTACACAGGTTGTGTTTCTATAACAAATGAGCTAATGTCCACACTGACATTAATTATGTAAGTCATTCAGCTGAGGTTACCGACATCTTCATACAGGGTTTGTATTGAAATAAAAAAAACAGGTTGTGACCACACGCCTACACCTTCACTACTGTACCTAAGGTTATCTGTAACAGATAGTGAGGTGCCATGGGCGTGGTGCCATATATGTTCTTGCCTGGATTACTGTATGGTAAGAAGGTCTGTAACAAATAGTGAGGTGCCATGGGCGTGGCGCCATATATGTTCTTGCCTGGATTACTGTATGGTAAGAAGGTCTGTAACAAATAGTGAGGTGCCATGGGCGTGGTGCCATATATGTTCTTGCCTGGATTACTGTATGGTAAGAAGGTCTGTAACAAATCTTCAGGTGCCATATATGTTCTTGCCTGGATTACTGTATGGTAAGAAGGTCTGTAACAAATCTTCAGGTGCCATATATGTTCTTGCCTTGACTACCGTACACTGAGCAGGTCTACAACATCTCCCACATATATTACTTCCATGATGGCTGAATGTTAGACAAGTCTACAAAAATCTATTCAGCTGTTATGAGAACAGCATGGCAAGTGCTGCAGCCTTCTCTATTGTCTGTAGACCACATAAATATTTTTTTGTTATAGGATGGGTAGCTCAACCCCCAGGTGTACACACCTGTTCCACCTGTACTATATTTTTTATTTTACAAAATCTCAATCATTGTTGTGTGCACAGCTGGAAGAAGAATCAAATGATGATTTGATATTATCTGGGGCACAAGATGCCTGGCAGCTGTCAGCAACTCATAGCTGATCGTTTGCATGAATATGAACCAAAACTAATAAAGATCTTACTCCATCTTCCTATAGTAGTACTGAAAATATGCTAGTCTATCGGGCAAAGCAAATAGAGGTCAAAGAAGAAAGGTCAAGCCAGTGGCTAAAAATGTGAAGTTGAATGTGTTGAGATGAAGACATCACAGATTGGTGTAAACAATGACATATTGCAACAATGCTCATTTAATGGTGCAGTGATGAAATCACTGATCACACTCAAAATGGAGATCACGAGTATACTGTTGTTCATCCATCAGTGTTGTTCATCCATCAGTGTTGATCACCCATCAGTGTTGTTCACCCATCAGTGTTGTTTGATCATCCATCAGTGTTGATCACACATCAGTGTTGATCACCCATCAGTGTTGTTCACCCATCAGTGTTGATCATCCATCAGTGTTGTTCACCCACCAGTGTTGATCATCCATCAGTGTTGATCACCCATCAATGTTGTTCACCCATCAATGTTGTTCACCCATCAATGTTGTTTGATAACCCATCAGTGTTGATCACCCATCAGTGTTGATCACCCATCAATGTTGTTCACCCATCAGTGTCATTCACCCATCAGTGTTGTTTGATCACCCATCAGTGTTGTTTGATCACCCATCAGTGTTGTTTGATCATCCATCAGTGTTGTTCACCCATCAGTGTTGTTTGATCATCCATCAGTGTTGATCACCCATCAGTGTTGTTCACCCATCAGTGTTGTTTGATCACCCATCAGTGTTGATCATCCATCAGTGTTGTTCACCCATTAGTGTTGTTTGATCACCCATCAGTGTTGATCACCCATCAATGTTGTTCACCCATCAGTGTTGTTTGATCACCCATCAGTGTTGTTTGATCACCCATCAGTGTTGATCATCCATCAGTGTTGTTCACCCATCAATGTTGTTCACCCATCAGTGTTGTTTGATCACCCATCAGTGTTGATCATCCATCAGTGTTGATCATCCATCAGTGTTGTTCACCCATCAATGTTGTTCACCCGTCAGTGTTGATCACCCATCAGTGTTGTTTGATCACCCATCAGTGTTGTTTGATCACCCATCAGTGTTGATCACCCATCAGTGTTGTTTGATCACCCATCAGTGTTGTTTGATCACCCATCAATGTTGTTCACCCATCAGTGTTGATCACCCATCAGTGTTGTTTGATCACCCATCAGTGTTGTTTGATCACCCATCAGTGTTGATCACCCATCAATGTTGTTCGGAGCCATTATTTACTGGTAAACTGATCTGGCTGATGGGTAAGTGTGTGCAGCTGCAACAACATGAATGTGCTGAGAGCTAGCCCCTCAAGGAGGATGATGATGATGTGTAAAGGCTGGCTTCACAGTGGCATCACTTACTGTTTGTTGTTAGGATCATCATCACTGCACACCAGACGAACTCATAGGTCTGATATCCTCCTCAAGAAAATAGAAGGAAAATAAGGCAGGAGGCTAGAAATTGGATCTCACTAACAAAGAGATCAGTGGAGCGTAACATCATTAAGAAACCACAGGTTCATTTTTCCAATTTTACCACTTACTATACTAAAGCCATCATGACTGTAGATGTTTACTACATAACAAACTGTCACAAGCATTCTTCAGGATGATTGTTCCCAAACACTAAAGTGAATATTATCTACACGTATCACCTCAGTTTCTTCTGCCATCATCTATCTTGAACTGTGTTTGACCTTTCCTTTTCAATTTGTTTCATGATCTTTGTGATGTCTGCCTGCTGTTCCAAGTTATAAACGTTCTGTAGTTTTCTCTGTTGCCGATCCAGGTCAAACAGAATTCCTTCCCTTAGTCGCTGTCAAAAACAAAGTGGACATTCATTGCACTGATGATTACACATAAGAATTTTTAAATTGATGTACATGATTAATCTCAAATTATGTTTGCTAGCATTCAGGTCTAAGCTTACCTAACATTACAACTGTTAACGTTTAATACACAAATGACCTCACATAATTAACTTTACTTTTACAGCACATACAATATTACTTTATAATTATTAACATTTATGACATGCTTGTCTTACATTTTAACATGTAACAACATGTTTAGAAATAACTACCCTGACCTTACATCTGCTAACATTTAGTACATAATATTCCTATCCTATTCTGTTATATTCTAGTCTATTATATCTTATCCATGAAATTAGTTTCATTGATGCCAAGATGTACCCACATACAGTATCTCCTGTGTAGTACATAACTTTTCTATCATTATCATTTAGCATTCATGTTTTTTGTTTGCATACACCAGATTGATATCTCTAGTGAAATAAATTTGGAAGTGAACACCACTTTTCCCAGGTCTCACACAGGAGGTGTGTGTCCAGGTGGCTCCACAGGTCAATATTTTCAACTTCAGAGAAAGTCTTATATTTTATCGTAGAGAGTTTTGATATTTCGGTAGATCTTTTCATATACATTTTGTCTGGTCACCAATTTTTATTAATCTACTCTTTTCATATAAATTTTGTCTGGTCACCAACTTTTATTAATCTACTCTTTTCATATCAATTTTGTCTGGTCTATCTATCTATTGACCTTTCGAGCCGTAACCGGCCCATAGGGCGTAGACCAAGATACACCTTCTCCTATATGAATTTTTGTTCTAGCAGTTTTCTTTTAAAGATATTTTATCAAATCTCGCCATCTGTCTCTGTTCTGTGCAAGCAGTTCTATCTCATTGAGGGAGCCGATTCCTGCTGCTCTTGCCTCTCTCATCAATGTTCTTCTCAGTGTCTCCCTGGGTATTCCTCTTTTTCTTTTACCTGTTGTTTCCCATATGAGGGCTTGCTTTGCTATTCGATTATTATCTCTTCTCATCACATGTCCAACGTATGACCATCGTCTTTTCTTTATTACTGAAGATATTAGTGGTTGATTGGCGATTTCTCTAATTTCCTCGTTTGTTTTGAATTCGTTCCATTCTATACCAAGTATTTTCCTTAGACATTTATTTTCGAATGCGTTCAACTTTGTTTCTATATCTCTTGTTGTTTTCCAGCTTTCACACGCATACGTAAGGGTTGATAGTACATTTGATTTGAATAGCCTAAGTTTTGTGTTTGTGCTAATGAGTTTTGATTTCCACAACTTTTCAAGGCTTCTGAAAGACATTGCTGCTTTAGCCAGTCTGATTCTAATTTCTTTGCTCGTATCCCCTTCTCGATCAATGTGACTTCCAAGATAGATGAAGTGATCGATCTCTTCTACTGGTTTGTTTTCCATGTATATTTTGTTACTTGTTGGAATTAAACTTTTCATGACTTTAGTCTTTTCATGATTGACCTCAAGCCCAATTTTGCTGGCTATTGATGATAGTTCAATTGTGTTTTCCTGCATCGTTTTTATCTGATTGCTGATGAGAACTATGTCATCAGCAAAGTCCAGGTCCTCCAAATGGTCTCCTTGTATCCATTCGATGCCTTATTACCAGTGCAGCATTTCTTCATTATGAAGTCCATAACAATTCCAAATAACAAGGGCGATAAAATACATCCTTGTTTAACCCCAGTTTCTATTGGGAAACATTCGCTCAGTCCTTCCTCTGTTCGAACTGCACATGTGTAACCATCATACATGTCTTTGATAATATTTATGATTTTTGATGGTAAGCCATATTGCTTCAGAATTTTCCACAAAGAATCTCTATGAATACTATCAAATGCTTTTTGAAGTCGATGAAGTTAAGTACAAAAGGTTTTTGCTTTTCAATGTGTTCCTCCAATATAAGTCGTAGAGTGAAAATGTGGTCAAGACAGCTTCTCCCTTTTCTAAACCTAGCCTGTTCTTCACGCATTACTGTATCTATGGTCTGTGTTTGTCTGGTCACCAACTTTTTATTAATCTACTCTTTTCATATAAATTTTGTCTGGTCACCAACTTTTATTAATCTACTCTTTTCATACCAATTTTGTCTGGTCACCAACTTTTTATTAATCTACTCTTTTCATATCAATTTTGTCTGGTCACCAACTTTTTATTAATCTACTCTTTTCATACCAATTTTTGTCTGGTCACCAACTATTATTAATCTACTCTTTTCATATAAATTTTGTCTGGTCACCAACGTTTATTAATCTACTCTTTTCATATAAATTTTGTCTGGTCACCAACTTTTATTAATCTACTCTTTTCATATCAATTTTGTCTGGTCACCAACTTTTATTAATCTACTCTTTTCATATCAATTTTGTCTGGTCACCAACTTTTATTAATCTACTCTTTTCATATAAATTTTGTCTGGTCATCAACTTTTTATTAATCTACTCTTTTCATATCAATTTTGTCTGGTCACCAACTTTTATGAATCTACTCTTTTCATACCAATTTTGTCTGGTCATCAACTTTTATTAATCTACTCTTTACGATTTCCAACTGCCAAGAGCTCTTTAACGTGCGCAGGAAGCATATGTGACCTCTTGTTTTTTGCTTTTATGTGAGAGGGCTGTGCGTTGTATCTCACAACCCATAGATTAGGGGATGGTAGAGCATTGAATAACCAAGGATTTGACATGAAAAATTCCCACTGAATATAGCTGGATTTGAACCCTGGACCTTCTTGTCCAGGTGCTGATGTCTTACCTCTAGACCCCAAATTTCAACAAATTGATTGTTTTTCATTTTCTTTCCCCCATTTGATCAGGAAAATTTTCTTTGTCATCAAACGACATCAAACAACTCATTGTGACTCGTGCAAACTCAGCAAATATTTGTGGTAGCTGAATATACTGACAAATTTACAGCTTCTCTCTGAATAGAGAAAATAACATGTTGGTCCAAGTGGTCAATTTCAGGTCAGAAACCAACCTGACACAGGAAATTCAAGTTCCCTCTGTGTCTAATTGGTAAACACACATTTGTGTATCAAAAGTTCAAAGAAAATACTATTTTTAGTGCTCTTAATGTTACAATTAAGTGGTAGTATTTTGTACCACAGAATGTAATGAAGCGCGCCACAGGTAGGTATCGTAATTAATAAGGGTTAATGATTTTTAAAAAATTCATAACTTTTTTTAAAGGACGTACATACATACAAATTACACGTGGTTAGTATTATTCAATCACTACAAGGAATTCATGGAGCACTACAGTGAGTTATTTATTACTATTTGATTAGGAAAATCCTAGTTTAGCATCATAAATTATTTCTGATAAATGAGTGGTCTCTCCTGATCAACCGCACATATTTGAATTATCAACTGCTTCTAGTTTTTCTGCATTTAATTATATTTTTTAAAACGAGGTTTAGGGTTAGGTTTAGACGGTTAGTTTTGGGATATTCATAACTGGGCCTAACCCAAGGATCTTTTGTCAACTCTACACTCAAATGATGAGGATTTGAGAATGGCCGAATAAAGTGCAAGGGGACAACTCAAAACAAAAATAAATGACAACGCTAAACAAGGAATTTATCTTTAATTAATTATTATGTATCACTGTTATATGTATGATTATGGTGAATATTTTGATGAGAGCAACGGTCGAGTTAAGTGTCCCAAATTATTTATGTTAAACGAGTGATCTCCTATAACTGACCGGTTATACTTGAATTATCAACTATTTCTAGTTTTTCATTTGTGCATTTAATTTAATTTTTGTGTGTTTTTCATTTGTGCATTTAATTTAATTTTTTTTTATGCCTGTATACTGAGTGATTCGATGAGCATGAAAAAAAAAGTGGGGGCGGGGTCTGTATGCAAGCAATGGCTGGAGTCATTGCAGAGGTCAAAAATATGTAAGGTCACCTTTGTCTATGTCCTTGGACATGCAAGAGTACACTAGTACAGGGAATTGAAAAAGTGGACAGGTTGGCTAGCTGCGCTGTCGTTGAGGACGGTCAACCAATGGATCGGGTGGACCGGGACATCATCAATGCCCTCCGAGATCTGGGAAGAGCACAGGACTTCCACAAACACAAATCCACGTCACTTCTTTGGATGACAGAGATGGGAGTTAGATGGGCACGACCAGAAATGAGAAACTTAGTGGGCGTGTAAGAAGACGAAGACTTATCAACTTATCAACCAACACAGAACTGGAACTGGAGTTGTTGGAGTCGTCAGTCGACGGTCGTTGGACACTGCGGGACTTGCTGAGGCGGGAATCTGAGCACCTAATGAAATGGACATGTTCAGAGTGCAATGATGATGACCCGCAAATAACTCAATTTAATTTTTTTTCCGACAAGGTTTGGGTTTAGGATTAGTTACGTCACATGTGTGAATGTGTGCCCAAACCCTAAATCTAACCTTGGAGTTTCGAATTCTCAGATTGGAGAACCACGGAATAAATTACAAGGTTACTAGTTACTCCGAACAGAAATGATAATCTATTATATATATATTTATATAATAATTATAAATATTATAATAATCAATGATTGGATCACCACTGCACTAAACCGACTAAACGACAAACTCGACCTTTAATAATTAAAAAAGTTACTTTACCATTCTATCTCTTGTCTGACTGTGGTGCACATAATATATGACCCCACACGTAAACGCCGCAGAAGCAGCTAGTGTTAGCCATGCATATCTCGACATGACATGAACTGGTCTGAAAGTCAAACGCCGTCAACTTCTCATTCGACAGTCGGCTCCCAACGGTGCGGCCATTACTACAAGGGGAGCCCACTCTAATCCAGTCAGACTAACAGTAAGACAAAGATCGACAGGGAAGAGACAAACGGGAAATCGCATCTCTTCTGGTTTGGTGTATCAGATGCCTTGATTAATCCTAATAAAGCATCAGTTGCATTGTTCTCCCATAACAATCATATCGTTGACACGGAAACACCGTTTGTACTAATAGGAGCTGGTGTGGTGACTGAATCTCATGATACATCCTTAATTGCTAAGTGTGAAAATGAGTTACAAGAAATGTTGGACATTATAGTGAACGAAAGCAAAAATAAAGGATTCAGCTTTAATAGCAAAAAGACAGAAGTGATGGTAACAACAAAGAAAAGGACATGACCTCAGTGCACAATAAAGACAAGATGAACAATATTAAAACATGTAAATGAATTGAAATATTTGGGAACTTTGTTAACTTCAGACGGAAGATGTACAACAGAGGTGAGATGCAGAATACCTCAGGCAAATGCAGCTCTCCAAAAAAATGAGGAAATACTATTGAAGATACTATGCAATCCATTTTTGACAATAGAAACAAGAAAAATAGTTCTAAAATGTTATGTAAAGCCAGTGTTAACACATGAATGTAAATCATGGACAATAGGACAAGAAAATAACTGAAGTTTGCAGAATTGCAGTTTTACAGAAGAATGTCGAGAATACCATGGACAGCTAAGAAGAGTCATGAATACATTCTGAAAGAGGCCAAAGCAAAAAAAAAAAGAGCTAATTTCCAATATTAGGAAGAAATAATCATCATTTTAGGGTCATGCAATGAGAAGGGAACAGCTGGAATATATTGTAACAACTGGACAAATTAAGGGACGAAGAGATAGAGGGAAGCAAAGAGAAAAAATACCAGACAGCTTAAGAGAATGGCTTGGCAGAAGGTCAACAACAGAAATGATAAATAACTGTCGAGATCGAAAGTTGTGGAGAGTCATGATCACCTACGTCCGCAGGCATGGTACTTGATGATGATGTGGTGACTAGGGACAGGTTGAAGATGTACCCGTGGATCGCGAATAGTAGTTTCCGGTACTTTAGACTGGAGGCAAATAATAATAAATGGATATTATCACAGAGGGAAACTTCCGAGGCGATAGATCAGCGAATCAATTCAGGAAGAAGTATATTTACAACACATGGAAACAATTCACAAATAATCAACACCAGAAAAACAAAACAAAGAACAACAGAGAGCCCGAAGCAGGATTGGACCCGTACTCCTTGCTGCGAGAAACCTGCGCTAGAGCACATGCTCTGTTTATGTTGATGTTTAGCTAGGTCTTGCTTGGTCTGTTATTATGGCTCACTGCTTTTGACGTCAACAACCAACTATGAGTCACTGACGGCTCATTCATTGCACGTCCTTTTCGGCCACAATCCGTCCTCATAGATAACATGTTTACAAACGGAACGAGAACTTAAGTGAAGTTTCTAGCACGAGTCGCTGTTTTCTTTGACGCACGCGTCACTAATGACGCGAAGTTCGTTTTCTCTGACGCCCGCGTCAGGTGACATGTATGCTTCCACTGTTGTTTGCCCGTGCGCATTCAGTAACAGTTGGGGTTCCAAGGATTCAAGAGCCACACGTGTCGGGGCAGGAGGAGCTCTATGGCACCGTTGTGGTTGCACCCCCTCAGCTGTCCTTCTGATGGCCGGACAAGGATCCAATCCTAGGGCTTGTGAGTCATGGAGTATACCTGTTAGCTCAATCGACGCGAGCCGTTACTCCTCTACGCCACTTACAAGCATAAGAGCGGAGAGTCTGGTTGTTAAATACTGAATTATCGCACGGTAATCGAGAGGAACCTTCCGCCAGCATCATTGCACGTCTTGAGAGGAAATATAAGAAGATGCGGTCGAAGGCTGAACTCGATACCTTTTTTAATTTGCAACTTTTTTGAAGAATTATGGTTCAAATTCTCACCTTCTAAAATACTTCAAATAAAAAGAGGTCGCCAATAAGGCAGACGATGAATCATCCAGTTAACTCGGGAACACGCAATGTTCCTACATAGCCCGTTTTGCCTCTACAGTTTTTGATAGGCTCCTCCTGCCTCTACAGTTTTTGATAGGCAAAACGGGCTATGTAGGAACATTGTGTGTTCCCGAGTTAACTGGATGATTCATCGTCTGCCTCATTGGCGACCTCTTTTTATTTGAAGTATTTTAGAAGGTGAGAATTTGAACCATAATTCTTCAAAAAAGTTGCAAATTAAAAAAGGTATCGAGTTCAGCCTTCGACCGCATCTTCTTATATTTCCTCTCAAGACGTGCAATGAAGCTGGCGGAAGGTTCCTCTCGATTACCGTTCCTACATAGCCCGTTTTGCCTCTACAGTTATTGCCTTGTCCAACAAGGCAATAACTGTAGAGGCAAAACGGGCTATGTAGGAACATTGTGTTTCCCGAGTTAACTGGATGATTCATCGCCTGCCTTATTGGTGAACTCTTTTATGAGAAGTATTTTAGAAACCAACTTCTGACATGACATATCTCACCTCTGACATGACATATGCTTACCTCTGACATGACATATTCTCACCTATGACATGACATATGTTCACCTCTGACATGAATATGCTCACCTCTATAGCTCTCGTTGTACACTTCAAGTTTGGCGGCCACGGACCACCATTCATTGGTTGCTGTCTCCACATCGAAGGTTGGCTACCATTTTCTTCCATCTCCTGCTTTGATAATGTATTCTGTCACTAGTGGCATAAGCACACATGCCCAACTTTTGATGTTATTGTGAGACTTTGGTCTTGATCTACCACCTCTACTTTGTATTCCCCAAGGCGACTTTATTTCTCAATTCTTTCAAATTAAATCGTTTAATTTAGTTTTGTCGACAAGTTATCCTCATTGCACATAGGACAAACCCATAAGTGCTCAAATCTCATCAGAAGAATATCCACCAACGTGTAGCGACACCGGTGCTGTGTTGGTTGACAAGTCGTCTTTGGATTCCTGCTTGGCGCTCTCGTCTGGCATCACCCACCTTGACATGGTATTCGTGAAGTCTGTTTAATTAATCCACATTTCTAGGTCATGAATAATGAATACCTGGAAGAGGAGAGTCAATCATCAAACGGGGTAGATACCAACTCTACAAACATGCACACACGAACTAAACTGCTCAAAGATCTTGCCCAAAGACACAGCCAGAATCAAAATAGAGAAGTAAACTTTCAACATTTCTGTTGTCTTGCAGCCACACTTGGAGGCAGCAAGACAACGGACATTTTTAGAATTTGTGATGGATAGGAAGACTCCATGAACCTCACTCTGAAGACAAAGCAGTCTGATCGGCGTGGGTACCCAATCATGGGACAGATACAGTTCATGAATATGCTCAGTAGTACTATCGGTCTGCAGGCTCTAGATTGTATTGTTGTAAAGACAAGGGGCGATCTCATATTTTACTTCTTCTTTCATTCCTCATTTGCCTTTCAGCGTCGAGGGGAGATATAATTTGCTCTTCTGTTGGCCTCTGCTGCTGTTATCTTTTCTAGTGTTTCTAATATTCCATCACTCCCTTTTTTCGTGGTTGGCCCATGAGTCTAGTGTTCTCGCAACGTTTATTGAAGGCTCTTTGTGTTTTGATCCTGTGCCTTATCACGTGTTCATACCATTTTACATGTCGTTTTTTAATTGTACCCTGGAGGGAATTATTCCTATAGAAGTAAAAGCATCAAGATGTGTAGCGATGTGAAGCCGCTGTGAATTATTCCTATAGAAGTAAAAGCATCAAGATGTGTAGCGATGTGAAGCCGCTGTGAATTATTCCTATAGAAATAAAAGCATCAAGATGTGTAGCGATGTGAAGCCACTGTGAATTATTCCTATAGAAGTAAAAGCATCAAGATGTGTAGCGATGTGAAGCCGTTGTGAATTATTCCTATAGAAATAAAAGCATCAAGATGTGTAGCGATGTGAAGCCGCTGTGAATTATTCCTATAGAAGTAAAAGCATCAAGATGTGTAGTGATGTGAAGCCGCTGTGAATTATTCCTATAGAAGTAAAAGCATCAAGATGTGTAGCGATGTGAAGCCGTTGTGAATTATTCCTATAGAAGTAAAAGCATCAAGATGTGTAGCGATGTGAAGTCACTGTGAATTATTCCTAAAGAAGTAAAAGCATCAAGATGCGTAGCGATGTGAAGCCGCTGTGAATTATTCCTATAGAAGTAAAAGCATCAAGATGTGTAGCGATGTGAAGCCGTTGTGAATTATTCCTATAGAAGTAAAAGCATCAAGATGCGTAGCGATGTGAAGCCGTTGTGAATTATTCCTATAGAAGTAAAAGCATCAAGATGTGTAGCGATGTGAAGCCGTTGTGAATTATTCCTATAGAAGTAAAAGCATCAAGATGTGTAGCGATGTGAAGCCGCTGTGAATTATTCCTATAGAAGTAAAAGCATCAAGATGTGTAGCGATGTGAATCCGTTGTGAATTATTCCTAAAGAAGTAAAAGCATCAAGATGTGTAGCGATGTGAAGCCGTTGTGAATTATTCCTATAGAAGTAAAAGCATCAAGATGTGTAGCGATGCGAAGTCGCTGTGAATTATTCCTATAGAAGTAAAAGCATCAAGATGTGTAGCGATGTGAAGCCGTTGTGAATTATTCCTATAGAAGTAAAAGCATCAAGATGTGTAGCGATGTGAAGTCACTGTGAATTATTCCTAAAGAAGTAAAAGCATCAAGATGTGTAGCGATGCGAAGGCGCTGTGAATTATTCCTATAGAAGTAAAAGCATCAAGATGTGCAGCGATGCAAAGTCGCTGTGAATTATTCCTATAGAAGTAAAAGCATCAAGATGTGTAGCGATGTGAAGCCGTTGTGAATTATTCCTAGCTTTGTTCTCAGTTCTTCATTTCTGATCTTATCTCTCAGGCTGTTTCCTGTCATTCGTCTAACACATTTCATCTTGGTAGTGGTTATTTCTTTTATTGTTCTTGCATCTAGGCTCTAGGTCTGGCATTGGTAGCACAACGTTGGGATGAAGATTGTATTGTATAGTTTCCGTTTTGCCTCTAGAGTTATTTTCTTGTTGGACAATAGCGGTGACAGCTGTCGAATGATTTGACAAGCTTTGTTGCATCTGGAGTATGTCACTAGACTTCCTAGGTATTTAAATTCCTCTATTTATTTTAGTTGCCCGTCTTCTATAGTTACGTTGATGTTCCTTTTTTCTATTTTGCAATATTCATGACTTCCGTTTTGCTGATGTTGATTTTCATATTGTTTTTTGTGCCTGTGCTGTTGAGTTTATTTAAGTATTCTTGTAAGTCTTTTATTTTTCCATGTATTAGTGCCTGATCGGCTACAAATAGAAGCCTCTGTCTCCGAAGGGTTGGCGAGCTTGCATATACTTAGATTCTATGACGAGTGTCAATGAAGAAAATAACTACATGCGAACACAACTTCTTTAATAAGTCGGCACTGAAATTAATCTATCACAAGCATTACAAATAGTAGCATAACATGTTTCATATATGCAAGACAGACGGAACGATTTCACTAATAAATATGATAATTCAATATGTATGTCTATGGCTCACAAGATGACAGCCACATCTGATTTAGTAAGGTCTCCATTTGAACAAGTGTTTTGGTCAGTTAGCTTCTATCAACATTCGTGAGGCATCATGGGACCATCCCATTAGTCCTTGAATGTCAAGGTCATCTTCTTGTTGTACACACACACTAGATTGGACACACTACATATTAACATCTATCTATCTATTGTCCTTTCGAGCCGATAACGGCACATAGGGCAGAACCACAATCTCAAAAACAGAAACCTTGCGTGCCAAAATTGCACATATTGCAGAGATCACTGCTTCTAAAATCTATGGTCTGTTTCCATAACAATGCTTTTTACAATGACAGCTTGTCAAGCCATCGATCAACCTCCTTAGTCGCCTCTTACGACATGCCTGGAAGGTCACAGTGTCACTATTCTTTACATCCCACGTAATGAGGCACCGGTAACACACGGGAGACATATTAACATACTATCACTAAAAGTAAGATTTACCACAATCAACAATCACAAACTTGTCGGGCACCAAACCAGGAGAACGTGGGTTTGAATTTCAGTTGGGTCAAAAGCTTTTTTTTACTATCTGGGCTGAAAAAAAAACACCTCGCGTCGACAGCCCTGGCAAGTGACCTTTATTCTCCGGTCCATCCCCCCTCCCCCACCCCCACAGTATACTCAAGTAGTGGGAAAATGCTGTAGATAGTAATACAGATAGTCAACAATCACAGAATGCTGTAGATAGCAATACAGATAGTCAACAATCACAGAATGCTGTAGATAGAAATATAGATAGTCAACAATCACAGAATGCTGTAGATAACAATACAGATAGTCAACAATCACAGAATGCTGTAGATAGCAATACAGATAGTCAACAATCACAGAATGCTGTAGATAACAATACAGATAGTCAACAATCACAGAATGCTGTAAACCAGGGGTGGACAACCTTATATTTCTGAGAGCCAGATCTGAAAACTTAAAAAAGACACCAAAGGCCAGATACCATCACACAATGAAGCCATTTGATAAATTACCTCAATTTTATTTACAAGCTATTATAATGTACAAACCTTTGGGGACAGAGCGTATAGTACATTTCAAATCAAACACAAGGGAAGGTGAAAATAACTTGGCAGGCCAGTTCTGACCTGTGGGTGGTAGGTTGCCTACTTCTGCTGTAAACAGTCACACATTATAATTTTGTAGCTGCCTGCCAGTCTCTAGAAATCAAAAACTGGTTTGCTTGATCAGATCACCACAAATTGGACAAAAAAAACAACAAAAAACACTACATTTCTCAAACAATATCGTGTATGCTTAAAATAAATGATATAAAAGCATTTTGAAAACAACAAATGAGCAATATAAATTTGGCATATTCCTTAGGAGGAATTATAAACCTATCAGAACAATGAAAAATCAGGCATGCACACACACGATCTCTATGAGCTAAATAAATTTCTAGCTTTTTATATTAATTTTATCAGCCAAAAGTGAGTTCATTGGTTATTTGCTGAAGTATAATTATATTATAATTAATAAGTTGCAGAGTCCCTCTGTGTTTATTGAACTTGAACAGGGACACACATATTGTTGTGTGGGTAGCTCATCTGTTTAATGGGTCGTGCCACTGACATGAAAAGGATATACAAAATATCTAGTAAAACAACATGCACTCGCAATAAGAAGTGTTAAACAAATATTATTATCGCAATAAGAAGTGTTAAACAAATATTATTATCGCAATAAGAAGTGTTAAACAAATATTATTATCACAATAAGAAGTGTTAAACAAATATTATTATCGCAATAAGAAGTGTTAAACAAATATTATTATCGCAATAAGAAGTGTTAAACAAATATTATTATCACAATAAGAAGTGTTAAACAAATATTATTATCGCAATAAGAAGTGTTAAACAAATATTATTATCGCAATAAGAAGTGTTAAACAAATATTATTATCGCAATAAGAAGTGTTAAACAAATATTATTACTATAAAGAAACATTCTTATACAGAGTATATTCCTCCCCACAAGGTCAATTATGACAAAGCATAAAAGAAAACTTGTCACCACAGAGATGAAATATTTAAGGAAAGTACTTGGAGTGGCCAGAAAAGACAGAATCAGAAATGATATTATAAGAGACAGAGTAGGTATTGAACCAATTGTAAGCTACATACAGAAACAACAAATAAACTGGGCTGCACATCTAGAAAGAATGCATTATGATTCCTTACCATACAAATCATATATTAAAAGAGAAGAAGGGAGAATGGCAAGAGGCAGACCCACAGAAAGATGAACAAACAACATCAAATGATGATGAATTAAAGTCTTGCAACAAGTGGAGAAATACAAAAGGCGTCATACCATCCCGTGTACCAAAGAATAACCGGTTTCAGAAAAGGAAGACTAAAGAGGACTAACTTCAGTGCAATCTTCAAAGAATTGACAACTAGCGATCCAGTACTGTCTAAAAACAATGACAAAACCCATATGCCTATCCCGTATGACTCCTCACGGGAAATATAAAATACCAGAACTTAAGGAAGACATAATAGGAATCATGAAAAAAAGGCACCAAAACAGACACAGAGAGAAAGCACATAGCAGAAAAACACATAGACAACAACAGGACTCCTGGTCACACATATACATGGATGGCTCTGCTGCAAACACCATCAGAAATGGTGGAGGAGGTGTGTTCTTGAGGCTGAATAACCAGGAAGAGATTACCAAGTCAATAGCTACTGGGAAATTCTCAAACAACTATAAAGCAGAAACGGAAGCCCTCAAAGACACTGCAAAACTGGCTATCCAACACAAAAATAACATACACAAGAAATTTGTAATACTGACCGAAGCACTGTCAGTTCTAACAGCTCTAAAAACCAGCAGAAACAGTGAGCTAGATGATTTGAGAACAACCCTAGACCAACTGTGCAATAAATTCAAGAGAGTGGTCATCCAGCTTATACGATCACACTGTAATATACAAGAAAATGAACACGCAGACAAATTAGCCAAAGAGGGAGGGAGATTACCACAAGAGAACCGTCTGGTCAGCTACAACGAAGTGAAATCCATCATCAAAGGCCAGTACCATGAAAAATGGAAACAAGAACGCCCAAAAGTATAACGAGAGAGACAGATACCACCAACTATCAAGGAGGGATCAAGTCATCATACTTCGCCTATGCACTGGCCACAACAGAATGAGAAATCACATGTTCACCAAACTCAAAATAGGAACTAACAGTCAATGACACTGTACCCTGGATAACATGTCAACAAAACACGTCCTACAGGATTGCCCCCAGATCACAGGCCTGAGGACAATGTGGTCCACATCCACCTCCCTGGAAGAGAAACTCTATGGGGTAACCAAATCACTTAGACAGACAGCTGCCTTCATAAGAGAGTCTGGAGTCCTAGTCTGAATGAGCCATGATCACAGAAGACGAAGATTGACAATGATTGAAGCCACCAAAAGGGCAAGAACCAGATTTTTGTATCTTGACACCCAAACCTGTACAAAAGGAAGTGAAGAAAGAGAAAGAAAGACAACAAATTCAAAACCAATAATAGACAGTTTCCTAACAATCAACATGATGCAACATCATTAATCATTTGACACTAGGGATGCATGGATCATTTTGACATGATGGTTTTGACATGATGGTGCATTCATTGTTTTGATATGATGGTGCATTCATTGTTTTGACATGATGGTGCATTCATTGTTTTGATATGATGGTGCATTCATTGTTTTGACATGATGGTGCATTCATTGTTTTGACATGATTGTGCATTCATTGTTTTGATGTGATGGTGCATTCATTGTTTTGATGTGATGGTGCATTCATTGTTTTGATATGGTGGTGTATTAATTGTTTTGATATGGTGGTGTATTAATTGTTTTGATATGGTGGTGCATTCATTGTTTTGATATGGTGGTGTATTAATTGTTTTGATATGGTGGTGCATTCATTGTTTTGATATGGTGGTGCATTCATTGTTTTGATATGATGATGCATTCATTGTTTTGATATGGTGGTGTATTAATTGTTTTGATATGATGGTGCATTCATTGTTTTGATATGGTGGTGCATTCATTGTTTTGATATTGTGGTGCATTCATTGTTTTGATATGATGGTGCATTCATTGTTTTGATATGGTGGTGCATTCATTGTTTTGAGATGATGGTGCATTCATTGTTTTGATATGATGGTGCATTCATTGTTTTGACATGATGGTGCATTAATTGTTTTGACATGATGGTGCATTCATTGTTTTGAGATGATGGTGTATTAATTGTTTTGATATGATGGTGCATTCATTGTTTTGAGATGATGGTGTATTAATTGTTTTGATATGATGGTGCATTCATTGTTTTGATATGGTGGTGCATTCATTGTTTTGATATTGTGGTGCATTCATTGTTTTGATATGATGGTGTATTCATTGTTTTGACATGATGGTTTTGACATGAAGGTGCATTCATTGTTTTGATATGGTGGTGCATTCATTGTTTTGAGATGATGGTGTATTCATTGTTTTGAGATGATGGTGCATTCATTGTTTTGATATGGTGGTGTATTCATTGTTTTGAGATGATGGTGCATTCATTGTTTTGATATGATGGTGTATTCATTGTTTTGATATGGTGGTGTATTCATTGTTTTGATATGATGGTGCATTCATTGTTTTGACATGATGGTGCATTCATTGTTTTGATATGATGGTGCATTCATTGTTTTGATATGGGTGTGCATTCATTGTTTTGATATGATGGTGCATTCATTGTTTTGATGTGATGGTGCATTCATTGTTTTGACATGATGGTGCATTAATTGTTTTAGTATGATGGTGTATTCATTGTTTTGATATGATGGTGCATTCATTGTTTTGATATGGGTGTGCATTCATTGTTTTGATATGATGGTGTATTCATTGTTTTGATATGATGGTGCATTCATTGTTTTGATATGATGGTGTATTCATTGTTTTGATATGATGGTGCATTCATTGTTTTGACATGATGGTGCATTTATTGTTTTGACATGATGGTGCATTAATTGTTTTGATATGGAGGTGTATTCATTGTTTTGACATGATGGTGCATTTATAGTTTTGACATGGTGGTGCATTTATTGTTTTGACATGATGGTGCATTCATTGTTTACATGGTGGTGCATTTATAGTTTTGACATTATGGTGCATTCATTGTTTTGACATGGTGGTGCTTTCATTCTTTTGAATTGGTGGTGTATTCATTGTTTTGATATGATGACGCATTCATTGTTTTGAGAAGATGGTGCATTCATTGTTTTGATATGATGGTGCAATCATTGTTTTGAATTGGTGGTGTATTCATTGTTTTGATATGATGATGCATTCATTGTTTTGAGAAGATGGTGCATTCATTGTTTTGATATGATGGTGCAATCATTGTTTTGAATTGGTGGTGTATTCATTGTTTTGATATGATGGTGCAATCATTGTTTTGAATTGGTGGTGTATTCATTGTTTTGATATGATGGTGCAATCATTGTTTTGAATTGGTGGTGTATTCATTGTTTTGATATGATGGTGCAATCATTGTTTTGAATTGGTGGTGTATTCATTGTTTTGACATGATGGTTTTGACATGAAGGTGCATTCATTGTTTTGACACGATGGTGCATTCATTGTTTTGATATGATGGTGCATTCATTGTTTTGATATGATGGTGCATTCATTGTTTTGATATGATGGTGCATTCATTGTTTTGATATGATGGTACATTCATTGTTTTGATATGATGGTGCATTCATTGTTTTGATATGGGTGTGCATTCATTGTTTTGATATGATGGTGCATTCATTGTTTTGACATGATGGTGCATTAATTGTTTTGGTATGATGGTGTATTCATTGTTTTGATATGATGGTGCATTCATTGTTTTGACATGATGGTGCATTCATTGTTTTGACATGATTGTGCATTCATTGTTTTGATGTGATGGTGCATTCATTGTTTTGATGTGATGGTGCATTCATTGTTTTGATATGGTGGTGTATTAATTGTTTTGATATGGTGGTGTATTAATTGTTTTGATATGGTGGTGCATTCATTGTTTTGATATGATGGTGTATTAATTGTTTTGATGTGATGGTGCATTCATTGTTTTGATGTGATGGTGCATTCATTGTTTTGATATGGTGGTGTATTAATTGTTTTGATATGGTGGTGTATTAATTGTTTTGATATGATGGTGCATTCATTGTTTTGATATGGTGGTGTATTCATTGTTTTGATATTGTGGTGCATTCATTGTTTTGATATGATGGTGTATTAATTGTTTTGAAATGGTGGTGTATTCATTGTTTTGATGTGATGGTGCATTCATTGTTTTGATGTGATGGTGCATTCATTGTTTTGACATGATGGTGCATTAATTGTTTTGACATGATGGTGCATTCATTGTTTTGAGATGATGGTGTATTAATTGTTTTGACATGATGGTGCATTCATTGTTTTGATGTGATGGTGCATTCATTGTTTTGATGTGATGGTGTATTAATTGTTTTGATATGATGGTGCATTCATTGTTTTGATGTGATGGTGCATTCATTGTTTTGACATGATGGTGCATTCATTGTTTTGATATGGTGGTGTATTAATTGTTTTGATATGATGATGCATTCATTGTTTTGATATGGTGGTGTATTAATTGTTTTGATATGGTGGTGCATTCATTGTTTTGATATGGTGGTGCATTCATTGTTTTGATATGGTGGTGTATTCATTGTTTTGATATGGTGGTGCATTCATTGTTTTGATATGATGGTGCATTCATTGTTTTGATATGGTGGTGTATTAATTGTTTTGATATGATGGTGCATTCATTGTTTTGATATGGTGGTGCATTCATTGTTTTGATATTGTGGTGCATTCATTGTTTTGATATGATGGTGCATTCATTGTTTTGATATGGTGGTGCATTCATTGTTTTGAGATGATGGTGCATTCATTGTTTTGATATGATGGTGCAATCATTGTTTTGACATGGTGGTGCATTCATTGTTTTGATATGATGGTTTTGACATGAAGGTGCATTCATTGTTTTGACATGGTGGTGCATTCATTGTTTTGACATGGTGGTGCATTCATTGTTTTGATATGGTGGTGTATTCATTGTTTTGACATGGTGGTGCATTCATTGTTTTGATATGGTGGTGTATTCATTGTTTTGATGTGATGGTGCATTCATTGTTTTGATGTGATGGTGCATTCATTGTTTTGACATGATGGTGCATTCATTGTTTTGACATGATGGTGCATTCATTGTTTTGAGATGATGGTGTATTAATTGTTTTGACATGATGGTGCATTCATTGTTTTGATGTGATGGTGCATTCATTGTTTTGATGTGATGGTGTATTAATTGTTTTGATATGATGGTGCATTCATTGTTTTGATGTGATGGTGCATTCATTGTTTTGACATGATGGTGCATTCATTGTTTTGATATGGTGGTGTATTAATTGTTTTGATATGATGATGCATTCATTGTTTTGATATGGTGGTGTATTAATTGTTTTGATATGGTGGTGCATTCATTGTTTTGATATGGTGGTGCATTCATTGTTTTGATATGGTGGTGTATTCATTGTTTTGATATGGTGGTGCATTCATTGTTTTGATATGATGGTGCATTCATTGTTTTGATATGGTGGTGTATTAATTGTTTTGATATGATGGTGCATTCATTGTTTTGATATGGTGGTGCATTCATTGTTTTGATATTGTGGTGCATTCATTGTTTTGATATGATGGTGCATTCATTGTTTTGATATGGTGGTGCATTCATTGTTTTGAGATGATGGTGCATTCATTGTTTTGATATGATGGTGCAATCATTGTTTTGACATGGTGGTGCATTCATTGTTTTGATATGATGGTTTTGACATGAAGGTGCATTCATTGTTTTGACATGGTGGTGCATTCATTGTTTTGACATGGTGGTGCATTCATTGTTTTGATATGGTGGTGTATTCATTGTTTTGACATGGTGGTGCATTCATTGTTTTGATATGGTGGTGTATTCATTGTTTTGACATGATGGTGCATTCATTGTTTTGACATGATGGTGCATTCATTGTTTTGACATGATGGTGCATTCATTGTTTTGACATGATGGTGTATTCATTGTTTTGACATGATGGTGCATTCATTGTTTTGATATGATGGTGCATTCATTGTTTTGATATGATGGTGCATTCATTGTTTTGATATGGGTGTGCATTCATTGTTTTGATATGATGGTGCATTCATTGTTTTGATGTGATGGTGCATTCATTGTTTTGACATGATGGTGCATTAATTGTTTTAGTATGATGGTGTATTCATTGTTTTGATATGATGGTGCATTCATTGTTTTGATATGGGTGTGCATTCATTGTTTTGATATGATGGTGTATTCATTGTTTTGATATGATGGTGCATTCATTGTTTTGATATGATGGTGTATTCATTGTTTTGATATGATGGTGCATTCATTGTTTTGACATGATGGTGCATTTATTGTTTTGACATGATGGTGCATTAATTGTTTTGATATGGAGGTGTATTCATTGTTTTGACATGATGGTGCATTTATAGTTTTGACATGGTGGTGCATTTATTGTTTTGACATGATGGTGCATTCATTGTTTACATGGTGGTGCATTTATAGTTTTGACATTATGGTGCATTCATTGTTTTGACATGGTGGTGCTTTCATTCTTTTGAATTGGTGGTGTATTCATTGTTTTGATATGATGATGCATTCATTGTTTTGAGAAGATGGTGCATTCATTGTTTTGATATGATGGTGCAATCATTGTTTTGATATGATGATGCATTCATTGTTTTGAGAAGATGGTGCATTCATTGTTTTGATATGATGATGCATTCATTGTTTTGAGAAGATGGTGCATTCATTGTTTTGATATGATGGTGCAATCATTGTTTTGAATTGGTGGTGTATTCATTGTTTTGAGAAGATGGTGCAATCATTGTTTTGATATGATGGTGCATTCATTGTTTTGATATGATGGTGCATTCATTGTTTTGATATGATGGTGCATTCATTGTTTTGATATGATGGTACATTCATTGTTTTGATATGATGGTGCATTCATTGTTTTGATATGGGTGTGCATTCATTGTTTTGATATGATGGTGCATTCATTGTTTTGATGTGATGGTGCATTCATTGTTTTGACATGATGGTGCATTAATTGTTTTGGTATGATGGTGTATTCATTGTTTTGATATGATGGTGCATTCATTGTTTTGATATGGGTGTGCATTCATTGTTTTGATATGATGGTGTATTCATTGTTTTGATATGATGGTGCATTCATTGTTTTGATATGATGGTGTATTCATTGTTTTGATATGATGGTGCATTCATTGTTTTGATATGATGGTGCATTCATTGTTTTGACATGATGGTGTATTCATTGTTTTGATGTGATGGTGCATTCATTGTTTTGATATGATGGTGTATTCATTGTTTTGATATGATGGTGCATTCATTGTTTTGATATGATGGTGCATTCATTGTTTTGATATGATGGTGCATTCATTGTTTTGATATGATGGTGCATTCATTGTTTTGATATGGGTGTGCATTCATTGTTTTGATATGATGATGCATTCATTGTTTTGATATGATGGTGCATTCATTGTTTTGATATGATGGTGCATTCATTGTTTTGACATGAT
Source organism: Megaustenia siamemsis (assembly GCA_032433765.1). Lineage (NCBI taxonomy): Eukaryota > Metazoa > Mollusca > Gastropoda > Stylommatophora > Ariophantidae > Megaustenia > Megaustenia siamemsis. Next base: position 8,206,098 of record JAVIAB010000050.1, read on the forward strand.
GGTGCATTCATTGTTTTGACATGATGGTGCATTCATTGTTTTGATATGGTGGTGTATTAATTGTTTTGATATGATGATGCATTCATTGTTTTGATATGGTGGTGTATTAATTGTTTTGATATGGTGGTGCATTCATTGTTTTGTCTTGGTGGTGCATTCATTGTTTTGATATGATGGTGCATTCATTGTTTTGATATGATGGTGCATTCATTGTTTTGACATGATGGTGCATTCATTGTTTTGATATGATGGTGCATTTATTGTTTTGATATGATGGTGCATTCATTGTTTTGACATGATGGTGCATTCATTGTTTTGATATGATGGTGCATTCATTGTTTTGATATGGGGGTGCATTCATTGTTTTGATATGATGGTGTATTCATTGTTTTGACATGATGGTGCATTAATTGATTTGGTTTAATGGGTATATTTTAAAATGGGTTCATTTTAAAATGTTTTTTTTAATAAAATTCACATTGATGTGATGGCTAGATTGGATATAATGTTGACATGATGGTTACAATAACCGTGCTGATGTGACAGTTATATTAGATATAATGTTGATATGATCGTTACAATAACTGCATTGATGTGACGGTTACATTAGATATAATGTTGATATGATGGTCACAATAACTGCATTGATGTGACGGTTACATTAGATATAATGTTGATATGATGGTCACAATAACTGCATTGATGTGACGGTTACATTAGATATAATGTTGATATGATGGTCACAATAACTGCATTGATGTGACGGTTACATTAGATATAATGTTGATATGATGGTCACAATAACTGCATTGATGTGACGGTTACATTAGATATAATGTTGATATGATCGTTACAATAACTGCATTGATGTGACAGTTATATTAGATATAATGTTGACATGATCGTTACAATAAATGTATTGACATGATAGCAACTATTTTGATAAGTTTATTACGTAAACTATTTTGATGTGATATTTACATTAATATATATGACATCATTGCATGATTTATTTTTACATCCATATTGATAATTTTAATATGAGGATTAACAATTTTAACATTATGGTACATTAATTCTTTTGACACATGCCCAATAATCATTTTCACATGGAGATTATATTAATTATTTTTCCATGAGTGTACATTAACAATTTTGACAAGAGGGTTGTATTCATGATTTTGATATATAAATTGGTGTATTAATCATTTAAAGTCATCATCATTATTAAATACCATGGCTGCTGCTGTAGGTGATCATGTCTCTTCACAAACTCTTGATCACGACAGTTATTTATCATTTCTGTTGTTGACCTTCTGCCAAACACATTTTCTTAAGCTGTCTGGTATCTTTTCTTTTTGCTTCCCTCTATCTTTTCATCCTTCAATTTTTCCAGTTGTTACAATATATTCCAGTTGTTCTCTTCTCATTACATGGCCAACAAATGATGATTGTTTATTCCTAATATTGGAAATTAGCTTTCCTTTAGCCTTGACCTCTTTCAAAACGTTTTCATTACTCTTCTTAGCTGTCTAAGGTATTCTTGACATTCTTCTGTAAAACTGCAATTCTGCAGACTTCAGTTATTTTCTTGTCCTATTGTCCATGATTCACATCCATATGTTAAGTCTGATTCTACATAACATTTAAGAACTCTTTTTCTTGTTTCTATTGTCAAAAATGGATTGCACTATTTCTTCCTCATTTTTTGGAGAGCTGCTTTTCCCTGAGCCATTCTGCATCTTACCTCTGTTGAACATCTACCATCTGAGGTTAACATTGTTCCCAGATATTAACATTTATTTATGTATTTTAATATTGTTCCACTAATCTTTATTGTGCATTGCAGTGATGTTGTTGTGTCATTTATTTTTGCTTTCCTTCACAATAATGTCTATAATTTCTTGTAACTCATTTTCACTCTTAGAGACTAAGACTGTATCATCAGCATACCTGAGATTATTTATTTTATGACCTCCAATTGTTATTCAAGGCATGTCCCTTATGGATCTTAAAATAATCTCACTATAAATATTAAACAAATCTGGAAATCATTCAAAATATGTTTGGTAAATTGTAAAAATGATTCTTTTGCAGTTTTGATGAGGCACTATCTGATGTGGAGGGGAAGTTGTGTTGCCATGACTGTCACTTATACATGAATACCCCCTTTGGGGGCCTCGATAGCCTAGTTGGGAAAAAACACCCGACTGGACTACCAACGTTCGGACAACCAGGGTTCGATTCCCGCTGGGAGCAGTGTGAATTGTACTTGTTGGTAAAAAAAAAAATATCCCCACAGTCGGCCCAGCCGTTGGCAGAAATGGATACCGGGGTATTACCCTGGGAAGGTGAGGAATGTCGCCTCGCAATCTCCGAACATTTCTGGATAGGTGGCCGAGCACATATGGTGGAAACTCGTGTGCTAAGACACTGGTTCAAGTCTCGTAATTTACTTTACTTTACCCCCTTAAGCCCTAACCTCCCTCCCCTCCTCCACATTCCTCCTTTTCCCATTTTTTAGCCTTTATCTTCTCAACAGTGCGTGGGGAAAATGTACCCATATTACACTCCTTCTCTTCTCTCCCCATTTTTCTATCTCTCAACCAGTGGTCATTCCTCACTCTTTGTCTCTAGTGGTCATTCCTCACTCTTTGTCTCTAGTGGTCATTCCTCACTCTTTGTCTCTAGTCGTCATTCCTCACTCTTTGTCTCTAGTGGTCATTCCTCACTCTTTGTCTCTAGTGGTCATTCCTCACTCTTTGTCTCTAGTCCTCATTCCTCACTCTTTGTCTCTAGTGGTCATTCCTCACTCTTTGTCTCTAGTCCTCATTCCTCACTCTTTGTCTCAAGTGGTCATTTCTCACTCTTTATCTCTAGTGGTCATTCCTCACTCTTTGTCTCTAGTTGTCATTCCTCACTCTTTGTCTCTAGTGGTCATTCCTCACTCTTTGTCTCTAGTGGTCATTCCTCACTCTTTGTCTCTAGTCCTCATTCCTCACTCTTTGTCTCTAGTTGTCATTCCTCACTCTTTGTCTCTAGTGGTCATTCCTCACTCTTTGTCTGTAGTGGTCATTCCTCACTCTTTGTCTCTAGTCCTCATTCCTCACTCTTTGTCTCTAGTGGTCATTCCTCACTCTTTGTCTCTAGTTCTCATTCCTCACTCTTTGTCTCTAGTCCTCATTCCTCACTCTTTGTCTCTAGTGGTCATTCCTCTCTCTTTGTCTTTAGTCGTCATTCCTCACTCTTTGTCTCTAGTGGTCATTCCTCACTCTTTGTCTCTAGTGGTCATTCCTCACTCTTTGTCTCTAGTGGTCATTCCTCCCTCTTTGTCTCTAGTCATCATTCCTCACTATGGTACCAATGATGACCACAAGAGCCTGCTTTGTTCATTATATGTTGGGCATGATATTGGTTGGGCCCTTTCGAGGCAGTTCTGTCTAAATTACATATCACATATTCCAGACATAATCCTGTGATATAATGAGCATCCTTTACCTCTCATATTAACTGTGTCAAACAGGTTAATAAAAGCTTCACAAACATTCACTCACCATTTGTTTAGTAAAGGTAAACTTCACAGACAGATATTCATTGTTTAATAAGGAAACTCACAAATTCGCTGGTTGGCTATTTAATGAGGGTAATTAGCATACACATTCATTTACTGTGTAATTATAACCTGTGTAAAAGAGCATGAATGTCGTACAAAACACATGAATGTCACACAGAACACATGAATGTCATACAAAACACATGAATGTCATACAAAACACATGAATGTCATACAAAACACACAAATGTCATACAAAACACATGAATGTCATACAAAACACATGAATGTCATACAAAACACATGAATGTCACACAGAACACATGAATGTCATACAAAACACATGAATGTCACACAGAACACATGAATGTCATACAAAACACATGAATGTCATACTAAGTGACACTTAATTAATCATCGAGCTGACACAACATAGCAACTCCTCTGAGAATCCAAAAATCAGGAGGCTGATTTGAGGGTAGAGTCACAGATGTCACAAAATTAGTGGAGTGACCGGTAGATGACAGCGTACCAGATCTGGCCGAGGTTCTGTACAGTGGGCACTCATACACCATTGAACTGTGGACATCAGCGTGTTGTGGTGAGCCCAAAGTTTGGATGTCCTTTAGTGGTCCATCCGATGATGCTAAGGCCATCTTATTGTGCTGTTGAGATAAATGAAAGATAATGAGAGAGCAGTTTAATAATAATTTAATAATTCTCCCTCTGCTTAATCCTATGGACTCCTATTAGAGCATAGGGCAATCACAAGAGATCTCCACCCAATCTGGTCTGAAGCAAAGATGGACAACTCTCACCAGGACTCGCCAGCCTTTATCATTTAATTATGTTTGGTTCATCACCATGTCCCCAATGGTCTACCTCCTCTTTGTTTGTCAGGTGGTGTCTATGTTAATCTTCTTGATAGTCTAGATTCAATGGAGTTAAAAAAAAGGCAAGAATAAAATGGCAAATAGTTCAACATAAGAACAGCTATTGCACAGAGAAAGGACATAAAATATGATTGTAACTGAATAATTGTTGAAAATTGACAGTTTCATTGGAAGCTCTGTACAATAAAAGCACACAGACAACTTGTAAAGGGTTACACAAATCTAATAAACCAGTCAATGAATGAAGTCAAATTTCATGTGAGAGAACAGCAGTTTTAGCTCATTTTGGCAGCCTATTGTCTACAGAAATAAGAGAAATTACAAAGTATCCAAAAATGTCATCAGGAGAAGAAGGTATTTTGGAAGGTATGAAAGTATATGTTGGCCATGTGATGTGAAAGGACAAAAAAGAGAATCTCAAAGCAGGCTCTGAAATGGGAACCAGAGGGTAAAAAAAAAAGACTGACCTAGAGAAACACTAACAAGAATACTGAGGTGAGAGGCAACAACAACAGGCTTCAGCTACCTTGCTGAGGTTGAGAGGCTCAAATAGGGATGTGTGGTAAGATACAATATGGGTCACGTACAAGGTCTGACACTTTATAGCGAATATCGTTGGACAATGGAGTGTGTAGAACTTCTGCCCTATATGCTGTCTTCAGCTTTAAATAACAATGAATGGACAGATTGTCTAACCCCACAAAGTTTCTCAAAATCATGCAAAATCTAAGCTTCACTTAACAGCCAAATAATGAATCTGTCTTCAGGTGGTATGTTTCATATAAACTTAAGTCAGCACTTGTAAATGTCAGAAACAAAATGGGCATCAACATCTAATTCTTTTTCTTAATTCTCTGAACTCCAGTTGGATCATAGGGCACTCACAAGAGATCTTACAACTTACAAGAGACAACTCTCACCAGGATCTGCCAGTCTCTGTCATTTCTTCATGTATGGTTCATTGCCATGTCCCCAATGGTCTGCCCTTTTCTTCGTATGCCAAGTGGTGCCTATGTTAATGCTAGGTGCGGATGCCTGGTTCACTCCACTTGTAGAACGTGACCTAGCCATTTCCATCATCTTCTTTTCACTTCTTGATTGATGTTATTAATGCCTGATCTTCTGGTGACTTCTTTGTTCATAATGTGTAGAACCCAATGGATGTCTAGAATCTTCAACGATCTTCAAATCCTCTTAGTCGACTTTCTATCTTATGGTTCATTCTCCACATTTCTGCTGCATATAAGAGCATGGACCGCACATTTGGCTTGTAACAACTAATTATTTTGCTAATTAACAACTAATACTGGAGATGTATTATGGCTTTCACAATTGTACTTCTGTTTTTTTCTTGCCACTTTTTTTTCCCTGGGCATCTTAGATTTTCTTGTTTAACCTTTTATTCTGCAATTCACATCTCTGAGGCCTTGTTGAGTCTAAGCAGTAAAAAAAAAAAAACCCAAAACTTACTTCCACTGCCTGAAAGTGAATTTCAGGCAAGTCACAGAACCGCTGGTCTGTTGTGCAGTTTTGTAGAGACTGGCTTTGTGCACCCCACTGTGCACCATCAAGAAACAGGCCGCGGACCATGACTCCGTTCTCTGGAGGTGCACCCTTTAGAAAGAGAAGTAATAACTACAGTTGATAAGTAAAATACAGAAATATTATACACACATTAATGTAAAAATGAGAGAAATAATATGTTTCATAAAGCACAGTTGTTTGTCAATGATACTTTAATATATTTGCTAATTTGTGTAATTCCACAAAGAAAAAATACACACATTTCTTCTATTATACATTCAAAATGATTAGAAGTAGCTGTCTTAACATTTACAAACTTTTGTGGTTAAAATTTAATATGCACCATGGAAACTCTTAGGTGGGCCGCGATAGCTCTGTGGTTAGTGAACTAGACTACAAAGGACAAGAGTTAAGGTTCGATCCCAACCGACGGCTTCTGGGTTCACCCAGCCTTAAATGGGTGCCGAATGTTTTCTGGGAAAGTAAAGCGGCACGGGCTTAATACCGACCACATTACCACCAAAACCATGTGCTGAAGGTCTGTAAAATTTATGGTCACTAACACCATATTCCCTATATGCCACTTGGCGTGACGGGGGCTCTTTACTTTTTTATGGAAACTCTCAGATTTGCCAATCTTTGATATTCTTTTATTATGAAAGTAAACTACTAAAATATCTCTCATAAATAAATATTGAGCTTATCTTAAAATGTAACATTGTGTGTTCAGTGTCACAAATTGAAACCACTTCCATAATTTATACATCTTAAGAATAAGTGAAATGTACTAGGCTCAGAATATCTTCATCCAGAAATGCTGCAGATTCTAGAATGAAAACTAAAATGCCACTTTTGAGAGGAAAACAAAGAGCTGTGAAACATATCTAGTTAACCTTTAAGATGTGACCTAGCTGGAGACAGGAAGAGCATTTCAATAGTTTAATATCTATCTATCTATTGACCATAGCTGGCCCATAGGGCATAGACCCAGATACTCCTTCCCGTATCTAAATTTTTGTTCTAGCAGTTTTCAATCCTTGTAAAGATCTTTTATCAAATCTCACCATTTGTCTCTGTTCTTTGCAAGCAGCTCTATCTCATTGAGGGAGCCAATTCCTGCTGCTCTTGCCTCTCTCATCAATGTTCTTCTCAGTGTCTCTCTGGGTTTTCCTCTTTTCCTCTTACCGGTTGTTTCCCACATGAGGGCTTGCTTTGCTATTCAGTTATTATCTCTTCTCATCACATGTCCAACATATGACCATCGTCTTTTCTTGATCAGGTCTATGTTTCATTAACAAAATCGTTTTTACGATAGCGGCTTGTTAAACTTCTGATCAACAGTTCTATACCATGTCGAAGAAAAATAATTCCTCCATTTTGGATCCAACAGGAAGTTTAATATGGGACATCAAAATGTCTTTTTATTAAAACAAAACCTAAACATGGATGAACTAAACATCAAGAACTGAAATAGAAATGGGGAAACATTGGATCACCTGTTACTACTTCTGAAATATTCAACCTCTGACAAAATATTCGTCTTGCTGGCTGTACAGTTGAGGACATGAACCTGACATTTGAGAGGTCTGTACAGCTGAGGACATGTACCTGACATTTGAGAGGTCTGTACAGCTGAGGACATGAACCTGACATTTGAGAGGTCTGTACAGCTGAGGACATGTACCTGACATTTAAGAGGTCTGTACAGATGAGGACATGTACCTGACATTTGAGAGGTCTGTACTGCTGAGGACATGTACCTTTGTGGTGGAGACATCTGAGGGATCATTAAGTCTTTAGTGAAAGAAGCCACTGAGTGAAACAGTTAGAACACTCAGCTACTATTTTAGGTCGGGCCAGGTTTCATCCCAACTGTAAAAACATTTTGTTAACACCGTGACTTCAGTGTTCACCTAGCCTCATGAATGGAGTACCAGAGATTTCTTTGGGAAATTCAGCAGCATGGTAGGACACCAATAGGATCACTCATAAATATGCTGATTATCATCATATTGCATATGTGCATACTGCACAGGCAGCCATGTGCTCAGGTGTCCTTTGCCATACAGGCAGATTTTCTCCTACTTCAGAGGTACTCTCATTTTTTGCCCTTGAGAGTTTTGATGTTTTTGGGTAAAATTTTCCTATAAAATTTGTCAAGACCATGGCCATTTTTGCCATACTCTTTTTGATTTCCAATTGCCTAAGAGCTCTCTAATGTGTAAAAGTAAAGTACCCCCCGTCACGCCAAGTGGCGTATAGGGAAATATGGTGTTAGTGACCCTATATTTTACAGACCTTCAGCACATGATTTTTGGGGTAATGTGGTCGGTATTACGCCCGTGCTGCTTTTACTTTCCCAGAAAAAATCCGGTACCCATTTAAGGCTGGGTGAACCCGGAGCCGTCGGTTGGGATCGAACCCTACCCCTTGTCCGTAGTAGTCCAGTTCACTAACCACTGAGCTATCGCGGCTCCTACTAATTTTTAGGGAATTAGTAAAACCCAGGTGTCCTCGCCGGGATTACGAACCCCGGCTGTTGCCGTGGTAAGCCAACCGCCTATCGATTGCGCTAACCGGACACCCCTCTCTAATGTGTGCAAGATCTATATTTTGCCATTAGCGGAGCGGGCTACATATCGGATCTTACTACTCAGAGATCAAAGGAGGGTTATGCCATGAGGAAACTACAGATTCAAAGTGAAAATCTTCTAGTGCCCGTCAAGGGATTTGAACCCAGGACCTTATTGACCATGGGCCAATGTTGTGCCTCTAGACCAGCCCTCCCAGAGAAGGAACTTGATCAGCTGTTGTTGTTGATCCTGGCACAAGTAGTCGGCTATAATGGCAGACATCATACAGCTCTGGTGTGTAGAGATGTGTTGTCCTCTTGATGGCTACTAACTTCAACAACAACAGATGTAAATCCTTACTGGAGATCTTCAGTAACAACAACAGATGTAAATCCTTACTGGAGGTCTTCAGTAACAACAACAGATGTAAATCCTTATTGGAGTTCTTCAGTAACAACAACAGATGTAAATCCTTACTGGAGTTCTTCAGTAACAACAACAGATGTAAATCTTTAATGGAGTTCTTCAGTAACAACAACAGATGTAAATCTTTACTGGAGATCTTCAGTAACAACAACAGATGTAAATCCTTACTGGAGTTCTTCAGTAACAACAACAGATATAAATCCTTACTTGAGTTCTTCAGTAACAACAACAGATGTAAATCCTTACTGGAGTTCTTCAGTAACAACAACAGATATAAATCCTTACTTGAGTTCTTCAGTAACAACAACAGATGTAAATCCTTACTAGAGTTCTTCAGTAACAACAACAGATGTAAATCCTTACTGGAGATCTTCAGTAACAACAACAGATGTAAATCCTTACTGGAGTTCTTCAGTAACAACAACAGATATAAATCCTTACTGGAGATCTTCAGTAACAATAACAGATGTAAATCCTTACTGGAGTTCTTCAGTAACAACAACAGATGTAAATCCTTACTGGAGATCTTCAGTAACAACAACAGATGTAAATCCTTACTGGAGTTCTTCAGTAACAACAACAGATGTAAATCCTTACTGGAGATCTTCAGTAACAACAACAGATGTAAATCCTTCCTGGAGATCTTCAGTAACAACAACAGATGTAAATCCTTACTGGAGATCTTCAGTAACAACAACAGATGTAAATCCTTACTGGAGTTCTTCAGTAACAACAACAGATGTAAATCCTTACTGGAGATCTTCAGTAACAACAACAGATGTAAATCCTTCCTGGAGATCTTCAGTAACAACAACAGATGTAAATCCTTACTGGAGATCTTCAGTAACAACAACAGATGTAAATCCTTACTGGAGTTCTTCAGTAACAACAACAGATGTAAATCCTTACTGGAGATCTTCAGTAACAACAACAGATGTAAATCCTTACAGGAGGGCTGAGAAGTCTACAGTTACGACGTCAACCTCAGGACAGGAAGGGCTCAGGTTCAAAGCCCACCAGAAGCGGTGGTGATTTTTCAAAAATAAAAAAAACTATGTTAACCTCCCTTGATCTCTTGGGTAGGGAGATCCTGTGTCTAGTCCTCTCTAATAATGGCAATAAACAAGAAGTCCTGTGTCTAGTCCTCTCTAATAATGGCAATAAACAAGAAGTCCTGTGTGTAGTCCTCTCTAATAATGGCAATAAACAAGAAGTCCTGTGTCTAGTCCTCTCTAATAATGGCAATAAGCAAGAAGTCCTGTGTCTAGTCCTCTCTAATAATGGCAATAAACAGGAAGTCCTGTGTCTAGTCCTCTCTAATAATGGCAATAAACAGGAAGTCCTGTGTGTAGTCCTCTCTAATAATGGCAATAAACAAGAAGTCCTGTGTCTAGTCCTCTCTAATAATGGCAATAAACAAGAAGTCCTGTGTGTAGTCCTCTCTAATAATGGCAATAAACAGGAAGTCCTGTGTCTAGTCCTCTCTAATAATGGCAATAAACAAGAAGTCCTGTGTGTAGTCCTCTCTAATAATGGCAATAAACAAGAAGTCCTGTGTGTAGTCCTCTCTAATAATGGCAATAAACAAGAAGTCCTGTGTGTAGTCCTCTCTAATAATGGCAATAAACAAGAAGTCCTGTGTGTAGTCCTCTCTAATAATGGCAATAAACAAGAAGTCCTGTGTGTAGTCCTCTCTAATAATGGCAATAAACAAGAAGTCCTGTGTGTAGTCCTCTCTAATAATGGCAATAAACAAGAAGTCCTGTGTGTAGTCCTCTCTAATAATGGCAATAAACAAGAAGTCCTGTGTGTAGTCCTCTCTAATAATGGCAATAAACAAGAAGTCCTGTGTGTAGTCCTCTCTAATAATGGCAATAAACAAGAAGTCCTGTGTCTAGTCCTCTCTAATAATGGCAATAAACAAGAAGTCCTGTTTGTAGTCCTCTCTAATAATGGCAATAAACAGGAAGTCCTGTGTGTAGTCCTCTCTAATAATGGCAATAAACAAGAAGTCCTGTGTGTAGTCCTCTCTAATAATGGCAATAAACAAGAAGTCCTGTGTCTAGTCCTCTCTAATAATGGCAATAAACAGGAAGTCCTGTGTCTAGTCCTCTCTAATAATGGCAATAAACAGGAAGTCCTGTGTCTAGTCCTCTCTAATAATGGCAATAAACAAGAAGTCCTGTGTCTAGTCCTCTCTAATAATGGCAATAAACAGGAAGTCCTGTGTCTAGTCCTCTCTAATAATGGCAATAAACAAGAAGTCCTGTGTCTAGTCCTCTCTAATAATGGCAATAAACAGGAAGTCCTGTGTCTAGTCCTCTCTAATAATGGCAATAAACAGGAAGTCCTGTGTCTAGTCCTCTCTAATAATGGCAATAAACAGGAAGTCCTGTGTCTAGTCCTCTCTAATAATGGCAATAAACAGGAAGTCCTGTGTCTAGTCCTCTCTAATAATGGCAATAAACAGGAAGTCCTGTGTCTAGTCCTCTCTAATAATGGCAATAAACAGGAAGTCCTGTGTCTAGTCCTCTCTAATAATGGCAATAAACAGGAAGTCCTGTGTCTAGTCCTCTCTAATAATGGCAATAAACAGGAAGTCCTGTGTCTAGTCCTCTCTAATAATGGCAATAAACAGGAAGTCCTGTGTCTAGTCCTCTCTAATAATGGCAATAAACAAGAAGTCCTGTGTCTAGTCCTCCTCTAATAATGGCAATAAACAGGAAGTCCTGTGTCTAGTCCTCTCTAATAATGGCAATAAACAGGAAGTCCTGTGTGCATTCACACACATTAAATATCCCTTGGCAGTTAAAATAAAAAAGATTAGGCCTTAAATATGGCTGCTGCCTTGTCAAAATTTTCAGCGAAAACCTCCCCACACAATGGATCCCAGGCAGTGCTATACAGTTTGAGCACATAGGTCAGCCCATGCCATGGATCCCAGGCAGTGCTATAGAGTTTGAGCACATAGGTTAGCCCATACCATGGATCCCAGGCAGTGCTATGGAGTTTGAGCACATAGGTCAGGATTCTCCCAGGATTTTCTCAAGATTCTTGAAGGGGATATCAGAGCACTTATGAATACATCTGGTAGACAAGGATGATGATCACAGTAATAAACAAACATCAAGGCAACAACAAATGTAAATCCTTACGTGTAAGATCAATGTCTCAGCAAGAGGAACTCCTGTAGTTTCACCATTATGGCTGTCCTCAGTGACAGATTCCTCCTTTGGTTTCATCACTTCAAACTTGAAGGTCAAGGAATCAACAGAAATGGATAGTTTACGAGCATGGTTTTGCAGGACAGCAGTAAGAAAACCTGCAAAACAGGAAAGCAAAGATAACTCTACAAAATAAACTCAATTTTAATATAGTTATTTTCTCCTGGTGCAAAATAGTAAGGTTACATTCCTTTTGTTTGAAACATTTGTCTATGTTTTGCTTATTTTGTTCAAACATCAAGAAAGCATTAACATGTCTAATGTTCCGTTATGGCAACTCTTTCTGGTAGCAACAAAATCATTTTTAACAAAATATTCTCACCTGGTCTTTTATAACAAACTATCCGAGCCTTGGCGGCTGAGTTGTTAGTGTGGTCGCTTCTTGATCAGAAGGGACTGAGTTCAATTCCCAAAAGTGGCAGATTTTTTTGGGGGCCGATAAGGCTCCAGGGTTCACTCAGACTCTAAAAATGAATATCAGAGATTTTTCTGGGAAGTAAAGGCGTCCTGGTGTGATACCACCACATCACCCAAAAATGTGCAGTTGATCATGGAAAAATCTGGTCACTAACACCACATTCCCCACATGCCAAGCAAGGCAGGGGAGGCAACCTTTACTCTACATTCCACACTGTGTCTTTATCTCAAATGCTCTTTATCAAGTTGACTTAATTTTTAATAAACGTTCTGAATTACTTTGGGGGTAGTCACAATTATATCATATTGCGTTGGGCTGCTGTAGAGCTGGATGAGAACATGAACAAATAAATATACAATTGCATGTAGCAGCTTCACTGAAAGGAAGACTACAAAATAATAAATGTTTCAGCTAAAAGTCCTTCATCAGTTTTACAAAATAACAAACAAAAGCATGAAAGATGATTATCTAGAAAGATTTGCATTTAGACTCAGTCAGAGTCTTGGGAGACATTGTCATGCCAACCATAGAGGAAGGTTCAACATTTTCAGGAGGATGTGAACTTCTGGTCAATATGGTGGATAGGCGGCAGGAACCATTGAAGGTTCGTTCTCAAAAGTGTTCCTTGTTGCAGTTTCCTCACATTTCAAGTCCGGTTTCTTGCAGAGGCTAATGAGTTAAGTGCTCTGTGCACACTGTGAGCTGTGTGTTTCATCCGTTTTGATCGTGTTTCGATATTCTGATTGTTTACGATGATATCATATGACAAGGAAGAGTTGGCTGTGTTCACTTTCTGTGCGGTTACACCTTATGTCTTTTGGTGTGTGCTGAGGCTGCTATGATGTGGTCTACAGCTACTTTTCTTTGTTTGGGAGATGAGTTAGTAATTTGGATGATTCCACGGGCTGTTGAGCAATTATGGATTTTAATTCATTTGCAGTGATACCGGGGCCTTCCATAACAATAACAATAACCATAGAGGAAGGTTAATGACTTTATTCAGGTGTCTTTGAATACTTATTGTATTTCAAAAACATAAAATATAAATGATAGGGTAATATATAGTCCCATGACAAGCACAGTATTGATGTATGTAAGCAAGACATGAAGACGGAATATAATCTTGCAGCTTGGGAAGACATAGCTGCAGACCAAAATCTTTGTGGAAACACAATCTAAAACTCCAACTCAAGCAAGAAGCAGACAGATTCACAGAAAAAGAGAATACATGTCGAAAGAAAAGAAAAAAATAACATTTCCTAGGGGGCACAGCAAAATCCATAGTCAACTATGATTGACAGAGGTTACTACTAGTACTACTAAATAACTCAATAACTCAATAACTCAGTAACTCAATAACTCAGTAACTCAATAACTCAATAACTCAGTAACTCAATAACTCAGTAACTCAATAACTCAGTAACCCAATAACTCAGTAACTTAATAACTCAGTAACTCAGTAACTCAATAACTCAATAACTCAGTAACTACTACATCCACAATAATACCTTGTGGGAAGAAGAAGGCAGAGAGCCAAAAACAGCTGGGTTCGGTGACAAAAGATGTCCCAACAACACTTCCTGCTTCTTTCAAGTTTCGAACAATTTGTCTGAACCTCTTTTCTAGAGTAGAAGACACAAGTCTGGCCCAGTCTGCAAAGAACTGCACCCTCTGTTGTAGATCAAGCACCCATGATGACAATGACTTTCTAGATTCATAGGCCGCGCCCTGTAACAGAAATGTACTGGTTTATACTAACAATTCATTGTGTTTTTGACAGCTTAACTTCAATTTAATATAGCTGACTTGTACTAGTTCAAATTGAAAAGTATTTAACTTAATAAGAAATTAGTCAGACTATGATGGTTATAAGTGACAAGTAATTGGATTTTATAGAGCTAGAACTGACAAACAATATAATTTGAAGAACTCAGACAATAGCGCATTTATTTTCTGTGGAATTAAAGATTACAACTGTCATTAATAATAGACTGTCTATTTGATTCAAGCTGTGCAGTTTGATTATCAGTATTTAATGGTAGATATATTTATAAATGATTACTTAGGACTTTCAAAGCCAATGTGGCATGAACAGTTGGGGGTACATAACTCTAGCAACAATGGTGTGTAAACTAAAACTAACTTCAAGAGAAACACAACAAAAGTTGTACAGTTTGAGAGTTCCTGTAGCATTGAGACCTGAGATTCAATTCCTGGTAGAGCACTTCAATACTTTAATACTTCATTTTTTTTTTTTACAATTCACTCCATTCTGTTTTCTTGATTTGTATACACTGTTTTGAGAAAGAGCAATGAAGACATATTAAAAGATTTATACATTAAAAGAACTGGTTTATAAACACCATTCTACAGAGGAAATTAAAATAATATGGCCTCACCGAAAGACGCAGCTGGATGGAAATAACAATAATGAAAGCATGGTTTCTGGGTGAAGCATCAGGGACAGACCAAGGAGAAGATGGTTTCATGACACCAAGGAGACCTTTAACATGACAACAGAAGAAGTGGAAGATCTGGCCAGAGACAGAGACTCATTCAGATGGGCTGTGGTGAATGTAACGTTTTGCAAAGGACATGCAACTCGATGGTGATGGACTGTGCTGAGATCTTCCTCTGTAATCAGGTAAAATATCACAATCCTAGTTGGACACCATTTAAGTACGATTATGATTGTTATCAATACAAGACCACAAAATCACAAACATGATTAAAGAAAGAAATTTGTTGTTATTTCTTCACTGACATGACATCTTTACTCAAGTGACAAACACTTGAATCTAAAATGAACAAATTCTTACCTTCCATAAAGCTGGTACGCACTGGTCCAACACAGCTTCATAGGCATCTTCAAGCTGCTCAGACATTACAATCTCCCCTTTGACGGCCAGCATCAGCAGGCTAAGGGAGGTGTGTACCACAGACAACAGATTGTTGAAGCGGTCTATCTCCTGCCTCAGCACAGTCAGCAGAGCAGAGTTACTGGCCATTTCATTGGTCAGAGTTTCTAAAACTGAAACAGAGAAATATAATGAAGTGAAAAGTAGGTCATGTTTGAATTTATCTTCCTCAGGAAACATAGGTGGCACTCATAGCAGTCATTATTATGAAAACATAATGGTGCTTGCTACAGTGTGTGGGAAGTAATGAGTTGATACAGTGGAAACTAACAATTACTAATTTGCTAGTCAATCTCTAATTGTGATAACCATATTCAGTATGTTACAAATCTGTGAAAGAAATGTTAATAATTTACATCTTGATCTTTCTATCTATTATTCTTTTGAGCCAAAAACAATATATAGGGCAGATTCTAGACTCTCGTGTCCAATGATCTTTGTTATCAGGTGTAAGACCTAACACAGCACCTGCTTTGTAACTTGCCACATTTCTCTGTTCTTGGCATGCCTCTCAATCTCTGCAGAGAAGCTGATGCCCTCTGTTGTTGTCTCTTACCTCAATGTACTTTTCAGTGTTTTTCTAGGTTGGCCTCATTTTTTTTTTACCCTCTGATTTCCATTTGAGGGTCTGCTTTGAGATTCTCTTGTTGTCTCTTCTCATCACATATGACCCCTTTCTTCCCTTGATTCAATTTGATATGTTTTTGATGCTCTGTATCTATCTTAACTTAAAGTTATAATATTCCATCTTTGCAGATAAAAATAAGACTAGAAAATCAAGGTCTTCTGTGATAGACAAACACAAACAGCACAAGAGTAATTGTAAAGGAAATAAATGTTTAAAATAATGCTACCCACTTTGAATCTTCTCCTTGTCTAGGCCTCTTGTATCCACTTCTTTCTGCAAAATTGACTTCAGCGACCTTTGGGAATCCATTGGTACAGGATCACAAGATGGAGATTTGTGTTCAACATATTGAGGCAATCGCTGGGATATGTTTTCTGCAATCTCTAACACCACAGTGTCATTACTCTTCTGTGACCTGCATTTTTGATTTAACAAAGAGAAATACTGTCAGGAGAACTGGACTTTTTTTAAACATCACATCCAAAAGATTTAAAAAATGACAATTATGGTTTTATTAAGACTCATTTCTTTCTTTCTAAACATTTTGCTTTCAATCTTTTAGACAAGAACATTTACCAACAATTTACCATCAAAACCTGATAACCTTACAAATGTTAGAAAAATATTAGACAAAACTATGTTTTCTTTTACTGTTAGCAGATTGCCAAGAAATCATTGTTATGTAGGACTGTAAAAAATGATAAGAAGCAAGGTACAAAATGCAGTCATCCCAAACAAACTGGCAGGAATGGTTAAAGCAACCTTAAATGTTGTTGAATTGTTTCAACACTCGAGGACTGGGTGGTCTAGAGGTAAGACATCGGCCTCTGGACAGGAAGGACCTGGGTTTAAATCTCACCCCAGGTTGTGGGAATATTTCCCTATGAATCTGTGGTTCCCTTGTGGCTTTACCCTCTCCTGGCCTTTGAATAGTGAGATCTGACGTCTAACCTTCCATGGAAAACCAGAGTTCATGTGTGCACTTCCGCATGTTAAAGACCCTTGGCAGTTGAAAATCAAAAAGAGTAGGTAAAAAATGGTCACTGCCAGGGCAAGAATTGTTAAGTAAATCTACCCATGTTGAAGATGGATGTGTTGGGTCTAAAGGTGGAGATAACATAGCTCAGCTGCAAACACAATGCACTTAATGGATGAAGGCTTAGAAGACAAGAAGTGTCAACATTCATGATCGCATGAGCTAAAGGTTTCATACCCTGACATGGTCGTAGATCTTCTGGGCTGTACACTGAGAACTGTATTGATGATGTCTGTTGCTTGTAACTCTCGGCACGCCTTCTCAGCATTCTCTGTCATTCCAAAGACTTCTGGTGAATCATTGTGTGGAAGCTCATTTACAAAAGAAATTACAGAAGTAAAGTTCAAGGTTTCTGGCACTGCAGGATACATCTGGAATCAAAGTATTGCTTTAAATTAGGTCAAAGTGCAGAGAAGAACAATCAAGAAGGTGTTTCTCCTAAATTCTTTAGAAACGATGCATCTCTCAAACACAAATATGGAATGGTGTTTTAAAAAAGCTGTTGCTAATAATCATATGATGGGATTTCTCAGAAGAATGTTGAAAGTTCCCCGGACAGCTAAAAATACCAATGAGGAATAATTCTCGAAAAGGCCAACACAAAAAGGGAGCTCCTAAAAAACATCAGAAAGAAACAATCAACATTTTTCGGGCACATCATGAGAAGAGGAAAGTTGGAATACTTGGTTACAACAGGCAAAATACAAGGACAGAGAGATCGCGGATGACAAAGAGAGAAAATACTAGATAGCTTGGTGTCATGGCATGGAAAACAGTCAACAACAGAACTGATACGATGCACGGTAGATAGAAGATTATGGAAGGTCATGACAGCCACCAGAAAGAAAAATCGAACCACCGTAATCATAAACATGCTGCTGAAATATTTGTTAAAAATGTGATATTAGACAGTTATCACAAACATTAGACTGTAGATAATATGATCATTTTACTATCATCATCATCATGTGCCATACCAGCTGTCGTAGGTGATTGTATCCTTTCACAATTTTCTATCCATGGTTCATCATATCATTTCTGTTGTTGTTTGTTTTGTTTTCCATGCCATGATACCATGCTATCTAGTATCTTCTCTCTTTGTCATCCACTATCTCTCATTCCCTCTATTTTGCCAGTTGTAACCAAGTACTTCAACCTTCCTCTTCTCATGATGTGCCTAAAAATGCATTTTCTATGGTCACATTAAAACTGAAATAGCAAAGAAACTCAAAACTAAAGTTAAATAATGGCCCAGTGCAGATTACCTTATTTTGTAGTGGGAGGGTGTGAAATATCATCATCATATGCCATGACTTATTTTGTGGCAACATCAATCCTTTCATGATCTGTCTTTTCAACATTTCAACACTTCAACATTTCAACACTTCAACATTTCAACACTTCGACACTTCAACATTTCAGCATTTCAACACATCAGCTGACCAACCCTACCCATTTTGTCTGACTCTGTCTTTTCAACATTTCAAAATTTCAACACTTCAACATTTCAACACTTCAACATTTTGACACTTCAACATTTCAACACTTCAACATTTCAACATTTCAGCATTTCAACATTTCAACAAATCAGCTGTCTAACCCTACCCATTTTGTCTGACTCTGTCTTTTCAACATTTCAACATTTCAATACTTCAACACTTCAACATTTCAACATTTTGACACTTCAACATTTCAACACTTCAACATTTAAACATTTCAGCATTTCAACATTTCAACACATCAGCTGACTAACCCTACCCATTTTGTCTGACTCTGTCTTTTCAACATTTCAACACTTCAACATTTCGACACTTCAACATTTCAACATTTCAACACTTCAATATTTAAACATTTCGAAACTTCAACATTTCAACACATCAGCTGACTAACCCTACCCATTTTGTCTGACTCTGTCTTTTCAACATTTCAACATTTCAACACTTCGACACTTCAACATTTCAACATTTCAACACTTTAACATTTAAACATTTCGAAACTTCAACATTTCAACACATCAGCTGACTAACCCTACCCATTTTGTCTGACTCTGTCTTTTCAACATTTCAACATTTCAACACTTCGACACTTCAACATTTCAACATTTCAACACTTTAACATTTAAACATTTCAGCATTTCAACATTTCAACACATCAGCTGACTAACCCTACCCATTTTGTCTGACTCTGTCTTTTCAACATTTCAACATTTCAACACATCAGCTGACTAACCCTACCCATTTTGTCTGACTCTGTCTTTTCAACATTTCAACATTTCAACACATCAGCTGACTAACCTTACCCATTTTGTCTTTTCTCTCAGTTTGATTCAGTGTCTCTCGTTCTCAATGTTTTCTGCTGTCTTAACCCTAGATTATGATACCCTGGTAAAATTTACCACATCAAAACAGAAATTTATCAAAATTTGACATTTTTCTATATACACCATAGACATTATGACATGCCCGGTTCATGTATTGAAATCAGGTCATAAATCAACCTGAGCCAGGAATTTCGAGTCCCTGTGTTTTGCTTAAAGTGAGAAATGCTTACATGACTTGAGTCATATCAAAAATGAGAAATGCTTACATGACTTGAGTCATATCAAAAGTGAGAAATGTTTACATGACTTGAGTCATATAAAAAATGAGGAGAAATGCTTACATGACTTGAGTCATAACAAAAGTGAGAAAAATGCTTACATAATTTGAAGTCACATCAAAAGTGAGAAATGCTTACATGATTTGAATCATATCAAAAGTGAGAAATGCTTACATGACTGGAGTCATAGCAGAAGTCTGGCTGAAAGATGGCTGGCCTGTAAAACTTGGCAAGAAGAGACTTGAGGCAACGCCGGTCCCAGTCATCGGTTACACGTCCTCCGTATGTCACTTCGCTTGTCAGATAATTGAGGGCTGTCCATGGAACCTCAGCATGTTCCTCAAGTAGCATTTGTAAGTTAAGTATAGACACCTGTAACATTTGTTTTATAGACACCTGTAACATTTGTTTTATAGACACCTATAACATTTGTTTTATAGACACCTGTAACATTTGTTTTAAGTATAGTATAGACACCTGTAACATTTGTTTTAAAGACACCTGTAACATTTGTTTTATGTACAATATAGACACCTGTAACATTTGTTTTAAGCATAGAATGGACAACTGTAAAATTTGTTTTAACTATAGTATAGACACCTGTAACATTTGTTTTATGTACATTATAGACACCTGTAACACTTGTTTTAAGCATAGAATGGACACCTGTAAAATTTGTTTTAGCTATAGTATAGACACCTGTAACATTTATTTTAAGCATAGAATGGACACCTGTAACATTTGTTATAGATTTAGTATAGACACTTGTAGCATTTTTAGGTTAAGTAAAGACACTTGTAACATTAGCAGGTTGAGTAAAGACATCTGTAACATTTGTAGGTTAAGTAAAGACACTTGTAACATTTGTAGGTTAAGTAAAGACACTTGTAACATTTGTAGGTTAAGTAAAGACACTTGTAACATTTGTAGGTTAAGTAAAGACACTTGTAACATTTGTAGGTTAAGTAAAGACATCTGTAACATTTGTAGTTTAAGTAAAGACACCTGTAACATTTGTAGGTTAAGTAAAGACACCTGTAACATTTGTAGGTTAAGTAAAGACACCTGTAACATTTGTAGGTTAAGTAAAGACATCTGTAACATTTGTAGGTTAAGTAAAGACACCTGTAACATTTGTAGTTTAAGTAAAGACACCTGTAACATTTGTAGGTTAAGTAAAGACACCTGTAACATTTGTAGGTTAAGTAAAGACACCTGTAACATTTGTAGGTTAAGTAAAGACACCTGTAACATTTGACAAGGGATGCTAGAATGTTTTTATCTTGTAGGTTGTTTAAAAATTGTGTTACATTATTTTTTGCTACCCTGCCTGCATCAACTCGTGACATTACATTCACACAACACATCTACACCCACTTAATGTTATTTTAAGGGCAGATGATGAAAAGAAGTAGTCATCAGTTGAACACAGAAGGGAAAAAAAATATCAACTTTGTTCAAGCAAAATACTTAACAATACATTCCTGTGCTTGTGTGAGATCTCAAAACAAAACTTAAAACTCTATCAGAACAAAACTTATAGCTCTATCAGAACAAAACTTATAGCTCTATCAGAACAAAACTTATAGCTCTATCAGAACAAAACTTATAGCTCTGTCAGAACAAAACTTATAGTTCTACCAGAATGAAACTTATAGTTCTATCAGAGCAAAAATTATAGCTCTATCAGAACAAAACTTATAGTTCTACCAGAACAAAACTTATAGTTCTACCAGAACAAAACTTATAGCTCTATCAGAACAAAACTTATAGTTCTATCAGAACAAAACTTATAGGTCTATCAGAAAAAAACTTATATTTCTATCAGAAAAAAACTTATAGCTCTATCAGAACAAAACTTATAGTTCTATCAGAACAAAACTTATAGTTCTATCAGAACAAAACTTATAGTTCTATCAGAACAAAACTTATAGTTCTATCAGAACAAAACTTATAGTTCTATCAGAACAAAACTTATAGTTCTATCAGAACAAAACTTATAGTTCTATCAGAACAAAACTTATAGTTCTACCAGAACAAAACTTATAGTTCTACCAGAACAAAACTTATAGTTTTCAGGATTGTGCCAAACAATGAAAGGATAGTCACAAACAGAACAAATAGTACAAACATACACAAACATGAGTACAAACCTCGAGGTCAGAATCATTAAATTCGTATCGGATGTTCCATCCCAGAGTTCCATACTTCCTCCTCTCATGAACGACACTGTTAAACAGGCACAATCCAAACAACAAGCGACGCCATTCTGGTTTTGATGAGCCTTCGTCATAAAGCTTTTTTGTGACCACTCCAGCGCTGGAGCTTCCAAATGTTCTCAGCAGATTTGCCTTGAGTCCACGTGGAGCCTCAACAGTCATCTGGAAGTATTGAAGCCACTGCTTTACTTTAACACTATCAAGATAAAAACACAAACTGTAGTTAAAGAATGTCTGCGGACTGTATGTGGCAGGGGAGGTAAGAGATGTGAAAACATCCAGCCCATGATGTGATAAGCGTAACATGTTTCCAACCAAAGAGTTTCATATGTGACCATGCCGTTTTTCGGAAATTTTTTTAAATTTTGAAATAACAGTGATAAGATAATTAAAATTGATCTAAAACCAGCATTTTGTTGGGACGATTTATTCACAAAGTTGGAAAACTGTGTAATAAGGAAATAACAAGGTTTTAGTGGAGACAATTGTGAATACGTTGATAAATGAAAAGCAGCAAATCATGGCTTTTGTGCTTGGCGTTCTGGCTAGGAATGCTGCAATTTGCGGCTCATTAAACAAAATGTGTCAAATAACTAAATGTTCTTATAGGCATGACACTGTTCACAATTCAGATTGTGCCAGTTAGCTGTAGGTTTTGGTTGGAGAGAGAGAGAGAGAGAGAGAGAGAGAGAGAGAGAGAGAGAGAGAGAGGAGGGGGAATGAGAAGGAGAGAGTGAAGAAATTAATGTACAGCCATCAATGTACAGGATGTATTAAGTCTATAGGACCATTATGTTCTTACAGTCATGGCACATTTCACAACTCATATTATGCCAACAAACATCTGCTGTTTGATACTGGACAGTGAAGGCATGCCTAGAAGTGACAGCATCAACAGTGTGGTCCTGTGGCGACCATCCAGGTAAGAACATGAGTCTCAGGTAATAACGTGAGTCTCAGCTCAAAGTCTAGTAAAACTTGGTGCAGTCATTACGCCAAATATGTAAGTTGCAGGAAAATACCATTTCAACAAAATAAAAATAATGAATATTTCAATGTTGTCAAAGACAAAACTAGACTAACTGACGGTTCAGATTCAAGACTTTTTAACCAGAAGGCAAACACAAACAGACCACAAATATAACAAAGTCCTAAAGAAAGCAAGAACAACAAAAATGGTAGCCATACAATGCTGTTCCAATAGCAGCCGCCTGGAGGGGAGGACTAAAGCTTTCCTCAGGCATTTAAATGTTAGTAAATGTATAAGACAATCAGATGTCACAGTCAATGTGAACTAGACAATCAGATGTCACAGTCAATGTGAACTAGACAATCAGATGTCACAGTCAATGTGCACTAGACAATCAGATGTCACAGTCAATGTGAACTGGACAGACAGATGTTACTACTCAGTGTGAACTAGGCAATCATATGTCACTAGTCAATGTGAACTAGACAATCAGATGTCACTATTCAATGTGAACTAGACAATCATATGTCACTAGTCAATGTGAACTAGACAGACAGATGTCACTAGTCAATGTGAACTAGACAGACATATGTTACTAGTCAATGTGAACTAGACAGAAATATGTTACTAGTCAATGTGAACTAGACAGACAAATGTTACTAGTCAATGTGAACTAGACAATCATGTCACTAGTAAATGTGAACTAGACAATCAGATGTCACTAGTCAATGTGAACTAGACAGACATATGTTACTACTTAATGTGAACTAGGCAGCCAGATGTTACTACTTAGTGTGAACTAGGCAGACAGATGTTACTACTCAATGTGAACTAGACAGACAGATTTTACTACTTAATGTGAACTAGGCAGACAGATGTTACTAGTCAATGTGAACTAGACAGACAGATTTTACTACTTAATGTGAACTAGACAAACAGATTTTACTACTTAATGTGAACTAGACAGACAGATTTTACAACTTAATGTGAACTAGGCAGACAGATGTTACTACTTAATGTGAACTAGGCAGACAGATGTTACTACTCAAAGTGAACTAGACAGACAGATTTTACTACTTAATGTGAACTAGGCAGACAGATGTTACTAGTCAATGTGAACTAGACAGACAGATGTCATTAGTCAATGTGAACTAGATAATCAGATGTCACTAGTCAATGTGAACTAGACAATCAGATGTCACTAGTCAATGTGAACTAGACAGACATATGTTACTAGTCAATGTGAACTAGACAATCAGATGTTACTACTCAATGTGAAATAGACAATCAGATGTCACTAGTCAATGTGAACTAGACAGATAGATCTTACTTCTTAATGTGAACTAGACAGACAGATGTTACTACTTAATGTGAACTAGACAGACATATGTTACTACTTAATGTGAACTAGACAGACAGATGTCACTAGTCAATGTGAACTAGACAGATCTATCTTACTTCTTGATGTGAACTAGACAGACAGATGTCACTAGTCAATGTGAACTAGACAGACAGATATCACTAGTCAATGTGAACCAGACAGACATATGTTACTAGTCAATGTGAAATAGACAATCAGATGTCACTAGTCAATGTGAACCAGATAATCAGATGTCACTAGTCAATGTGAACTAGACAGACAGATGTCATTAGTCAATGTGAACTAGACAATCAGATGTCACTAGTCAATGTGAACTAGACAATCAGATGTCACTAGTCAATGTGAACTAGACAGATAGATCTTACTTCTTGATGTGAACTAGACAGACAGATGTCACTAGTCAATGTGAACTAGAACTAGACAGACAGATGTCATTAGTCAATGTGAAATAGACAATCAGATGTCACTAGTCAATGTGAACCAGACAGACAGATGTTACTAGTCAATGTGAACTAGGATGACAAATGTAACTATTTAATGTGGACTAGACAGACACATGTTACTACTCAATGTGAACTAGACAGACACATGTTACTACTTAATGTGAACTAGACAAACAGATGTTACTACTTAATGTGAACTAGACAGACAGATGTCACTAGTTAATGTGAACTAGACAGACTGATGTTACTACTCAATGTGAACTAGGCAGACACATGTTACTACTCAATGTTAACTAGACAGACAGATGTTACTACTCAATGTTAACTAGACAGACAGATGTTACTACTCAATGTGAACTAGACAGACAGATGAGATGGTTGGATATGTTAGTTTCACACAACAATACAGCAAACATAAAAAGTAGAAACTTGCAGTCCCTGGAAATGAGTTAACATCAACAACTAAAACAAATAACATATAACTGTTACTTCCTGACGCCAGGGCTCACCTTGATGCCTGACTGCAAAATGGAGACAGGAAATGAAGGGTCGGGCATTGAGCTTAACCAGAGCCTGAATTGTGGGTCAAGGGTCACATCATCTGGCTGGTTGAACCTTGTAGACAAGTTTAATGTTTGAACTTAAGAACGGTTTATGCAAACTTCTTACATAATATCCATTGGCTGAAATAGACTAATAATTGCATGGCACTAACAACTGATCATATACGCTGATCATTCACTGAAATGTTGAACTTTGCCACTCATCACAAAATAGTTTTAGAAAAATGTAGCAATACACAAAAATCTCTGGAAAAGTAAGATCAGATTTATTTTATAGAGACAAAGAAAGAACAAGAGAAGTAAAGAAAAGAATGAAACAAAAATAAAAGAAAGAACAAAGAAGAGAGAAATAAAGAAAGAAAGCATCACTACTGGATGATTTGTCCTGAAAAAGAAAGCTTCCCTGCTGACTGTCAGTCTAAAGGTTTCTCACTGTCCAACTGTGTTCGAGCTGTTATTACTGCTTGACAGCACCTTCTCTTTCAGCCAATGACATATTGAATACTATGTTTGGGCATGTCATTGCATTCTTCCAATGCTTGGACCAGCTGACGATGATTTTCAGGAGGAATCTGTCTTCTTCAAACCCTAATGGGAGACAGGGAAACAGCTGGCAATAGTAAGACATTGATCTGATGTTGTTGAAAGTGATCATTGACCACACGTGCCACATGTGGACGAGTGTTGTCTTGCTGTAACACCATGCCTAGTCCATTTTCATTGAAGAAAGACTGTACATTAGGCATTATAATTTCATCTCTGTGGCATAAACCCATCATGTTGCCATTGATGATGACGAAATTCATTCTGGCTGTATAACGAAATTCCATCCCAGACCATCACAGTAATGTCTGCAAGCAAATGCTTTCTGATGTTGGGTCAATCTTGGCATTGTGGAGAAAGATGTTTCTGTTACATTATGGTTCCTTCTTTCAACGATTACCTTTTCAGATGTTTGTGATTAGATCCCCATGTTTACCTTCCTGTCATCTGCACAACGGTTCTTCCCAATGGGTTTGAACATGTGATTTCTCTTGAATTGTGGTTATCTCCCCGTGAATTTCATGATTTAACTGAAACTGCACGGATCAATGAATAACACCCACACACAACTACATGCCAACTTTTGTTTGGGTTAATCCAAAAACACGTGTTCAGTGATCTATATAATGATGCACACTTACTCTTTTCCATGAATATATAAACATCTCACATCTACCATGGTAGTAGGCAATGGCAAAGTTTGTAACAGTCAATTGGGACTTTTCCAATCACAAAGTTTGTTCACAGAGCACATATATATGATCTTAGGAACACACAACAGTCAAATTGGGACTTCTCCAATCACAAAGTTTGTTCACAGAGCACATATATATGATCTTAGGAACACACAACAGTCAAATTGGGACTTCTCCAATCACAAAGTTTATTCACAGAGCACATATATATGATCTTAGGAACACACAACAGTCAAATTGGGACTTCTCCAATCACAAAGTTTATTCACAGAGCACATATATATGATCTTAGGAACACACAACAGTCAAATTGGGACTTCTCCAATCACAAAGTTTATTCACAGAGCACATATATATGATCTTAGGAACACACAACAGTCAAATTGGGACTTCTCCAATCACAAAGTTTATTCACAGAGCACATATATATGATCTTAGGAACACACAACAGTCAAATTGGGACTTCTCCAATCACAAAGTTTATTCACAGAGCACATATATATGATCTTAGGAACACACAACAGTCAAATTGGGACTTCTCCAATCACAATGTTTGTTCACAGAGCACATACATATGATTCTAGGAACATATAACAGTCACTTGGGACTTCTCCAATCACAATGTTTGCTCACAGAGCACATACATATGATTCTAGGAACATATAACAGTCACTTGGGACTTCTCCAATCACAATGTTTGTTCACAGAGCACATACATATGATTCTAGGAACATATAACAGTCACTTGGGACTTCTCCAATCACAATGTTTGTTCACAGAGCACATACATATAATTCTAGGAACATATAACAGTCACTTGGGACTTCTCCAATCACAATGTTTGTTCACAGAGCACATACATATGATTCTAGGAACATATAACAGTCACTTGGGACTTCTCCAATCACAATGTTTGTTCACAGAGCACATATATATGATTCTAAGAACATATAACAGTCACTTGGTGCGAGGACCAGTTCCAGGAGTTACCATTGACCTCATAAACCACCTTTGAATAGACTCTAACAGAGTGGTCTTCAATGAGGGTGGGAGACAATTAATAATAAATGAATATTATTATAGAGGGAAACTTCCGAGATGATAATCAGCGAATCAATCGATGGTCTTCATTGAGGGCGGGAGACAAATAATAATAAATTAATATTATTATAGAGGGAAACTTCGAACATGATAATCAGTGAATCAATCGATGGTCTTCATTGACAATGACAAATAAACAACAACAAACCAGTTCTGACACATCAAATTGTTCATGTTTTAAGTATTCCAACATACTTGTCAACAATATTTTGTAATCTGGGCATCCATGATGCTGCCAGGTGGCAGTTTTGTAGAAAGACCCACCGCCCCTTCAGAATCTGGGCTTTGGAGATGAGCTCTTCAGCTTTAGGGCCTTGGCCTCTCCCCAAAGATATCATGTCCAAGTGTAGTGTGCTTCCCCGGAGCTCCTTGGCAAACCTTAGTAGCTGACTTGATGGATCTGAGCCTAAAGTTGGTAAAACAATCATTTTGATATTTTAAATACTTGAGTATGTCTCACTTACAGTTAAATCAAAAAGTTACTTACTTAAGTATAACCCCTACAGTAAAATAAAAAATGTTACCTTCTTAAGTGTAACCCACAGTGAAATCAAAATGTTACCTTCTTAAGTGTAACCCACAGTGAAATCAAAATGTTACTTTCTTAAATATAACCCACAGTGAAATCAAAATGTTACTTTCTTAAATATAACCCACAGTGTGGATCAAAATGTTACCTTCTTAAGTATAACCCACAGTGAAATCAAAATGTTACCTTCATAAGTATAGCCCAGAGTGAAATCAAAATGTTACCTTCTTAAGTATAACCCACAGTGAAATCAAAATGTTACCTTCATAAGTATAACCCAGAGTGAAATCAAAATGTTACCTTCTTAAGTATAACCCAGAGTGAAATCAAAATGTTACCTTCTTAAGTATAACCCACAGTGAAATCAAAATG
Source organism: Megaustenia siamemsis (assembly GCA_032433765.1). Lineage (NCBI taxonomy): Eukaryota > Metazoa > Mollusca > Gastropoda > Stylommatophora > Ariophantidae > Megaustenia > Megaustenia siamemsis. The sequence goes on from JAVIAB010000050.1 coordinate 8,234,705, forward strand.
TTACCTTCATAAGAATAACCCAGAGTGAAATCAAAATGTTACTTTCTTAAGTATATACAGTGGATTAAAAATACTACATTCATGAGTGCAGCTCATTTACAGTGAAATAATGGCAAATGAACAATTCTACTATCAACAAATTATAATTCAAAATTGGACAATTCTAATAAATGAGCTGCTTACAAAAATAATTGTAAAAACAGTTCTTTGCAGGTTTGTTACTGAAAAATCTTATTCTTATTTATTAACATTTTTCACATAATGCTCACTGATCTAATGTTAAATTGAGAGATGACAAAATAATTCTACTTGCCTGCAAGTAAGTACACAAGTCAGTTAATGCAATCAAATTCAGGGAGACATTTCATGAAGAGTAGGAAAGATCAACAAATAATCTAATACACATCAAAGTTGTTTTTATTTAAAATTTACTCTCTTGTTTCTAGCAGTGTAATTTCAATGCAAAGAGCTGGACTCAAATGGACCAATGAAAATAATGTATGGGATCATTTACAATTTCAGAGTAAAATAAATATATTTCTATCTATCGACCTTTCAAATCGTGGCCAGCCCATATGGCATAGACCCAGATACTCTTTTTCTTTTCTAAATTTTATTTCTAGCAGTCTCAATCCTTGTAAAGATCTTTTATCAACTCTCGCCATTTGTCTCTGTTCTGTGCAAGTATCTCAATCTCATTGAAGGAGCCAATTCCTGCTGCCTTTGCCTCTCTGATCAATGTAATGTATGATAAGTATAGAAATGTGTTATATAGGCCTTTTAGTGATTTGAAGTAGCATAGGAAGTGAAAGTCTTCATTCAAATATTTGTTTAAAATGAAGTAGAATTTCCATTATTTCTGTGTTTACAAATTCAATTATATAATAATTAATTAATTAAATAATGTAAGTAAAATTGATCTAATTCAAAATGTAAAATAATGAAAAAGTCTAAAATTTACATTCATGGATCAAAAAACAGAAGCAACATGGTGTAATAGAAAATAAAGGAAAATAACAATAAAATATAGAGACAGTATAGTGAAACAAAATATAGAAACATAAAAACTGGAAAAATAATGAAGGGAATGTAATAGAACAAATATAGAAACATCACAATAGAGCAATATAGAAGCAACCTTGTGGAACAAATGATAAAAGCAGCACAACAATTTTTGTCTGAATAAGAAACAAAATATTGTTTGTAAGCACAGACCATCAACATTCTGTCAATATAAAGCATGAAAAACCAATGATCAACTTGTCAGACAAATCGAATCAAGTAATTAAAAATGTGAATATTAACCATTATTATTATTATCTTATGAAATAAATTTATCTTCCAAACCAATAAAGTCAAACTTTTTGAAGGAATGAATAAATTTAACTTCTTAATTCTGGACCAATGACCGTAACAACCAGAAAAGTATTATGCTCAAATATTGGTATGTCTTAGTAACATTATTTTTATGTTTTGAACACTTTCTCCCTATTTGCTCTTTGACAATTTTGACTTACAAGCACAATTTATGTGTAACTTGATACCATTAGGTATTTCAGATAATTTCATCCAAACCCACAAAATAATTATGGAGTTAAAAAGTTAACCAGACTTCTATTAACCAGACTTCTATTAATCTCAATTTTGCTTGTTCAGTGCTTGGCTATTCCAAAATTTGTGTTCTAAAAATAAAATTGAAAGAACAAGTTTAAATGCAGTTTTGTTTTCTTATTTTTCATGATACAATTTCATGTTTTTACAATGATTTGGGCTAAAAATAAAGTCAATCCAAAACCACAGCTAAAATATTGAATTGTAAAAATATAAAATACAGCTTAAAAGACAAAGAAATTGCATTAACTAGGAAACAAAATAATTTCCCCAAACAAGAGATGTAAAAGTAGGGCTATTACAATATAAAGCAGCTGCAAATGATGGTAAAGAATAAATAATGTCAATTTCAAAAACAAAGAAAAAGAAATAAATGGGCAGGCTAAAGAGAAAAGAGAAGTCAGAAGCTGTTGTGATAACTACAGGATCTTCCAAAAATGGTCTTTGTACATGGGAAAAAAATTAACAAAATCTCCATACAGTGGAAAATGTTAACTAATGTTAACATTTGATTTGCAACACTCTCTAAATGACTGTCATATATATATATATATATATATATATATATATATATATATATATATATATATATATATATATAGAGATATCTGTAAATCATCTCTGAACGACTTCTCCATCTGTGAACTTGAGTGGGAACATCTGGCAAGTAATCGCACATCATGGAGAGCACATATAAGGAACGGTATAACATCATTTGAGACTGTGCTAAGGCAAAATGTAGAAGAGAAAAGACTCATGAAAAAGGATGGAAAACCCTGTGGATCAGTGGGCCTGACTTGTTCATTCTGTGGCCGTGTGTGTTTGTCAAACATTGGTAGAATTAGGGAACAGGCAAATAATTGCAATGCTGCGGTAAAGCTGGTAGCAAGGAGCCAGTGGTGGGGTGTGTTAGACACTCCAAGGTATGATGACAGCTTTACAAGGAAGGAACACAACAAAATTTTGTGTTCACAGTATTGTGTTGTGTTCCTTCCTTGTAAAGCTGTCATCATACCTTGGAGTGTCTAACACACCCCACCACTGGCTCATTGGTAGAATTAGCCATGTGAGAAGCTGTTTGACAAAAACAAAACTTAAAAAAAAATACACAAGAGCCTCCACTAGACCATCTGACAAGACGAAAAGGGCCACACATATATATATATATATATATATATATATATACATATATATATATATATATATATATATATACCTTGCCTTGTAGGCAAGGTTTTTGCAAGAGTAATACTAAAACGCCTGTATAGACTTGCAGAACACATTTTTCCTGAGACTCAATGTGGCTTCAGAGCTGGGAGATCAACCATAGATGAAGAGATAGAGGGAAACAGAAAAAAAAAGAAAACAGATAGTTTCAGAGAATGGTTTAGTAAGAAGTCAATGACAGAAATGATAAACAGCTGTAAAGACAAACAATTATAAATAGACCTGATTACCTCCACCAGCAGGTTTGGCGTTTTGATGACAAATAAACCAAAGACAACATGAGTGTATCTAGAGTGGAACTGGACATCCACATGAACTTTTTTATTGTGTTCACCAGCTTTCACATCTGGCAAAGTCTCTAGAGACTAGGAACTGAATTTTTGCATGTTTAATCCATTTTTTTCACCTCGCAGCCGTGTGCACAGGGGTCCCTCACTGCACATGCAGATAACTCCATCTTCAGAGGTATTCATATTTTTTTCTATCGATGAGTAATTGAAATTTCAAGCTGAGCCTTGCTGCTGTGACCAGGCATGGTTGCAGCAGAGAGAAATCACAAATAAAAAATCCCAAATAATGCAGCAGGGTTTAAACTCACATCTCTCTGTTTTATACCGGACATTTTGCCTTGAGACCAACCAGTCCTCAACATGAATTTAGAAAGAAAAATAATAGATGTGTTGACAATGTTTCATAAATAAAGTGTTTCATTTTCCAATCTGATAAGCTTTTGCTGAACTTTGAAAAGAAATTGTATCTTTACAGCATTCTCCCATTTACTTGGGTCTGCCATGGAAACTGATCTAAAAAGCTTTACACTGTGCTGTGATTCGAAGGAGTGCTCTTCTGGTTTGGAGCAAAACAAATAATCAAGTGCTTGACACAGATAAGTTCTCATCTTTATTGAGATTTTAAACATATTGTACATGTCTGGAGCCTTTTATATGATTGGAGACTTTTATAAATCTTTACATATTTGGTTCTTTATTATAAAGACTTTATTAAACATTTATATATATATATATATAGAGAGAGAGTATAAAACTTTTATGTGTATGGAGAATATCAAACTTGTATGTGTTTGGGGAATATCAAACTTTTACATGTATGGAGAATATAAAACTTTTATGTGTTTGGAGAATATCAAGCTTGTATGTGTATGGAGAATATCAAACTTTTACATGTATGGAGAATATCAAACTTTTATGTGTATGGAGAACATCAAACTTTTACATGTATGGAGAATATCAAACTTTTACATGTATGGAGAATATCAAACTTTTATGTGTATGGAGAACATCAAACTTGTATGTGTATGGAGAACATCAAACTTGTATGTGTATGGAGAATATCAAACTTTTACATGTATGGAGAATATCAAACTTTTATGTGTATTGAGAACATCAAACTTGTATGTGTATGGAGAATATCAAACTTTTACATGTATGGAGAAATTCAAACTTTTATGTGTATGGAGAATATCAAACTTTTACATGTATGGAGAATATCAAACTTTTATGTGTATGGAGAACATCAAACTTTTACATGTATGGAGAATATCAAACTTTTACATGTATGGAGAATATCAAACTTTTATGTGTATGGAGAACATCAAACTTGTATGTGTATGGAGAACATCAAACTTGTATGTGTATGGAGAATATCAAACTTTTACATGTATGGAGAATATCAAACTTTTATGTGTATTGAGAACATCAAACTTGTATGTGTATGGAGAATATCAAACTTTTACATGTATGGAGAAATTCAAACTTTTATGTGTATGGAGAATATCAAACTTTTATGTGTATGGAGAACATCAAACTTGTATGTGTATGGAGTATATCAAACTTTTATGTGTATGGAGAACATCAAACTTTTATGTGTATGGAGAATATCAAACTTTTATGTGTATGGAGAATATCAAACTTTTATGTGTATGGAGAACATCAAACTTTTATGTGTATGGAGAATATCAAACTTTTATGTGTATGGAGAACATCAAACTTGTATGTGTATGGAGAATATCAAATTTTTATGTGTATGGAGAATATCAAACTTTTATGTGTATGGAGAACATCAAACTTTTATGTGTATGGAGAACATCAAACTTTTATGTGTATGGAGAACATCAAACTTTTATGTGTATGGAGAACATCAAACTTGTATGTGTATGGAGAACATCAAACTTGTATGTGTATGGAGAAAATCAAACTTGTATGTGTATGGAGAACATCAAACTTTTATGTGTATGGAGAACATCAAACTTGTATGTGTATGGAGAACATCAAACTTGTATGTGTATGGAGAAAATCAAACTTGTATGTGTATGGAGAACATCAAACTTGTATGTGTATGGAAACCTTTTTTAAAATGATCACATGCATGTAGACTTTATTGAACTTATTTAAGCAAATGAAGAAAATGAAACTTTCACTTGTATGGGAACTATAGTTGAAACTATTGGAACAATATGGAGACCATTGTAAACTTTAACTGGAAGGGAGACCAGTGTGACAGACATCTTGCAGACAGATTGACCTGGCAATGATGGTACATGATGGCAACGTACATCGTGTACAGGTCTTGGAAGGGAAGCAACTACAAATCTAATGAACAAAATAATGAAGAAACGCATAGGGACTTAAGGTAAAAAAATAATACACTGGAAACTAGCAGTACAAAACTAAATAATAAATATAATACAAATGATAAATTTGCTTGTGGTCAACAGCAGCTTTACAATTTTGACAACAGCAATGAAAGAATTTTCAAACTATTGAGAAATTAATATTGTAATCTTAGCAAATGAAAAACATGGATGGTTGATAATAAATAATGAAATGAAAAAAGAAAGTTGTAAAAAAAAAAAAGTAATGAATAGTCTTGTCTTACCTTCACCTTGAAGAATTTAAAGAAAAAACAACATATTAACAACAATAACAAAATATAAACAGACAATATATAATAATTCAGTAGCAAAAGATGTTGCAGGTAGCAACAACGCAAACAGAAACAGACAGCAAATCCACAACATATCTAACAGTTCATATATAAAAGATTCTGTATATAACAGTTCATATATAAAAGATTATCTATCTAACAGTTCATATATGAAAGATTATCTATCTAACAGTTCATATATGAAAGATTATCTATCTAACAGTTCATATATGAAAGATTATCTATCTAACAGTTCATATATGAAAGATTATCTATCTAACAGTTCATATATAAAAGATTTGGGGGCCTCGGTAGCCTAGTTGGGAAAACCACCCGACTAGACTACCGACGTTCGGACAACCCGTGTTCGATTCCCGCTGGGAGCAGTGTGAATTGTACTCGTGGTTGGAAATTTAAAAAAAAAAATTACCCCCACGGTCGACCCAGCCGTTGGCAGAAATGGGTACCAGGGTATTATCCTGGGAAGGTGAGGAATGTCGCTTCGCATCTGAGTTTCGATGCTTGAGACGACACTATACAGAAATATCCGAACATTTCTGAATAGGCAGCCGAGCACATATGGGTGGAAACTCGCGTGCTAAGACGCCGGTTCATGTCTCGTACTTTACCTTTACCTTTATATAAAAGATTATCTATCTAACAGTTCATATATGAAAGATTATCTATCTAACAGTTCATATATAAAAGATTCTGCATCTAACAGTTCATATATGAAAGATTCTGTATATAACAGTTCATATATGAAAGATTCTGTATATAACAGTTCATATATAAAAGGTCGCCCTTGTTATTTGGAATTGTTATGGACTTCATAATGAAGAAATGCTGCACTGGTAATAAAGGCATCGAATGGATACAAGGAGACCATTTGGAGGACCTCGACTTTGCTGATGACATAGTTCTCATCAGCAGTCAGATAAAAACGATGCAGGAAAACACAAATGAACTATCATCAATAGCCAGCAAAATTGGGCTTGAGGTCAATCATGAAAAGACTAAAGTCATGAAAAGTTTAATTCCAACAAGTGACAAAATATACATGGAAAACAAACCAGTGGAAGAGATCGATCACTTTATCTATCTTGGAAGTCACATTGATCGAGAAGGGGATACGAGCAAAGAAATTAGAATCAGACTGGCTAAAGCAGCAATGTCTTTCAGAAGCCTTGAAAAGTTGTGGAAATCAAAACTCATTAGCACAAACACAAAACTTAGGCTATTCAAATCAAATGTACTATCAACCCTTACGTATGCGTGTGAAAGCTGGAAAACAACAAGAGATATAGAAACAAAGTTGAACGCATTCGAAAATAAATGTCTAAGGAAAATACTTGGTATAGAATGGAACGAATTCAAAACAAACGAGGAAATTAGAGAAATCGCCAATCAACCACTAATATCTTCAGTAATAAAGAAAAGACGATGGTCATACGTTGGACATGTGATGAGAAGAGATAATAATCGAATAGCAAAGCAAGCCCTCATATGGGAAACAACAGGTAAAAGAAAAAGAGGAAGACCCAGGGAGACACTGAGAAGAACATTGATGAGAGAGGCAAGAGCAGCAGGAATCGGCTCCCTCAATGAGATAGAACTGCTTGCACAGAACAGAGACAGATGGCGAGATTTGATAAAATATCTTTAAAAGAAAACTGCTAGAACAAAAATTCATATAGGAGAAGGTGTATCTTGGTCTACGCCCTATGGGCCGGTTACGGCTCGAAAGGTCAATAGATAGATATAAAAGGTTCTGTATATAACAGTTCATTTATGAAAGATTCTGTATATAACAGTTCATATATGAAAGATTCTGTATATAACAGTTCATATATAAAAGATTCTGTATCTAACAGTTCATATATATAAAAGATTCTGTATCTAACAGTTCATATATAAAATATTCTGTATATAACAGTTCATATATAAAAGATTCTGTATATAACAGTTCATATATGAAAGATTCTGTATATAACAGTTCATAGATGAACGATTCTGTACTTAACAGTTCATAATTTAGAAATTCTACAACAATGAATACTACAACAATGGCAATCGGTGAACTGTCGTCAGTTCGCAACAAGCCAAGTCTCCAAACAAGATACACCCGAATGGGTACAAGAGAAAGTGAAGAAAGAGAAGAAGAGGATCTCACTGGCTCAAAGGAGCCAATCAGTGAAAAATTAAAATGTGTATCATGAAGATGGATGAAAGGAAGGGTTCCATTGAGTAGGATGAAAAAGAGAAAAAAAAGGAAAAGAAAAAAAATAAGATAGAAGACAGAAGAGTCTAACCCTCACGGATGGAGAGTGCCAAAATGGGCTTGAGTCAGTTCTCTGTACAGTGAATCAACTGTCGATATCAGAGGAACATGTTCTATGTACAGTGAATCAACTGTCGATATCAGAGGAACATGTTCTCTGTACAGTGAATCAACTGTCGATATCAGAGGAACATGTTCTCTGTACAGTGAATCAACTGTCGATATCAGAGGAACATGTTCTCTGTACAGTGAATCAACTGTCGATATCAGAGGAACATGTTCTCTGAACAGTGAATCAACTGTCGATATCAGAGGAACATGTTCTCTGTACAGTGAATCAACTGTCAATATCAGAGGAACATGTTCTCTGCAGCTCTGCTGGTAAGAAATAAATATTTATTATCTGTGCTGATGTACAAAAGATGAATACTCAGAACATTGGAAACAAGACAGCAAGCAAGGCTAACCAAAGAGCAAAAGACTAAATTATTTCTTCACTTGATACTGAAAGGTAAATGAAGAATGAAAAATAAATGAGAATTTGGGAGCTATTTTCACATTTTTTCTGACCCAAACAATTAATCTGAGGCACTCTTCTTCTTCTTTCCTTCCTCATCTGCCTTTCAGCATCGACGGGAGATATGATTTGCGGTCTTTTGCTCTTCTGCTTGCCTCTGCTGCTGTTATGTTTCCTAGTGCTTCTAATATTCCATTGATCCATCTTTTTCATGGTCGACCCTTGGGTCTGGTGTTCTCACAACATTTGTTGAAGGCTCGTTGTGTTGTGTTCTTCCGCAATCTGCAGCACTGGGGTTGAAAAAATGCATTGGTGACAAACATACAATTAGGCATCAAACAAACAAATCATAAAATCTCAGAAGATCTGGTATTCACAGGTGATCTGTTCACAGGTGATCTGACCATCTTGAGCTGAACATACCCGCATGGCCAAGAAAAAAACAGATCAACTCAATCACTTTTCAGAAAAAAGGAGTCTTCAGGATCAACACAGAACAAACAAAACTCATGGATTTTACTGACAACCAGTCAGATCAACTGCTAATATTTCTTGAACATAAACACACACACCTTGAGAGATGTATGCTGCACTGCCACCTTCCATTGGCAATACTTTATGAGATTATACGTCTCAGCCCAAGTCATTATTTCTACACAACAAGATATTGTGAAGTAATGATTCCTTACTTTTTTATTCATAGCATCATCATCTTGGTGTCTCCACACTGTAGCTTGGCTCCCAAGGCGCACCACTTCACCCTGTCCTTGATGCTACATATGGTTGCAGATTCTCCTGTCAATCTCATGATGCTGTCAGTCCACAGGTCTTGTTTATCTTGTATCTCCACGATAACTTTCAGTAGGTTATTGTGTCTCTTTGTGTGTCCAAATATTCCATTTGTCATATTTGAATTGTATGAACTAGTTCTGTCTCCATTATCAACTGTTCTCCTGTCAATCTCATGATGCTGTTAGTCCACAGGTCTTGTTTATCTTGTATCTCCATGATAACTTTCAGTAGGTTATTGTGTCTCATTGTGTGTCCAAATATTCTATTTATCATATTTGAATTGTATGAACTAGTACTGTCTCCATTATCAACTGTTTCAAAAGTGGCATCAACTAAATTTAAATAAATGTATCCAGTTATAAAATGACACAACTCACAAATATTTCCTACATCCCAGAATAAGAATCCTGCCGGGGAGAGTCTTTCAAACTGAGGCCATGTCACCAGAGGCAATTTTGATTCAAGCCTTTATTTCACAGTGACAGTTTTCTAGGCGAAGTAGTGAATGTCATTGATCTTCTCAATGACAAATTCTTTTATTAACTCTATCATCTCTATTTGTATGTTGCCAAGACAAGCAGCTTCACCCTTTTTCACGGATATAATTTTTCCATGTCTGCTTTTGTAATTGAAAATCCTGTTGTATATGATGAATATTACTAGAGACTACCGCTAGACCAAGCATTATTATGATGACTACCAACAAAGTATTACTTGATGAAGTATAGTCTTTACCCTTTCACTGAATTAATATTTTGTTTCTATTCACCAGCTTTCACCTCTGGCGAAGTATCTAGACTCTAGGAACTGAATTTGCATGTTAATCTATTTTTATCCTGGCAGTCATGTGCACAGAGGTCATTCGCAGCACAAGCAGATAACTCCAGCTTTGGAGGTATTCATATTTTTCAGCCGATGAGTAATTGACGTTCTAAGTTGGGGCTCACTGCTGAGACCAGGGGTGATTGCTGCAGAGAGAAATCACAAATAAAAATCCCAACTGGTGCAGCTGAAATTTGAACTCACAACCTCTCTGTCTTGAGACCAGCATCGAGCATCGAGACCAACTAGTCACCCGCTTTTAGAAATTAAAATTCTGCTATATGTGATAATTACCACTAGGCCAAATATCATATGATGACTAACACTAGATCAAATATCATATGATGATTACCACTAGACCAAATATCATATGATGACTAACACTAGATCAAATATCATATGATGACTAACACTAGATCAAATATCATATGATGATTACCACTAGACCAAATATCATATGATGACTAACACTAGATCAAATATCATATGATGATTACCACTAGGCCAAATATCATATGATGACTAACACTAGATCAAATATCATATGATGATTACCACTAGGCCAAATATCATATGATGACTAACACTAGATCAAATATCATATGATGATTACCACTAGGCCAAACATCATATGATGACTAACACTAGATCAAATATCATATGATGATTACCACTAGGCTAAACATCATATGATGACTAACACTAGATCAAATATCATATGATGATTACCACTAGGCCAAACATCATATGATGACTAACACTAGATCAAATATCATATGATGATTACCACTAGACCAAATATCATATGATGATTACCACTAGACCAAATATCATATGATAACTACCAGCATTCAAAGTATTACTTGATGAAGCATAGTCTTTACCCTTTCACTGAATGTGATATTATAGGATTCATAGTTCTATACAGGCATCATTATGTCAAGGAAAAATATGAGAATGATAGTCTTATGCTTTCTGAGAAGTGGGGGTATTAGGTGCATAATTTTAACATCAAACAGCCTGTATAGATATAATTTATCAATGTAAATATTTCTTAGTGTTAGCTGTGTCACCTGTCCTAATGAATATAGTCTTTAAGGCACCCTTGATGTCTTGCTCTCATTATCTTGTAGGCCTTTGCATCTTCTTCTTTCAGAAACAACACTCTCCATTATTGTTCTTTGTATTTACTTTGTGTTTACTTTAGCTGATACAAATTCTCAAAGCTAAATGTTCCAAGCAGGTGTAAGTAAAATAAGTAAGTTCCCTCCCCTGCCTTGCTGGGCGTATGGGGAATGTGGGAGAATATGGTGTCAGCGACCATATTTTTCTATGACCACGGCAGATTTTTTGGTGATGTGCTCGGTATCACACCATGCTACCTTTACTTCCAGGAAAAATTTCTGGTACCCATTTTTAAGAGGCTGGGTGAACCCTGAAGCCATGTCGGTTTGAAAAAAATATCCACCACTTCTGGGGATCAAACCTGGACCTTTTGAATCAGGAACTGAGCACACTAACCACTCAGCCACCGAGGCTCCGAGCATGTATTGAGTGTCAAATTGCTAAAGATAGAATGAAACAAAGAGCATACCCGATGACAGAATAAAGATCAACGGCGATTTGGCCGTTGATTCTGCATAGATCTCATGAAGATCAAACTTCCCTGATGAGAGATACTTGGCACCGATCTGGTTCTGGATAAACTGGGTCACGGCAGCCGGAAAGACATCCAGTCTTAAAGATTTGATCAGAAGCAGACGCTGAAACTGGGTCAGGTTGGCCCAGTGGAAAGCTTGGACAGCATGGCTGGTGTCAGGCTCTGCAAAGACAATGTTTTGTTGAACAACCACATGTAGTAAGGTGAAACAATAAACAACACGTACTTTATGAGTGTAAATGAGACAATTAGATATTGTACAAGCTGGATGGTAAAACTGTACAAATATGTTTGTACACATGATTAATCAAAGTATAGCAGTAGCCTATATCAATCACCGCTGACTCTTCAAAAGTTACATTTTCACCTAGGTAGTTGATATCACATATTTATCAAAATTACATCTTCACCTAGGTAGTTGATATCACATATTTATCAAAAGTTATATCTTCACCTAGGTAGTTGATATCACATATTTATCAAAAGTTACATCTTCACCTAGGTACTTGATATCACATTTTTTCAAAAGTTACATCTTCACCTAGGTAGTTGATATCATATATTTATCAAAAGTTTTATCTTCATCTAGATAGTTGATAGACACACACTGCGGAAGCCAACTGAGAGTATTACACAACAGGCCTTTTTTGGAATCTCCAGGGGAAAAGACAAAGAGGAAGACCAAGAAATTCTTGGATAAGACAGACTGAAGCAGAGATGAAGATGATGGGGAAGACATGAAATGATCGTAAAAGAATGGCAAGAAACAAAATGACTTGGAAAGTATTTGTTGAAGACCTATGCTCCACAGGGAGCTGAAAGGTAGAAGAAGAAGAAGAAGTAGAAGAAGGTAGTTGATAGTACATATTTATCAAAAGTTATATCTTCACCCAGGTAGTTGATATCACATATTTATCAAAAGTTATATCTTCACCTAGATAGTTGATATCAAGTATTTATCAAAAGTTATATCTTCGCCTAGATAGTTGATATCACATATTTATCAAAAGTTACATCTTCACCTAGGTAGTTGATATCACATGTTTATCAAAAGTTACATCTTCACCCAGGTAGTTGATATCACATATTTATCAAAAGTTACATCTTCACCTAGGTACTTGATACCACATACTGATAAAATGTTACATCTTCACCTAGGTAGTTGATATCACATATTTATCAAAAGTTACATCTTCACCTAGGTGGTTGATATCACATATTTATCAAAAGTTACATTTTCACCTAGGTAGTTGATATCACACATTTATCAAAAGTTGCATTTTCACCTAGGTAATTGATACCACATATTGATAAAATGTTACATCTTCACATTTTTAGATGATGACCACAATTTTTTTCAGAATTCCTATTTCACATCCGGAGATATCATTTAATAAAATTTAAAAGGTTTAAAAAAATAAAATAAAAATATGTAAAATATGTTGAAATAAAAATAAACACTCTCTGTGCATTATTTTTTTTAATGAGTTTCAACATTAATTTCTTAATTTATCGACATCCTTTTATCACCATTGGGTTCCGTCTCCACATCAAAGGTTAGCTACCATGATTAACATTTGACTCTGTCTCTTGCTTTGATAGTGCACATTGTCATAGGTTCATCTGTCCACCTTTTAATATTATCAGTCCACTCTTAGCCTACCTTTGCCTCGCTTACCTAGTACCTTTTCTTCCAAAATGACATTTAGAAGGGTGTTATGTCTCTTTAAATGCCCCAAAAATTTTAGTTGTCTTTTCCTGTTTATGTTATTCCTTTTTTTTTCTTTTTCAGTTTCTACAGTTTACAGATCAGTTTCTACATCAACATCATGATCGGCATCATCAAGTACCATGCCTGCTGGCGTAGGTGATCATGTCTCTCCACAATATTCAATCTGTTATTTATCATTTTTGTTGTTGACCTTCTGCCAAGTCATTCTCTTGAGTAGTCTGGTATCTTTTCTCTTTACATCCCTCTATCTCTTCATTTCATCCCTCAATTTTCCCAGTTGTCACAATATATTCCAGCTGTTCCCTTCTCATAACATGGCGAAAAAATAATGCTTGTTTGTTCCTAATATTGGAAATTAGTTATCTCTTGGCTTGGCCTTTTTCAGAACGTTTTAACAACTCTTCTTTGCCGTCCATGGTATTCTCGACATTCTTCTGTAAAACCACATTTCTACAGCTTCCTGTGATTTTCTTGTCTTTGTCCCATTGTCCATGATTCGCATCCATACGTTAAGAATGGCTCTACATAACATTTAAGAACTTTTTCTTGTTTCTGTTGTCATAAATGGATTGCATGATTAGTTGTGGTGACACATGATTATTAAAAGAAGTTACGACGGTGGTTTTCTGTTGCCTTTTGTCGGTTTGTTTATGGTTGACTCTGCTAGCCTTTGACTAAAAAGTCTCACCACAAGGCAGTGGGTTTGTTTTACTTTAGGGGACCCTCCCTTAGCCTTTTACTTTCCTGAGCATACCTGCAAGGCAACTGGGTAGTCACAGGTTGTACTGTCCACTGCATACAGTAGCAGGTAAATTACCCGACCTGACAGATCAGTTTCTACATTCTTTGTATATTATTTATTTTAAAATTCAACTTTCATTTGTTAATTTACCTGGCACAAAGACTCTCTCCATCAATCCAAATGGATCTTCTGATGTTTTAAACTTTGCCCACTGCTGCTGATTGGTGCTCAAACTTAAACAGAGGCTGTCGAAGTTGAGTATCATTGACTCTAGACATTGACACTGTCGCCAGCTGGATTCTGTGATCCATGAAGGATATGATCTCTGTTGTTGTGGAGAGATCTTGCCACTATTCTTACCAGGTGAAGGTGGTCTAGTGTCTTCTGGAGAAACTGTATTCAGCTGTTCTTCCTCTTTACTTGCTTCATCTATATTTTTGTGTATAAGAGAGCAAAAATAGGAACAGAAATGTTGAAATATGCTGAAGTAGCTGTTGAAATATGTTGAAATAGCTGTTGAAATATGTTGAAATAGCTGTTGAAATAAACTAAGTACCTATGGGTAGAATCCAGCTTAATTAATTGTATCACTTTTATTAATTTATATGCATCTCTATGCCTGACCCTCTAACTACCTATGAGTCTTTTTTTTTTTTGGGGGGGGGGGAGGGGTGCTGGGAGATAGGTGCAGGAACAGTGGTGACCAACTTAAGGTTGACCAAGAGCTGAATTATACACCAACTATAAACAAAGCCATTGATTACTGTTGACATCAATATATTTTTTTACTGAACTTTGGATTTTATTTATAGGTATTTAATATAGTAGTTTCTGAGGATGCTTCAAGGGCCAAGAAAATAGACTGGTGGGCCGGATCTGGCCCACGAGCCACCATTTGGCCACCACTGGTCTAGAGGTAAGACGTTGACCTCTGGACATGAAGGTCCAGTGTTATAATCCTGCCACAGATCGTGAAAACTTATCACTTCAAATTCATGGCTTTACCCCTTCCTGGTCTTTGGGTAGTGAGAAAATGTCTAGCCCTCTTCGATAATGGCAAACAACAGGAAGTCATGAGTGTGCGTGTGTGTGCACTACATGTTAAAAAACACTTGGTAGTTAAAGTTAAAAAGAGTAGGCAGGAGTGATTTATTTGCACACATCAACATCCAATCAGCACCTACATCACTTCCATGACCATGAACACATTTGTTTATATCTACAGTTTAGCCAAGACACTTTCATTATTAAAAAAAATGTCAGATTTAACCACCAGCAACACAACATCACCACCTGCTTCATGTTTGGAGCTCTCCATCTTCAAAGGTACTGTTGCATTTCCATGTAAGAAAAAATGCCACTCTTTCTCCTGTATTCCCTCCATGCTACTTGTCTCATCTTGAAATTTGGCATTAGCCTGTGAGTAATAATTTATGTTCAGAGATAACCAAAGATAATTATATTCTGTGTTTACCAGACAATTTAACACAAATACAAGTATATTTAAGGGAACAAATCAATTAATTCAAAATAAAATGCTACAGAAACTTAAAATACTTTGGATAATGAAAAAGATCAATGAAGACTTATTAAAAGATTGTATTTTAATTATATTCTGTGCATATAAGGTAACTGAATATAACTTAATTTTGTGATCAAGAGATAAAAAAGGTTCCTTTACACATTATGGTGTATGGGGAATATAGTATTAGTGTTCATATTTGTCAATAACCAATAGCACAATATATGGGTTATAAGGTCAGCATTACGCCAGGGCTCCCTTCCTTTCTGGTTATCATTTTTAGATGCTTGGTGAACATGGAAGCCATGTCAGTCCATTGCCACATCTGGGAACTGAACCTAAAAACTTCTGGTCAGTAATGAGTGCACTAACCACTTAACCATCAAGGCTTCATTTGTTGTTGTTGCGTTTGCCAGCTTTCAACTCTGACAAAGTCCCTAGAGACTAGGAACTGAATTTTGCATGTTAATCCATTTTTCCCTGGCAGCCGTGTGCACAGGGGTCCCTTGCCGCACAGGCAGATAACTCCGACTTCGGAGATACTCATGTTTTTTCTGTCGATGAGTAACTGACGTTTCAAGCTGGGTCTCACTGCTGAGACCAGGGGTGGTTGCCGCATAGAGAAATCATAAATAAAAATCCCAACCGGTGTAGCCGAGATTTGAACCTACAACCTCTCTGTCCCAAGGCCGGCATCTTGCCTCGAGACCAACAAGTTCCCCATGGATTGGGAATATGAGGAAACTGCAACAAGGAACACTTTTCATGCATAGCCTTCAATGGTTCCCGCCGCCTATTCACCATATACCCCAAAGATCACGTCCTCCCGAAAATGATGACCGTCATACTTCTTTAAAAATGTATAGCCCTTGATGATGATTAAAGGCTTCATTTAAGAGATAACTAAACATACTAATGTTTCATATTCATGAGAAAATCAGGTTTATGATATCAATGATGTATAACTGACAACCAAAATATTATTAATTATGTTTATACGACACCCATACTTATAACATCAATGATGTGTTCTGGAAACATTCAGAGTGATGAGTTTGGTGATGTGTACATGGCATCCAGATGATATCTATAATCTTCTTCTCCCTTTTTCCTTCCTCATTTGCCTTTCAGCGTTGAGGGGAGATATAATTTATGGTCTCTCTTCTGTTGATCTGCTGGTGTTATGTTTCCTATTGTTTCTAATATTCCATCAATCCATCTTTTTTTTAGTCCACCCTTGAGTCTAGTGTTTCCACAATGTTTATAAAGGGCTTGTTATGTTGTGTTTTAATCTTTCTGTCTTATCACATGGAAAAAAAGTTTTATTTGTTGTTTCTTTATGTATTATATGGCAGGAATTATTCCTAGCTTTTTCTCAGTTCTTATTTTCTGATCTTATTTCTCAGGCTGTTTCCTGTCATTTATCCAACACATTTCACCTTGGTAGTAATAATTGATAATAAATAGTGGACATCTCGTTATACTGAAGCAACAACTTGTTATGTGTACCTGCATGACACTAGAGCACAAGAGAAATGAAAAAATCAGTTCATGGTGAGAAAAGAGCCCGACAGACACAACCCTGTAGATGGTGTATGTTAATCGCTCAATCATTGCTTGTAGATGTTGATTAAGATTGCAAGTTCTCTCCTCTCCATCTGCTTTATCTCTCTTCATGGACTCTACAGATGACAAATTAAAAATCTTGATAAGAAATGAACAAAATGGAGTTTTACAAAATCTCTGTACTTTGAATATTGCAGTCAAAAAATCTGTGCTGAGAACATCACAACAGCCACATACTTTCACACATACAAACAAATAAAATTAAGTAACTTTTGTTACAGCATTTTCTCAGTAATGGTATCTGTTAGTATAAGTCAGAGTTACATTCCCTTGCCATTGATTGTGCAGGGTTTGCATATAATACTTTCTGGTATGAAATATTCAATTCTCCCTAATCAAGTTTTATCGAAATTTAGCTATAACTTTTCCTAAACAAGACTCATTAAAATTTAGCTATAACTTTTCCTAAACAAGACTCATTAAAATTTAGCTATAACTTTTCCTAAACAAGACTCATTAAAATTTAGCTATAACTTTTCCTAAACAAGACTCGTTAAAATTTAGCTATAACTTTTCCTAAACAAGACTCATTAAAATTTAGCTATAACTTTTCCTAAACAAGACTCATTAAAATTTAGCTATAACTTTTCCTAAACAAGACTCATTAAAATTTAGCTATAACTTTTCCTAATTTAATCAAGAGAGAACATTGTAAACATAAAAAACGATTAAGATTTCAACCAACCATCTTTCCATCATTTAACTTTAATAACAACAAATTAATCAAGCGAGAGCATTGCAAACATAAAACTTGAATTCATTTACATGGAGCAAGGTTATCTGCAAGAGAGAGCATTGCAATTATAAAACTTGAATTCATTTACATGGAACAAGGTTATCTGCAACAGAGAGCATTGCAAACATAAAACTTGAATTCACTTACAAAAAGCAATGTTATCAGAAGGCCATACATGATATAATTTTGGAATAAATACAACATAATGACTTAATGACTTCATTGCAGATGGAGACTATCACCTGTACAGTAGGGGAGAGCAGGGCAGGTCGAGACAATTTTCACATTTGAAACTCACATATTGGTTACTGGAAAAAGAGACATAACTCAACAACTAGGTCATTATATGGGCTTTATTTCAACAAATAGAAGAGATAATAACAGATTAACAAAGCAAGCCCTCATGTGGGAAACAACAGGTATGAGGAAAAGAGGCTGACCCAGAGAGACACTGAGAAGAACATTGATCAGAGAGGCAAGAGGAGCAAGAATTGGCTCCCTCAATGAGATAGAGTTGCTTGCACAGAACAGAGACAAATAGCAAGATTTGATAAAATATCTTTAGAAGGATTGAAAATTGCTAGAATAAAAATTTAGATAAGAGAGAGTATCTGGGTATATGCCCTATGGGCCGGCTAAGGCTTGAAAGGTCAATAGATAGATTTAAACAAATGGAAAACTTAGTTTTCCACCTGAGAATCAAACTTAGTTTTCCACCTGAGAATCAAACTTAGTTTTCCACCTGAGAATCAAACTTAGTTTTCCACCTGAGAATCAAACTTAGTTTTCCACCTGAGAATCAAACTTAGTTTTCCACCTGAGAATCAAACTTAGTTTTCCACCTGAGAATCAAACTTAGTTTTCCACCTGAGAATCAATACACAGTTGATGAAACGAGAGTAGACATAACTTGTATCAAGGTGCCCCATGACGGGTACAGATCTTGTGAGATAAATTGTTACATTTTAAAAATAAGCACCAAATAGAAGGCGAAATGAGCATTTGCTTCAAAACACTTTAAACAAAACAGGAGTCTATGACAACCAGATCAGTAATTGTAATTAACAGAATCATATTCACATTGTTATGTTGTAGTTGCAAAAAACAAAGGATTTAATCAAGAGTTAACTTAACAGAATCACGTTTACATTGTTATGTTGTAGTTGCAAAAAACAAAGGATTTAATCAAGAGTTAACAGAATCACGTTTACATTGTTATGTTGTAGTTGCAAAAAACAAAGGATTTAATCAAGAGTTAACTTAACAGAATCATATTCACATTGTTATGTTGTAGTTGCAAAAAACAAAGGATTTAATCAAGAGTTAACTTAACAGAATCATATTCACATTGTTATGTTGTAGTTGCAAAATACAAAGGATTAAATCAAGAGTTAACATAACAGAATCATGTTCACATTGTTATGTTGTAGTTGCAAAAAACAAAGGATTAAATCGAGAGTTAACAATTAGCATTTAAAAAAAAAATTATTAAAAAAAAAACCACATGAGAAAATAAGGTAAGTAGGCCTATCTGTTAGTCAGGCTTGAAGCTTCACCTAGAAGTAAATCGTCTTCTTCTGCTAAAACCTGGCACTGCGTTTGGCTCAGGAAAATTAAGAACAATATAGCTAAAACCTCATGAGATAAAAACTGTTTTTAAAAAAAATCTTAAACAAAAAAAAAATGGTAAACATAAAAAAAATAAAAGTTTCCTCCAAACTTTAAGGTATGTGAGGAAACATGGAGTAGTTTCTCATATTGTCCAATGAGACAATAATATATTATATAATGTTGAGACAATGAGAACATTAACTACTGGTACACACAGACCTGGCTCATCAACATCATTGTGCATGTGTTTGATGTTCCTAGCACTGGCAGGCCTTAAGGTGCCACTGGCAAGATTTTTGCTAGAGTACTGGGAGCTTGTGTCGGCACTGCTCTCATTGATGCATGTTGAAAACATTGACTGGAACCATGTCAGTGAGTACTGGTACATGACATCCAAGTTTGCTAATTCAGCCACCACAAAGTAGATAACAGCGCCTCGTGTCGCCACCTATATTTAGATTGTTATTAACACATCTCGTTAACCTCTTGATTGTTTACTTTTTTTTTAAATTAAAAAATTATGTATAGTTATTTATATATAGACAGGACAAGACAAGAGTTTTAGATATTCATAGATGGATAGGCAAGACAAGATTTAGAAGTATCCATAAACAAACAAAAACAAGACAAGATTTATAAGTATCCATAAAAAACAGCACAAGACAAGATTTAGAAGTATCCATAAATAAACAACACAAGACAAGATTTAGAAGTATCCATAAACAAACAACACAAGACAAGATTTATAAGTATCCATAAACAAACAACACAAGACAAGATTTATAAGTATCCATAAAAAACAGCACAAGATAAGATTTATGGGTATCCATACGTAGGTTTTCATACATGAATAGTTTAAGCTAAGATTTAAAGGTGGCCATGCATAGGTATGGGAGCCACGATAGCTCAGTGGTTAGTGAACTGGACTACAAAGGACAAGGGGTAGGGTTCGATCCCAACCGACGGCTTCCGGGTTCACCCAGCCTTAAATGGGTACCGGATTTTTTTCTGGGAAAGTAAAGCGGCACGGGCGTAATACCGACCACATTACCCCAAAAATCATGTGCAGAAGGTCTGTAAAATATAGGGTCACTAACACCATATTTATATGTTGTCTAATACAAAGAATTAGACAACAAAGTGAAAAGTTCGGCAAGAAGAGATACAAGAGCTTATATAGACAACTTGGCAGAGAAAGCAGAGACAGCTGCAATTACAGGAGACAGCAGAACTCTCTATACTGTACAAAAGATGCTGACAAACACCTATACATCCAGTCAGTGGAACACCAATTCTAGACAAATCTGGATTAATGCTAACAACAAGCGCAGACATAAAAGCCCGTTGGGCGGAACACTTCAAAGAAATTCTTAACCGTCCACTACCTCACAGTTTAATAGATTTTGAAGCTGAAACACCAGCAGCAGAATTAGATGTAAATTTAGATGACTTCACCTTGAGTGAAATAGAAACCACCTTAAAGCTAATGACCAATAACAAGGCTGCTGGAGAGGATAAGTTAACAGCTGAGATCCTCAAGGCAATTGATAGCCATAATTTAATACATCTCCAAAAAATGTTCAACATCATTTGGAAAACAGAGAAGAATCCTCATAAATGGAAAAAAGGAATCATTGTTAAGATCCCAAAAAAGGGCAATCTTAGAGATTGTAACAACTGGAGAGGCGTGACACTTTTGTCAGTTGCCTCAAAGTTATTCTGTAAAATCATCCTAAATAGAATAAAGGATTCAATAGATACAGTAATGCGTGAAGAACAGGCTGGGTTTAGAAAAGGGAGAAGCTGTCTTGACCACATTTTCACTCTACGACTTATATTGGAGGAACACATTGAAAAGCAAAAACCTTTTGTACTTAACTTCTATCTATCTATCTATTGACCTTTCGAGCCGTAACCGGCCCATAGGGCGTAGACCAAGATACACCTTCTCCTATATGAATTTTTGTTCTAGCAGTTTTCTTTTAAAGATATTTTATCCAATCTCGCCATCTGTCTCTGTTCTGTGCAAGCAGTTCTATCTCATTGAGGGAGCCGATTCCTGCTGCTCTTGCCTCTCTCATCAATGTTCTTCTCAGTGTCTCCCTGGGTCTTCCTCTTTTTCTTTTACCTGTTGTTTCCCATATGAGGGCTTGCTTTGCTATTCGATTATTATCTCTTCTCATCACATGTCCAACGTATGACCATCGTCTTTTCTTTATTACTGAAGATATTAGTGGTTGATTGGCGATTTCTCTAATTTCCTCGTTTGTTTTGAATTCGTTCCATTCTATACCAAGTATTTTCCTTAGACATTTATTTTCGAATGCGTTCAACTTTGTTTCTATATCTCTTGTTGTTTTCCAGCTTTCACACGCATACGTAAGGGTTGATAGTACATTTGATTTGAATAGCCTAAGTTTTGTGTTTGTGCTAATGAGTTTTGATTTCCACAACTTTTCAAGGCTTCTGAAAGACATTGCTGCTTTAGCCAGTCTGAATCTAATTTCTTTGCTCGTATCCCCTTCTCGATCAATGTGACTTCCAAGATAGATGAAGTGATCGATCTCTTCTACTGGTTTGTTTTCCATGTATATTTTGTCACTTGTTGGAATTAAACTTTTCATGACTTTAGTCTTTTCATGATTGACCTCAAGCCCAATTTTGCTGGCTATTGATGATAGTTCATTTGTGTTTTCCTGCATCGTTTTTATCTGACTGCTGATGAGAACTATGTCATCAGCAAAGTCGAGGTCCTCCAAATGGTCTCCTTGTATCCATTCGATGCCTTTATTACCAGTGCAGCATTTCTTCATTATGAAGTCCATAACAATTCCAAATAACAAGGGCGATAAAATACATCCTTGTATACATACTTAACTTCATCGACTTCAAAAAAGCATTTGATAGTATTCATAGAGATTCTTTGTGGAAAATTCTGAAGCAATATGGTTTACCATCAAAAATCATAAATATTATCAAAGACATGTATGATGGTTACACATGTGCAGTTCGAACAGAGGAAGGACTGAGCGAATGTTTCCCAATAGAAACTGGGGTTAAACAAGGATGTATTTTATCGCCCTTGTTATTTGGAATTGTTATGGACTTCATAATGAAAAAATGCTGCACTGGTAATAAAGGCATCGAATGGATACAAGGAGACCATTTGGAGGACCTCGACTTTGCTGATGACATAGTTCTCATCAACAGTCAGATAAAAACGATGCAGGAAAACACAAATGAACTATCATCAATAGCCAGCAAAATTGGGCTTGAGGTCAATCATGAAAAGACTAAAGTCATGAAAAGTTTAATTCCAACAAGTGACAAAATATACATGGAAAACAAACCAGTAGAAGAGATCGATCACTTTATCTATCTTGGAAGTCACATTGATCGAGAAGGGGATACGAGCAAAGAAATTAGAATCAGACTGGCTAAAGCAGCAATGTCTTTCAGAAGCCTTGAAAAGTTGTGGAAATCAAAACTCATTAGCACAAACACAAAACTTAGGCTATTCAAATCAAATGTACTATCAACCCTTACGTATGCGTGTGAAAGCTGGAAAACAACAAGAGATATAGAAACAAAGTTGAACGCATTCGAAAATAAACGTCTAAGGAAAATACTTGGTATAGAATGGAACGAATTCAAAACAAACGAGGAAATTAGAGAAATCGCCAATCAACCACTAATATCTTCAGTAATAAAGAAAAGACGATGGTCATACGTTGGACATGTGATGAGAAGAGATAATAATCGAATAGCAAAGCAAGCCCTCATATGGGAAACAACAGGTAAAAGAAAAAGAGGAAGACCCAGGGAGACACTGAGAAGAGCATTGATGAGAGAGGCAAGAGCAGCAGGAATCGGCTCCCTCAATGAGATAGAACTGCTTGCACAGAACAGAGACAGATGGCGAGATTTGATAAAATATCTTTAAAAGAAAACTGCTAGAACAAAAATTCATATAGGAGAAGGTGTATCTTGGTCTACGCCCTATGGGCCGGTTACGGCTCGAAAGGTCAATAGATAGAACACCATATTTCCCTATACGCCACTTGGCGTAACGGGGGTACTTTACTTTACTATGTATAGGTTAAGACAGGATTTATAATATCTTTACATAGATATCCATACATAGATATCCATACATAGGTATCCATATTATGATAAAAATTGCATTCAGAGACAAAAGGTCTCCCAAATAAAATATAAATATGAGTGAGGCAAGAAAAAGAGACCTGATCTTTGGCACATTGAAACATTAAATATGAGTTTTCATGATGAGCCAGGTGACACCCAAACATATCACAAACATTAGTTAATAAATGATAACAGGCTCAATTACCATATTAAAAGAAGGAATTTGCTGGAGCATATTGTGGAGGTGGAAAAATAAGGAGATGAAGATAGAGAGAGAAACAGAGAGAAAAGCTACCAGACAGCTTAGGAAATGGCATGGTAATACGTTGAGAGTAACACTGATAAACAAATCTAGACAGTTTTGGAAAGACATGATCATCTTTCCCAGCAGGTAATATTTCATAAAATGATGATAATCAAGTGTGCCTGTGATTGAACAATGTGTGTCTTGAGACAAGTAGACAAAACCTTTCACTAATTACAAAAATGGTATAATTTATTTATGACTCATCACTGTAGGAGATATTAATATGCAGTTTAAAAAACACTTAAACTAAAAAAAATATGAATCACGGATCAGCGAGTGCTAAACAGTGACTCAGATATTGGAAATTAGTGTTTTATATGAGTAAAAGTTAGCAGTTTCTAACAAATATACTGATGAAGGCATTATTGCTTTCAGTTTCACAAACAAAAGTGATAAATAATGTCAGTGAATAAAATTTGATATGATAATTTCAAATCTATAGAGTTAAATTATGAATAAAATTTGGATAAATGATTGCTGTCCGCTGTGTCAAATTAGGTTTGGAAGGAAAAATGTAGGCCCACATTGTTTGTTTTGTTTATTGTTAGGATCATCATCACTACACGCCGGATGTGACCCATAGGTGCTCCAATATCACCCTTGAGAAAATCCAAGGAGAATTCTGGCACAGGGCACTAACTCCACAGCACTGCCTGGGATCCATAGGCTAACATTCATTGTACAAATAGCAATTGATGTAAACAAAAAATATGGTTACCGGCAAGTATCTCTTTCTGGCCAGGTTGAGGTTCAGTTCTGTCTCTTCAGATTCTGCAACTCTTGCGTGAATCTCTTGGGACATTGTTTTGCTTCTCTGGAGAGTCTCTACAAGGTCCTGGTCATCCAGAAGATGCCCTGTAGGTTGGAATTCAAGCCTTTGGTGTTGTAACATTCTTGCAGTTGCAGGGTCATCATTAGTGAGAAGACATACACAAATAAAAACTGAAACTAGCTCAATTATGGAAAACTGGAAAACTACATCTATCATGAGCACATCAAATGCAGATCATCAGGTGCCATGGCAGTTGGCATAGACAATCATCTCTCTCTAAAACATTCGATCCTTTCATGCATATCATAATTTCAGTCGGTAATCTTTTACTATGCCATTTGGATAAGCTACTCAATATTTTTTTCTTTTGGTTTTTATCTGTTCTTCTTTCCATTCATTCTTCCTGTCATTATAGTATTTTCAATGCCTTCTTTACGCAGGACATGCCCAATAAATGTAGTTTGTCTCTTCTATATGATTTTGATGATGTTTCTGATTTCTCCAACTCATTTTAAACATTTTTCATAAAACATTTCATTTTTTTGGTGGTGTAGTTGATAAGGTAATTCGGTTGTGACATGAGATAATCTAATTCTACTGGAATCAACACTAGATGCTTAGTTAACTGAGTTAACACATGGAGTTGAAATGCCATAAAAAACTCTACCCCTGCTGCCTTGCGGGTAGGAAATAATTCACAGGAGAGTCCGTTTACAAGCCGACAGAAGGCAATGGGAAACCACTATCATATATCCCAAGAACAGTCATTTATATTCAAAATGCGAATATAGACATATATTTAAAATTTACTCTTGAACACATATAAACAGATGTATTCCAAACCAGTATAAATATATATAAATCTATAACTAGTATAAATATATATAAATCTATAACTAGTATCAATATATGTAAATCCATAACCAGTATAAATATATATAAAACTATAACTAGTATCAATATATGTAAATCCATAACTAGTATAAATATATATAAATCTATAACTAGTGTCAATATATGTAAATCCATAACCAGTATAAATATATATAAATCTATAACTAGTATCAATATATGTAAATCCATAACCAGTATAAATATATATAAATCCATAACCAGTATAAATATATATATATCCATAACCAGTATCAATGATGAATGAGGAAGAAGAGTAAAGTTAAATGGAGGATGCTAATGGTGAATTTAGTTTATGAATTGAGTCAAGAAGGTGAGGACTGAAAGAAAAATTAGATTTGGTAGAAAACAAGGAAATAATGAAATGAATTGAAAAGAAAACAAGTATATTAAAACATCAATCAAAGGGGAATAAAGTGAAAGCAATTAATATTCTTTATCCTTGTAGTCTATAAAACTCTATATCTCACATTCTCTGAGACACTGAGCCTTTCAGACTAAAAATGTACCCTTTATCTGATAGTGGCTGCTCTTACTTGACAATGATAATACTGGCCAATATGGTGGACAGGTGGCAAGAACCATTGAGGCTCAGTGTAAAAAGTGTTCCTTGTTGCATTTCCTCATATTCCAAGTCCAGCTTGTTGCCGGAGCTACTGAGTTTAGTGCTCTGTGCTCAATGTGAGCTATGTTTTTCTCCCGGATTGTTTTTCGATATTTCAGTTGCTTATGATGAATGATGATATCCTATGATGAAAGACACTTCAGCTGTGTTCACTTTTGGTGCCACTTGGCCTTATATCTTCTGGCATGTGCTGTAGTTGCTATGATGGGGACTGCAGCTGCCTTTCTTTGTTTTGATCCTTCAATGAGATGAGTTTTAATTCAGATGATTCCACTGTCAGTTAATTGTAGATAACAAACAAGGAATTTTATAATATCATTTACCTGTGTCTTAAATAAGAATTGATAAAATCATCAACCTTCCCTCATTAAAAAATATTTTTTCTAACATCATCATCATCTAGCTGTTTATTTGAACTTAGCAAACTTATTGTCCATCAAGATGACATAGCACACACAACAATGGATGCACTCACAATGCCCGATTCACTCCAAGATATGCAGCCAAAATGCATGAAACACCGTAGCAATGGCATAGAATCCATAAATTGGAACCTTCAGTTGTCCTCCATAATGACCTTCTTTAGACTATCATGTTGTTTTATACAACCAAAATATTATATTTTTCTTATTTAAATATTTTTAGCACACAATTCTTTGGAATATTAATTTAATTTGAAACAAAATGACAGGTTTTTTTTTGTTTTTTTTCTTCTCCATTGTATTCTGAGTATTCAAAGCCATCACTGATTTTTCAGCAGATCTTTGTCAAAGGTCATTTCCCAGCTAAATGATTCATTCAAACAAATAAAAGAAATAAAGCTCTAGCACAGAACTAACCTTCAGTGCTCTGCAGCATGGACAGAGTTTTGTCTTCCAAGTCTCTCAGACTCTGCCGATCACTGGCAATGCTCTCTAAAAGTTCTGTCCGTTGTGTTTCTAGCATTGGTCTTTCCTGGGATGTCCATAAATGAATGAGCTTGCTGAAGTCTAATTATGCTTACTCATCAAAATCATGATTATTTCTCTTGTGATAAAAGATCAGAAGTTTCAAATATCTTTGCAGTTTTTTTGTTAAAGATGAAAATATCCTAACAGCTGCTTTGTGAAGGTTTAAAATGTCTTAACATAAATTTTGTGAAGGTTTCAAATGTCTGAACAGAAATTTTGTGAAGGTTTCAAATGTCTGAAAAGAGATTTTGTGAAGGTTTCAAATATCCGAACAGAAATTTTGTGAAGGTTTCAAATATCTGAACAGAAATTTTGTGAAGGTTTCAAATGTCTGAACAGAAATTTTGTGAAGGTTTCAAATGTCTGAACAGAGATTTTGTGAAGGTTTCAAATGTCTGAACAGAGATTTTGTGAAGGTTTCAAATGTCTTAACATAAATTTTGTGACTGCCATGCATGACCTAATGACAATTTTAGAAGTTGCAAATGTTCTTGCAGCTTTTGTCGATTTAAAAATGTTCTATAAGCTATTTTGTAAAGATTATTTTTGTCTGAACTGATGATTTGTAATAAATTAAAAATACATTAGTTACTGTTTTGTGAAGGTTTGAAACAGCAAAAAAGCTGTTAAGGAAAAAAACTAACCTTTGTCCTAACAGCTGTTTTGTAAGTCACAAAGATCTTGTTTTCTAAAGATTTTAAATATTTGTATGCTGTTTTGTAAGAGTCACAAAGATCTTGTTCTCTAAAGATTTTAAATATTTGTATGCTGTTTTTGTAAGAGTCACAAAGATCTTGTTCTCTAAAGATTTTAAATATTTGTATGCTGTTTTGTAAGAGTCACAAAGATCTTGTTTTCTAAAGATTTTAAATATTTGTATGCTGTTTTGTAAGTCACAAAGATCTTGTTCTCTAAAGATTTTAAATATTTGTATGCTGTTTTGTAAAAATGATCCGTGTCTTCTGTCTTCACTTCCTCTTGTACCTGTTTGAGATACAAAGTTCTGGTTCTCCATTTGGTGTCTTCACTCGTTGTCAATTGATGTTGTTGTAATGTTTCTTTGATCTTGTCTGTCCATCTTACTCTGGGTCTGGCTCTTGTTCTTCTCTCTTCCCCTCTTTTAATACATTCTTTGCATGGTAAGGAATCACACAGCATTCTTTTTAGATGGTCGATCCAGTTTATTTGTTGTTTCTGTATGTAGCTTAGGACTGGCTCAATGTTTACTCCTTCTCTTATAAATGTAATTTCTGATTCTGTCTCCTCTGGTCACATAAAGTGCTTTTCTCAGACATTGCATCTATATGGTGACAAGCTTTCTTTTGTGCTTAATCCATAAATGACCGGCATTGGTAATGGTCTGTATCAACAGCTGTTTTGTAAAGGTCATGTCTGACCTAATTGTTATCTTGTGAAGACTTTGTGATATGTGCTAGTTCATAAACATCTTGTTTAATCTACCCTCTGTTTTGTCAGATTTCAAATGTTTTTTTTTTCTGTTGCTTGGTAAATGTTAATAGCTGTTTTGCAAATGCCATGTCTAACCTAAATGTTATTTTATAAAGACTTTGTGATATGAGCTGGTTTATGAAAATCTTGTTCGATCTACCTACAGTTTTGTGATGGCCGCGTTCTATTATAGAAATATAGATTCCATATTTTCTAGAAAAATGTCAGGAGTAACCACATGGAGGTTAAGGTAAAGTACGAGACTTGAACCGGCATCTTAGCACGCGAGTTTACACCCATATGTGCTCGGCCGCCTATCTAGAAATGTTTGGAAATTTCTGTATAGTGTCGCCTCAAGCATCGAAACTCAGATGCGAGACAATATTCCTCACCTTCCCAGGGTAATACCCAGGTACCCATTTCTGCCAACGGCTGGGTCGACCGTGGGGGTATTTTTTTTTTTTCCAACCACGAGTACAATTCACACTGCTCCCAGTGGGAATCGAACATGGGTTGTCGGAACGTCGGTAATCCAGTCGGGGGGTTTTCCCAACTCGGCTACCGAGGCCCCCATCAATGTTTAACCTTACCTGTTTGACCACAGAAGACAAAAGCTGCTCTTGAAGGCCATCAAAGGTGACTGTGAAGTTAATGATGTTGACCTGCAGGTAGACTCCGGGCAGATAATGGGGGTTGGCTACTAAGGTAGTTAAGTATAGTCTGGAATAAAAGAAAACCAGAGATAGTAAGTAAGTAATAAATTCATGTGCAGCGATTTTGAATCAAGCTGCTAATGTCTTTGTAAAGAAAACTACCAGAAACTAAAAATGAATATTATACAATGATGAACTGTCAAAAGATCAAGCATAACATCACAGCAATATATCCACCAGGGAGTTAATCAGTACATTATTTTTGTGTACAAGCGCTGGAAGTTTTCAGGTGGGTTCAGAAAGTTGTTTTTTCAAATTTGAGTGAATTATTTGGGGGACTAGGTGGTCTAGAGGAAAGACATAGGCCTCAGAACAAGCAGGTCCCAGGTTCTAATCCCACCGCAGGCAGTGGGAAGTTTTCTCTTCAAATATTTTGGTTTCTTTGTGGCTTTACCCTCCCCCTATTTTTGAGGAGTGAGATCCAATGTCTAAGCCTTTCAGATAATGGCAACAAATAAGAGCTCCAGTGTAATACATTAAAGAATTCTTGGCAGTTAAAAAATAGTAGACACCAAAATAGCTGCCCAGTCAGCAAATCTACCCATGTCAAATGTTAAACAAAACTACAAGCTAAGACGGGTGTGTCGGGTCAAAATACACAGATATCACAGGTTGATGTGAACCAGCAACACAATGTGTCCGTGCCCACTGAACGGGTAAACACTAGATGGAAGAAAAAGGAGTGAATTAAAAATTCTAAACTGTGTATCCCACGGTAACTGCACTGATAAATGTTGCCATTATGAACTGTGTATCCCACGGTAACTGCACTGATAAATGTTGCCATTATGAACTGTGTATCCCACGGTAACTGCACTGATAAATGTTGCCTTTATGATGTGTATCCCATCCCACAGTGACTACACTGATAAATGCTGCCTTTATGAACTGTGTATCCCACTGTGACTGCACTGATAAATGCTGCCTTTATGAACTGTGTATCCCACTGTGACTGCACTGATAAATGCTGCCTTTATGAACTGTGTATCCCACTGTAACTGCACTGATAAATGTTGCCTTTATGAACCATGTATCCCACTGTGACTGCACTGATAAATGTTACCTTTATGAACCGTGTATACTATTGTGACTGCACTGATAAATGTTGCCTTTATGAACTGTGTATCCCACTGTGACTGAACTGATAAATGTTGCCTTTATGAACTGTGTATCCCACTGTGACTGCACTGATAAATGTTGCTTTTATGAACTGTGTATCCCACTGTGATTGCACTGATAAATGTTGCCTTTATGAACCATGTATCCCACTGTGACTGCACTGATAAATGCTGCCTTTATGAACCATGTATCCCACTTTGACTGCACTGATAAATGCTGCCTTTATGAACTGTGTATCCCACTGTGACTGCACTGATAAATGTTGCCTTTATGAACCATGTATCCCACTGTGACTGCACTGATAAATGCTGCCTTTATGAACTGTGTATCCCACTGTGACTGCACTGATAAATGCTGCCTTTATGAACTGTGTATCCCACTGTGACTGCACTGATAAGTGTTGCCTATATGAACCATGTATCCCACTGTGACTGCACTGATAAATGTTGCCTTTATGAACTGTGTATCCCACTGTGACTGCACTGATAAGTGTTGCCTATATGAACTGTGTATCCCACTGTGATTGCACTGATAAATGTTGCCTATATGAAACATGTATCCCACTGTGACTGCACTGATAAATGTTGCCATTATGAACTGTGTATCCCACTGTGACTGAACTGATAAATGCTGCCTTTATGAATCATGTATCCCATTGTGACTGCACTGATAAATGTTGCCTTTATGAACTGTGTATCCCACTGTGACTGCACTGATAAATGTTGCCTATATGAACCATGTATCCCACTGTGATTGCACTGATAAATGTTGCCTTTATGAACTATGTATCCCACTGTGATTGCACTAATAAATGCTGCCTTTATGAACTATGTATCCCACTGTGACTGCACTGATAAATGCTGCCTTTATGAACCATGTATCCCACTGTGACTGCACTGATAAATGTTACCTTTATGAACCGTGTATACTATTGTGACTGCACTGATAAATGTTGCCTTTATGAACCATGTATCCCACTTTGACTGCACTGATAAATGCTGCCTTTATGAACTGTGTATCCCACTGTGACTGCACTGATAATGCTGCCTTTATGAACTGTGTATCCCACTGTGACTGCACTGATAAATGTTGCCTTTATGAACCATGTATCCCACTGTGACTGCACTGATAAATGTTGCCTTTATGAACTGTGTATCCCACTGTGACTGCACTGATAAATGCTGCCTTTATGAACTGTGTATCCCACTGTGACTGCACTGATAAATGTTGCCTTTATAAACCATGTATCCCACTGTGACTGCACTGATAAATGCTGCCTTTATGAACTGTGTATCCCACTGTGACTGCACTGATAAATGCTGCCTTTATGAACTGTGTATCCCACTGTGACTGCACTGATAAATGCTGCCTTTATGAACTGTGTATCCCACTGTGACTGCACTGATAAGTGTTGCCTATATGAAACATGTATCCCACTGTGACTGCACTGATAAATGCTGCCTTTATGAACTGTGTATCCCACTGTGACTGCACTGATAAATGCTGCCTTTATGAATCATGTATCCCACTGTGACTGCACTGATAAATGCTGCCTTTATGAACTGTGTATCCCACTGTGACTGCACTGATAAATGTTGCCTATATGAACCATGTATCCCACTGTGATTGCACTGATAAATGTTGCCTTTATGAACTATGTATCCCACTGTGATTGCACTGATAAATGCTGCCTTTATGAACTATGTATCCCACTGTGATTGCACTGATAAATGTTGCCTTTATGAACTATGTATCCCACTGTGATTGCACTGATAAATGCTGCCTTTATGAACTATGTATCCCACTGTGACTGCACTGATAAGTGTTGCCTTTATTTTCCTACCCACACAGACCCCTCCCCCAGCACCAGCTGACCCCAGACAAAATTGGGGTCATATTTGTTTCCTTCTTTTACCTGAAGTTTTTATTGTACTCCAGCTCAACATCTCCTATCTTCATGATCTGCTGACCTCCTCTGGTGAAAGTCTCCTGCATCAACACGGGCCTCAGTGCTGGATTTAGTTCTTCTCCCACTTCCTGTATGACAAAAAATAGTGCGCAAGTAAAGATTTTATAGGCCGCTATGCTTACATTAACTCACTATATTTAAGTTATTTCTTTAGATTGCTGTAACTAGAATCTTAACATCCATATTTATCAAATTGATTATGATGATCAGCACATGGTCAAAGATTTGCAAAAACTCAATTACAAGCAAATTTTAGGTGGTGAGATGAGTTTGGCTTACAATGAAATCCACTAAGGCAAGTGTGTCTGACTCCTGATAGGTTTCATGATTTTGTCTCTATTGGTGGAGATATGAACTTTAACACATTCACTACCAAGGGGCTTAACTCACTGTGAAACAGAGTAGGGTTGTAGGTAAGACTTCGATTATATTGTGTACGGAGGGGGAGAGTGCACTGCCTAACCTGAACAGATGTTAGTAGGGACTTAACTGGTCGAGGGTGTCAAAACCCTGATAAGTCAGGAAAGAGAGAAAACCATGTTTCAGTCGTTCCATTAGTTTCCAGTGGTATATGGGTAAAAGGAGACACATTCGTATGCCTTGAACAGACCAATGGTAAATTGGTTGAACAGCCTCTGGAGATTGGAGGGAGAAGAAAACCAAGGGGCACAGAGTTTGGAGCAGTCAATCAGCCACTTCATTATACACAATGTTGTTTATATATGTCAAGTCTTTGGCAATGATGTTTTGACATAAACATTACATTTGTATTATATTATATTATATTTGTATTATATATTACATTTGTATTATATTATATTTGTATTATATTATATTTGTATTATATTATATTACATTTGTATTATATTATATTTGTATTATATTATATTACATTTGTATTATATTATATTTGTATTATATCATATTATATTATATTTGTATTATATTATTTGGCACCAATAATGCAATATACATCGTAAAAACATTGATAGAAAGATCTATAGAGGTAAAGAAAGATCTATATATGTGCTTTATAGACTACACAAAAGCATTTGACAAAGTAAAGCATGTGGAAATAATCAATATGCTGGAGAAATTAAACATTGATGGCAAGGATCTGCGAATCATAAAAAAACATGAGCTGGCAACAAACAGCAGCTATACGAATTAACAACCAAACAGGACAATTCCAATATATAGAACAAGGAGTCAGACAAGGCTGTGTTCTGTCACCGGATTTGTTTTCACTTTACAGCGAATATATTATGAGATCAATAGTAGACAAAAAAAGGAATTGAAGTCAACGGTCACAACATAAATAATTTGCGATATGCGGATGACACAGTCTTAATAGCAGAGACAGAGAACGAACTACAAGAAATGATAGACATAATAGTAAAAGAAAGCAACAAGAAAGGTCTCAGTCTGGATAGTAAGAAAACAGAAGTAATGGTTACATCGAAGAAACAATCATCACCATCATGCAGCATAAAAATAAACGAGACATATCTGAAACAATTGCAGCGCATCAAATACTTGGGCACAATAATAACATCAGATGGGAGATGCACCACAGAAATAAAAAGCAGAATAGCTCAGGCCAAAATAGCATTTCAGAAAATGAAAAAATATCTTATGCAACAATTCTATGTCAATAAAAATGAGAGAGAGAGTTCATCGGTGCTATATAGAACCAATCCTGACATATGGAAGCGAATCATGGGCAGTAGACACACAAATGAAAAGATGATTAGAGGCCACAGAGATGGGATTTCTCAGAAGAATGTTGAAAGTTCCCTGGACAGCTAAAAAGACCAATGAGGAAGTTCTCAAAGAGGCCAGCACAAAAAGGGAGCTCTTAAAAAACATCAGAGAGAAGCAATCAACATTTTTCAGGCACATCATGAGAAGAGGAAAGTTGGAATACTTGGTTACAACTGGCAAAATAAAAGGAAAGAGAGATCGCGGACGACAAAGAGAGAAAATACTGGATAGCTCGGTGTCATGGCATGGAAAACAGTCAACAACAGAACTGATACGATGCACTGTAGATAGAAGATTGTGGAGGGACATAATCACCTACGCCAACCGGTATGGCACATGATGATGATTATATTATTAATATAGAGATGTCTGAAAGCTAGCTTGTCCATGAGCCACTTATTAGGCAAGTAAGTCTCACCATAAGGAGACAGGGAGCTCCCAGCTTGATGGCAGCTTCAACCGTTCGCATCATGTTGGGGTCTGCTCCAGAAACAATTTTTAGATGGTGACCTTCCTTCTCTCGAATCCATCTTTTGAAAGAAAAAAAAAAAATGAGCAACAGCAGCAGACACAATTACCATCTAATGCCAGGTCTGGTGTTTCAAATTTACTGGTAGAAACATTTGAACATGCAACATTAGCTTAAACTACCATCATCTTGTGCCAGGTCTGGTATTTCAAATTTACTGGTAGAAACATTTGAACATGCAACATTAGCTTAAACTACCATCATTTTGTGCCAGGTCTGGTGTTTCAAATTTACTGGTAGAAACATTTGAACATGCAACATTAGCTTAAACTACCATCATCTTGTGCCAGGTCTGGTGTTTCAAATTTACTGGTAGAAACATTTGAACATGCAACATTAGCTTAAACTACCATCATCTTGTGCCAGGTCTGGAGTTTCAAATTTACTGGTAGAAACATTTGAACATGCAACATTAGCTTAAACTACCATCATCTTGTGCCAGGTCTGGTGTTTCAAATTTACTGGTAGAAACATTTGAACATGCAACATTAGCTTAAACTACCATCATCTTGTGCCAGGTCTGGAGTTTCAAATTTACTGGTAGAAACATTTGAACATGCAACATTAGCTTAAACTACCATCATCTTGTGCCAGGTCTGGTGTTTCAAATTTACTGGTAGAAACATTTGAACATGCAACATTAGCTTAAACTACCATCATCTTGTGCCAGGTCTGGAGTTTCAAATTTACTGGTAGAAACATTTGAACATGCAACATTAGCTTAAACTACCATCATCTTGTGCCAGGTCTGGTGTTTCAAATTTACTGGTAGAAACATTTGAACATGCAACATTAGCTTAAACTACCATCATCTTGTGCCAGGTCTGGAGTTTCAAATTTACTGGTAGAAACATTTGAACATGCAACATTAGCTTAAACTACCATCATTTTGTGCCAGGTCAGGTGTTTCAAATTTACTGGTAGAAACATTTGAACATGCAACATTAGCTTAAACTACCATCATCTTGTGCCAGGTCTGGTGTTTCAAATTTACTGGTAGAAACATTTGAACATGCAACATTAGCTTAAACTACCATCATCTTGTGCCAGGTCTGGTGTTTCAAATTTACTGGTAGAAACATTTGAACATGCAACATTAGCTTAAACTACCATCATCTTGTGCCAGGTCTAGTGTTTCCAATTTACTGGTAGAAACATATGAACATGCAACATTAGCTTAAACCACCATCATCTTGTGCCAGGTATAGTGTTTCAAATCCATCTACTGGAAGAAACATTTGAACATGCAACATTAGCTTTAACCACCATCATCTTGTGCCAGGTCTGGTGTTTCAAATTTACTGGTAGAAACATTTGAACATGCAACATTAGCTTAAACTACCATAATTTTGTGCCAGGTATAATGTTTCAAATTTACTGGTAGAAACATTTGAACATACATTAGCTTAAACTACCATCATCTTGTGCCAGGTCTAGTGTTTCAAATTTACTGGTAGAAACATATGAACATGCAACATTAGCTTAAACCACCATCATCTTGTGCCAGGTATAGTGTTTCAAATCCATCTACTGGAAGAAACATTTGAACATGCAACATTAGCTTTAACCACCATCATCTTGTGCCAGGTCTAGTGTTTCCAATTTACTGGTAGAAACATTTGAACATGCAACATTAGCTTTAACCACCATCATCTTGTGCCAGGTCTAGTGTTTCAAATCCATCCACTGGTAGAAACATTTGAACATGCAACATTAGCTTTAACCACCATCATCTTGTGCCAGGTCTAGTGTTTCAAATCCATCTACTGGTAGAAACATTTGAACATGCAACATTAGCTTTAACCACCATCATCTTGTGCCAGGTCTAGTGTTTCAAATCCATCTCCTGGTAGAAACATTTGAACATGCAGCATTAGCTTTAACCACCATCATCTTGTGCCAGGTCTAGTGTTTCAAATCCATCTACTGGTAGAAACATTTGAACATGCAACATTAGCTTTAGCCACCATCATCTTGTGCCAGGTCTAGTGTTTCAAATTTACTGGTAGAAACATTTGAACATGCAACATTAGCTTAAACCGCCATTATCTTGTAGGGAGCCATGATAGTGAACTGGACTACAAAGGACAAGAGGTAGGGTTCAATCCCAATCGATGGCTTCCAGGTTCACCCAACCTTAAATGGGTACTGGATTTTTTCTGGGAAAGTAAAGTGGCACGGGCGTAATACCAACCACATTACCCCAAAAATAATGTGCTGAAGGTCTATAAAAATTATGGTCACTAACACCATATTCTCTATATGCCACTTGGCGTGACAGGCCACTTTACTAATTTTTTTTACCATCATCTTGTGCCAGGTCTAGTGTTTCAAATCTATCTACTGGTAGAAACATATAAACAAGCAACATTAGCTTAAACCACCATCATCTTGTGCCAGGTCTAGTGTTTCAAATCTATCTACTGGTAGAAACATATGAACAAGCAACATTAGCTTTAACCACCATCATCTTGTATTATGTTTAGTATCTTCTCCTTCTTGCTCATTTAGTGAGATACCCTATATCTTGAATCCTTCAGTCTACTACATCCAGTTATCCTATTTCAGTATGTATTTAACTGGAGATGATTCCACAATGATTTTGGCACTCTCCTCTTGTAGGAGATATGAAGTTGTCACCTCAGATAATACCCTGGAGACAACTGCTGGAGCAATGGAACAAGCTTCAGTATCCATGACCAATCAGGTAATCTTTGTTCCACTGGAGGAAACATAGAGAGCAGAGCACATGTGGGAATGTCTTGATCTTGGCTACTGCAGCAAAAAGCTTCCACTGGTTTTCTTTGACCTTTCTGTAAGGCAGCAGTTGTTTTTAGCCAAAGTTCTCTCCCCTATGAAAACTATCTTGTCAGACAAACAAGTCTTCCACGCCAAGGTTTCAGTTTTTCATATTTACATGTTATAATAACCAGGATTCATTGTGAAACTTTCCTCAGGAACCATTTAATGTGTTGTTGTTGTTGTTGCAAATGTTTTATTTGTTTATTTATTTGATTCCAATCTTAAAACCATAAAACTTTCTCTTCTTTTGATTTCTTTGGTGACTGATGAGTCAGTCTTAGCCAGCTAGCATTTGCTGCAGTTTGAACACTGAGAGTTGGTTCATGGCTGAATGATAAGACCAGATCAAGTCTGAAGTATCTGCTGCAGCAAGGATATAGATAAACTGAGAGTTGGTTCATGGCTGAATGATAGGACCAGATCAAGTCTGGAAGTATCTGCTGCAGCAAGGATATAGATAAACTGAGAGTTGGTTCATGGCTGAATGATAGGACCAGATCAAGTCTGGAAGTATCTGCTGCAGCAAGGATATAGATAAACTGAGAGTTGGTTCATGACTGAATGATAGGACCAGATCAAGTCTGGAAGTATCTGCTGCAGCAAGGATATAGATAAACTGAGAGTTGGTTCATGGCTGAATGATAGGACCAGATCAAGTCTGGAAGTATCTGCTGCAGCAAGGATATAGATAAACTGAGAGTTGGTTCATGGCTGAATGATAGGACCAGATCAAGTCTAAAAGTATCTGCTGCAGCAAGGATATAGATAAACTGAGAGTTGGTTCATGGCTGAATGATAGGACCAGATCAAGTCTGAAAGTATCTACTGCAGCAAGGATATAGATACACTAAGAGTTGGTTCATGACTGAATGATAGGACCAGATCAAGTCTGGAAGTATCTGCTGCAGCAAGGATATAGATAAACTGAGAGTTGGTTCATGGCTGAATGAGAGGACCAGATCAAGTCTGAAAGTATCTACTGCAGCAAGGATATAGATACACTAAGAGTTGGTTCATGACTGAATGATAGGACCAGATCAAGTCTGGAAGTATCTGCTGCAGCAAGGATATCATCATCATCGAGTGCCGTCTCCGCAACGAAGGTTGGCTACCATGGAGTGCCATTCTGCTCTGTCTCTTGCTTTGATGGTGCAGGTTGTCATAGGCTGATTTGTCCATCTTTTGATGTTACTCGTGCATGTTAGTCTTAGTCTGCATCTGCCTCTTTACCTTGTATTTTCCCTCCAGGATTACTTTTAGTAGGTTGTTGTGTCTTTTAACATGGCCCAAAAATCGCATTTGTCTTGTTTGAATTGTGTTTAGTAGTTCTATTTTCATTTTTAGTTGTTTTAAGACTTCGTCGTTTATTTTCTTTTCCTTCCATCCAATTCTACCTATTCTTCTATATATCCATATTTCAAAGGCTTCAATTCTCTGTTCTGTTTTCTTGTCTGAAGTCCATGTTTCTGCACCATATAAGAATATTGAGAAGATGTAACATTTTGCTATTCTTAGTTTTAGCCCTGGTGTTATTTGTTTTGATGTTAGTATGTTCTTCATGACATTAAAATTACTTTTTGCCATTCCTATTCTTTTGTTTATTTCAGCTGTACACTTTCCATCACTGGTTATAGTATGTCCAAGGTAGTTGTAGTTCTGAACTGTCTCCAGGTCTATTCCTTCAATTTTGATATTCATTTGTGGAGCAAGGATATAGATGCACTTATAGTTGACTATAGTTGACTTTTCAAGAACAAATGATTTTGCAGTGGAGTTGTGCTGTGATCACTTCTGGATTGTATCCTTCCCTCCTATTTGTGTATGTCTGAAAGTACTTACAGCTGTTCTGCAGTGCCAGTCTCAATAATCAGCTGCCTACACCCTCATCCATCAGGTACTACAACAACAGTCCTAAGTGATAAGTTCAGAATATTTTTTTATTTCTTTTGTCTGCCATAACATTGCCTGCAGTTTTGCAGTTTACAAAAAAGTTTCACTTATTTGTGTGTGAATTTTAAGAGAACAAATACACAATTTTAAGTGGCTACATTTTACCTGACTGCTTGCCCCTGAGGATCAATGAAAAGTGGCCATTTTCTGGCCCAATTAACAAAAGTTGCATTCTCCGTAGAAAGTCTGTCCCTTGGTAGTCCATTATTGTGCCATGTCATTATCTGATATATAATGTTTTACAAATGTTAGTCCAAGACCAAACCAATAATTAATAAATAAATAATGACCTGAATAATAACTATATCCCAGCATAAGAAAAAGATAAACAAAAGCCTATGACAAAGTTTACGAGACTAATTCAAACCTGAAAGCTACTCCCCCATTTTTCTACATCATCATCATGTGCAAAGCAGGTTGACATAGACGATCCTTCCACAATTCTCTATCCACAGTGGATCGTATCAATTATGTTGTTTACTGTTTTCCATGCCGTGACACCAAACTATCCAGTAACTTCTCTTTTTTTTTTGCCATCTGCGTTCTCTCTTTCCTTTTATTTTGCCAGTTGTTACCAATTATTGCAACTTTCCTCTTCTCATGATGTGCAAGAAAAATGTTCATTGTTTCTTTCTGATGTTTCTCAGGAGCTCCCTTTTTGTGTTGGCCTCTTTGAGAATTTCCTCACTGGTCTATTTAGCCGTCCAGGGAACTCTGAACATTCTTCTGAGAAATCTCATCTCTGTGGCCTCTAATTGTATTTTCATTTGTTTGTTTTGACATAACTATTCTCGGCAATATAAGAAGGTAGTTTGCTATTCCTTTCCTTTTTGGCAGTGATTGTTGAAGATCACAGCTGTTGTCACTACATTTGAGATCCTCTGCCTGCCATCACGGAGTGGGGCCATAACCAGCCCTACTTGCTGTCTGCTCCCATGGCTTCATGTAATCATGGTGGTTGTTGGGAGGGTACTTCATCTTGCATTTCTACATGAGCATGTAATTGACAAGTGCTGATCTAAATATGGAAATATTTTGTTTCCTGCAGAGGACTGTGGGTAGTCCATCTCATCCTTCTATGGCATTGACAACATTTTACATATCATCATCATCATCATCGTCATGCACCTCACTGCTGGTGTAGGTGATCATGTCTCTACACAACTTTCGATCTCTACAATTGTTTATCATCTCTGTTGTTGACTTTCTACCAAAAATTCTCTCTCTTGTATATTTTCTCTCTGAATTCCTCTATTTCTAATTCCCTCGAGTCTTCTGTTGTCACCTTCCAGCTGTCCCTATCTCATAACATGACAAGCAAAATATGATCCTTGCTTCCTTCTGATGTTGGAAATAAGCTCTCTTTTTACTTTGACCTCCTTTAGAACATCCATGTTAACTATTTTTAGCTGTCCATGGTATTCTCAATATTTCTCTGTAAAACTACATTTATGTGACCTGAATGATTTATTTATCCATTGCCTGATTGTCCAGGATTCACTTCTTTATAATAAGACTTGCTATTTATAGCAATGATAAAACTCTTTCTCTTATCTCCACTTGTCAAAAATAGATAGTATATTATCTGTATGATTTTTTGGAGCTATCTTTTCCTGAACTATTCTATACTGCATCTTTATTATACATGTACCACATGAATCTTGAAAGTATTTTAAAGTATTATAACTCACTGCCCACTTTAATACCCTCCAATTCATTTAAAAGTTGAACGCATTTGAAAATAAATGTTTAAGGAAAATACATGGTATAGCGTGGAACAAATTCAAAACAAACCAGGAAATTAGAGAAATCACCAATCAACCACTGACATCTTCAGAAATCAAGAAAAGGCGATGGTCATATGTTGGACATGTGATGATGAGAGATAACCGAATAACAAAGCAAGCCCTCATGTGGAAAACAACAGGTAAGAGGAAAAGAGGCCGACCTAGAGAGACACTGGAAAGAACATTGATCAGAGAGGCAAGAGCAGCAGGAATTGGCTACCTCAATGAGATAGAGTTGCTTGCACAGAACAGAGACAAATGGCGAGATTTGATAAAAGATCTTTACAAGGATTGAAAATAGCTAGAATAAAAATTTACATAAGAGAAAAAGTATCTGGGTCTATGTCCTATGGGCTGGCTATGGCTCGAAAGGTCAATCGATAGATAGAATTTATTTAAATTCTGTATTTCGTCAATCTTAGAATTGTTGTGTTTCTAAACTCATCTCAACAGCAAGGAGCAATAAACATCAATTTAAAAATGGCTTTCATTGACAGCAGGCAAACCTGACTGGCATCAACCAAGTTTTTGACAACATCAAATTCTTTGGATATCGGCACTTCTGCGTTTTTACACATGCTGACCCAATTTTCAACAAGCTCATTTCTGTAGTGTGTGGTGAAGGCACCTAAGTATGCCACAGATGCTGCAGCGACCAAAGTGTCGCCCACAATTCCTTCCAGTTTCATGTCCAGAATTTTGACAGACTGAGACCAACGAATCTGAATTTAAGCCAAAAACAAAATCACAGTTAATAAAAAACCAAATGCTATAATACTGGATTATTGCTAAATAGGTTATTATAAGAATTAGATCATTTTGGAAATTACAGACTCTGTTTTTATTGTGCAAGGCATGTTAAAAAAAAACCCGTCTGAGCTGTGCCAAGTGGACATAGGTTGGAGGCATGATGGTGTCATATATGATGTAATAAATACACACAAATGTGCAATTGTGTGCGTGTTCATTTTCTGTGTAGTATTCTTTGGTTTTGCTGCAGACCATTTGTAATTTGGCCTATGTGAAATGGAATCCGTCTGCATCTTTTGACCATGAAGGGCTTCTATCGGCAGACTTTAAAGAGCCTGGTGTGAACATGAATGCCGTCTGCTACAAGGACACACTAGACTGCATGCTGCCATCAAGAGTCCTGGCATGCTTGCTTGTGGTGTGATTCTTGTCCACATGTTGCAAACTTTGTGCAGGAAGCGTAAGCAAGGAAATTGTGGGAAGCTCTGCAACACGCAGCCTACAGCTCCGATCTGTCACCATGTGGCTTTCATTTGTTCGGACCCTTAAACAAATTTCTAAAGGGACAATGATTCGACTTCTATGCAGACATCATGGCCTAGGTGACCAAATGGTTCAATGAGCAACCAAAGTCATTTTTCTCAGTCAGTATCTGCAGTGGATTGTGTGTTTAGACATCCATGGTAACTTATTTTGAAGAAGATCTCTGGTGAGTACTTGATTCATAACAATTGCTTTATCTAATTCTGCACATGCCTGCTGATGTACCTGACACATGTTTGTAATAAAGCCACTGGGACGGGTTTGAACATGCCTCATAGATGAGTCATAAAACATGTTTTTTAGTTGTGAGGATGGAAGTTGTGCCCACTGTAATATGCAGATTTATTTCATGGCTTTTATTTATTAATCCAGTATCAGTACCAGGAATAAAACATGATGAAAACATTCAGAATGGCAGTTCCATTTAGAAAAAGCTTTGACAAGAGTTATCTATTGGTAGACTATTTTGTAATTAAAGTAGTAAATGAATAACTGGTTTGGAAAATTATAATCAGTTGGATGGAGAGACAAAGAAAACTGAGAGGAGATT
This sequence comes from Megaustenia siamemsis, assembly GCA_032433765.1. Taxonomy (NCBI): domain Eukaryota; kingdom Metazoa; phylum Mollusca; class Gastropoda; order Stylommatophora; family Ariophantidae; genus Megaustenia; species Megaustenia siamemsis. The sequence continues at coordinate 8,278,164 of JAVIAB010000050.1, forward strand.
TATGCAAGATCTAGATGATATTTTTGTGCATGAGGATAGATACAGAATAAGAGAAATTAATGCAATTTTTGTCAGCTTATAAATCTTATTATATGAATTATTAATTAACTGAACTATTAATTAGTTAGAATGAAGAAAGACTTCCACATCAGGCATTCGTGTGCAAACCATCTGGTAAAAGAAAACGAGGTAAACCAAGAGAATTGCTATGCAGAATAATTAATAGGGAAGGCTCAACCATGGGACTAATAAACACCCAAGAACTACAAAAACTAGCAGCAGATTGTCAGTCGAGGGGAACTATGACTTCTGCCCTACATGCCATCTTGGGCCTGAAAAGAAAATTAATTAATTAATTAGGCTTTCAGAAAGTCATTTAAAAAATGGCCAATTACTGAGCAAATGAAAGTTACATAGCAAATCCATATTTTATAAACATCTATACATATTTTCTTCCAATCCAACATTTCTGACATACTTGCAAACACTTCATATGATTGTTCCTACCACAGTGACTCACTTTTGAATGAGCTGACAAACTAAGTGTTGACAAAGTAAAAAATCATTTTGCTAATAAAATATTGACTTCCTATCACAACCTACCTCCTCATCAGCAAGAGCAGAGATTAAGATGGATGCCCTCTCAAGTCTCAGGCCAGTGACCCTCTGCCTCTCTTTGAGAGCCTCTCTTTGGTTGACACTGTCTTGATACTGCTGCTGGATCATTGCTAGATGATGCTCAATCTGAGACAACAAAAGTCAACATGCAGTATAGTAGATAAATACCACTTCAGCACATACCATTCCAGTAGCCACAAAAATGTGGCTCCAGTTAACAATGAGAGAAACCCAGGAACCAGATTAGCAGCTTTTAATTGACTGATGTTTCCACAATTATTTCCACTAAAACCTTGCCATTCTCTTATTGAACCTCTTTTCCAATTTCCTGAGCAAATTGTCCAAACAAACTGTGTGTTTTAGATCAAATTTAATTTATTTTCTTTCTGCTATTTTCATTTATTTTTTGTTGCAAAACTGATTTATTTTCTTGTTGCAATTCTCATTTATTTTCTTGCTGCAATTTTCATTTATTTTCTTGTTGCAATTCTCATTTATTATCTTGCTGTTATTTCAAATGTTGAATATATATTTTAAAAGAACCAGTATTTCAGTAGCAAATGTAAGATTAATTGAAAATTGTTCTCTTTTAAAGTATATTTAATATGAGCAGCAGTGTCGCCATCATCAAGTACCATGTCTCCTGGAAATGGTGATCATTTATCTCTACAACTTATTCTCTACCATTCTTTATCACTTCAGCTGTTGATTTTTGATTGCACAGTTCTCTCAAGCTGTCTAAAATCTTCTCTCTATGACATAACTTAATAAAGACCCCTGATTAGATTCTTGCCAGAGACACGACTGATAGGATCTTGCTGCTGCTGCTACTACTGGCTGCTGCCACCACCACCACCACTACTATTACTACAATTACTATTACTACAATTACCTTTTTCCTGTTTTCCTCTAACACTTCTTCCCTTGATTTGCTACAAATGATCAAGTTTCCCACTTGCCATTACATGGCCAACAAATTTATGACCGTTCCTTCCTGTTGCTGGCCTGGTAAAAACCCTTTTTCTTTCTTTTCACCTCATTTATAACATCCTCATTTATTTTTTAGTTGTCCAAAGTATTCTTGCCATTCTTCTGCCAAACCAAATTTCTGTAACCCCTGAAGTTTTTCTTAAGCAAACTGCACAAATGTATAATTCAAGCCAAATTTTTCATATCTATTTTTTTTTGCCTGAAGTATTGTCTTTATCTGCAATGTCGTTTCCTGTATAACTTTTACTGTCTTTTGTAATTCTTGTAGTGGCCCATATAGTTTTATCTGTAGTGTTGTATATATATGGGCCAATAGATTTTCCTCATTCTACTATATTCAATAGTTTTTAAGTATGTGTTCTGCAGTGTGGGGCATCTGTCTACATGTACAAGTAGTTGAGATGCCAATCTTGAATTTTGTATTCCTGTGACTGTAGAAAAAACTGTTCTTGAAAAACATCAGAAAGAAGCAATCAACATTTTTCGGGCACATCATGAGAAGAGGAAAGTTGGAATACTTGGTTACAACTGGGGAAATAAAAGGAAAGAGAGACCGTGGATGACAAAGAGAGAAAATACTGGATAGCTTGGTGTCATGGCATGGAAAACAGTCAACAACAGAACTGATACGATGCACTGTAGATAGAAGATTGTGGAGGGACATGATCACCTACGCCAACCGGTATGGCACATGATGATGATGATGTGACTGTAGAGTCGATTGTGCCTTTTTCTAGGACATATAATGATGGCTTCTTCCCATCTATTTATATTAAGAAAGGCATCCTCATTTGGGGCTTGTGGTTTTCTGATTGTTTTGATTATCGGTTTCTTCTGATGGTATGTGGTTCATCTGGTTGTGTTTCAACAATAACTTGCTGTACACAAATTCTACATATATTTTTATTACTTTTACTTGCCTACACCTTTACTAGAGATAATTAATAAACAAAATTAATAATAAATTAAAGACTCTAATGCCAACCTTTTTTAGACTGTCTTGCTTCTTTGCCAGGCTGTCTTGTGCTAATTTCAGTGCTTCTCTGGCAACATGTACTTTGTTCTGTTTTGGTTTCACCATCTTGTAACAACAGGTGCCAGGAAAACAGGTTTATGATTTTTTCATAAGCACAAAAATAATGACAGGTTTATGAAGAGTTGCATAAAGTTCTATAGATAATTAATATAGGGATTATGTGATGTTGTATAATATTTAATAATGCTAATACAAACATGGTCTTGAAGCGTGTCTAATTGTAACTGGGATATCACAGATGTAATTCCAACCTGCTATATTAGTTTTGATCTATCTATTGACCTTTTTGATCTATCTATGGCCAGCCCATAGGGCATGGCCTCAGATACTCTTTCTCTTTTCTAAATTTTTTTTCCATTCTAGCAGTCTCAATCCTTGCAAAGATCTTTTATCAAATCTTGCCATTTGTCTCTGTTCTATGCAAGCAGCTCTATCTCATTGAGGGAGCCAATTCCTGCTGCTTTTTCCTCTCTGATCAATGTTCTTCTCAGTGTCTCTCTGGGCCGGCCTCTTTTCCTCTTACCTGTTGTTTCCCACATGAGGGCTTGCTTATATTAGTTTTGATTACATAACAAATTTCTTGGAGTGAAAAAAAAAGTGAACAAATATGCTCCTGGTATCTGGCACAAGCAACAATTTTATATATATATGTAAGTATGCATGTGTGTAATTATATAACATCTTTGCATCATTTGTTGTATATTTAACAGTTCTGAACTAGCATGAACAAAGTCAGCCTACTTTCACAGTTTGGAATATGAAAACATGTCTTCTTAGAACTTAAGTGAAGAAGTAAGAACAAAGTATTTTTACTTTTGAACAAAACATGTCTATTTTCAGAACTTATATATTATAACTTCTATGATGTCACTGAAATAAAGCTTGTCTACTATTTTTTTATAAACTGAATGAACAAAGCATGTCTAATTACCTTAACAACAGAGTTGTAATTGTCTATGGCCAGGACCCAGCTGCATATACATTTGCAGGCCAGTGACACTTTACCTACGGCTTCAGGATTGAAGTTTGGATCTCGAGTGTATTTCTTTAGTTTGACAAAAACCTGACAAATTATTAAGCATAATTTAATGACAGATATGTTTATTTATTTCTTTTTTCTATTGGTTCAAATTCTCAAAATGACCAATGTAATTTAGAGGGAATAAAGTAGTACACATACAATGTGGCACACACACAAATTATAGCAAGTAATTTGAATCATATATAACAGAATTAGATAAAAAAATGGTACACACACACACTATAACTCCTTCCCCCCATCCTCTCAACATTATACCTGACAGTATAAAACGGTTACCATAGACATATAAAAAATTAATAGTTTGGACAGAACAAAATGATTTGTGGGTACTGCAAGTAGACACAATCACAGAACATAATGACTTGTCAACACTGCAAGTAGACAAATCACAGAACATAATGACTTGTCAACACTGCAAGTAGACACAATCACAGAACATAATGACTTGTCAACACTGCAAGTAGACACAATCACAGAACATAATGACTTGTCAACACTGCAAGTAGACACAATCACAGGACATAATGACTTGTCAACACTGCAAGTAGACACAATCACAGAACATAATGACTTGTCAACACTGCAAGTAGACACAATCACAGAACATAATGACTTGTCAACACTGCAAGTAGACACAATCACAGAACATAATGACTTGTCAACACTGCAAGTAGACACAATCACAGAACATAATGACTTGTCAACACTGCAAGTAGACAAATCACAGAACATAATGACTTGTCAACACTGCAAGTAGACACAATCACAGAACATAATGACTTGTCAACACTGCAAGTAGACACAATCACAGAACATAATGACTTGTCAACACTGCAAGTAGACACAATCACAGAACATAATGACTTGTCAACACTGCAAGTAGACACAATCACAGAACATAATGACTTGTCAACACTGCAAGTAGACACAATCACAGAACATAATGACCTGTCAACACTGCAAGTGGATACATCATCATCGAGTGCCATCTCCGCAACGAAGGTTGGCTACCATGGATCGCCATTCCACTCTATTTCTTGTTTTAATGGTGCAGGTTGTCATAGATTGACTTGTCCATCTTTTGATGTTACTCGTCCATGTTAGTCTTGGTCTGCCTCTTTTACCTTGTATTTTCCCTTCCAATATTACTTTTAGTAGGCTGTTGTGTCTTTTAACGTGCCTCAAAAATTTCATTTGTCTTGTCTTAATTGTATTTAGTAGTTCTCTTTTTATTTTTAGTTGTTTTAAAACTTCATTGTTTTTTTTTTTTTTTTCCATCCAATTTTACCTATTCTTCTATAAATCCACATTTAAAAGACTTCAATTTTCTATTCTGTTTTCTTGTCTAATGTCCATGTTTCTGCACCATACAGGAATATTGAGAAGATGTAACATTTTGCTTTTCTTAGCTTCAGCCCTACTGTTATTTGTTTTGTTGTTAGTATATTTTTCATGGCATTAAAATTACTTTTTGTCATACCTATTCTTTCGTTTATTTCAATTATACATTGCGGACAAAATAAAAACCATAATGACTTGTCAACACTGCAGGCAGACACAATCACAAAACATAATGATTAGTCAACACTGCAAGCAGACACAAAAAAAAACATAACGACTAGTCAACACTGCAAGCAGACACAAAAAAACACAATGAATTGTGTACACTGCAAGCAGACGCAATCACAAAATTTAATTACTTGCGAACACTGCAAACTGATACAATCACAAAACTTAAAAACTTGTGAATTTTGCATGCAGACACATTCATGCATATAATTCCTGTATTTCTGACATTACTTTGTCTGGCTGGCTGTTCTTGTCATAGTTGAGCAGCATCTTCAGGAACTGAGGATCCCCCAAGAACAGCTTTCCTGTTGCCCAGTCTGTCTTCTTTGAAACAGCACACACACAGCAGCAACCACAGTTGCAACCAACTGAGGTGGATTTGTGTACACCCTGACAATAACAAATGAAGCCCAGCTAATTTGAGAGTTTACAGTAATGGAGGTGTTTTTTTGTGTGTTTTTTTTGCATTTGCCAGCTTTTTAGAGTCTAAGAACTGAATTTTGCATGTTAAATTCGTTTTTCTTTGGCAGCCATGTGCACAAGGGTCCCTCACCACACAAGTAGATAACACTGTCTTTGAAGGTACTCATAATTTTTCTGTTGATGAGTAATTGACGTTTCAAGCCAGGCCTCACTGATGAGACCAGGGATGGTTGCCACAGAGAGAAATCACAAATAAAAATCCCAACCGGTGCAGTCGAGATTTGAACTCACAATCTCTCTATTTCGAGACCAGCATCGTTGGAGACCAACCAGTCCCCCAATAAAGTAATGAAGCAGTAAGAAAGGAAATGTAACAAGGTCACAGACTTTTGTATCTTCATGAGAGAAGATGTAACAACAGTGTAGGGTTATCAAGATTTATGTGAGGAAATATAACCATGGTGTAGAATTAACATTTTCATGAGAGAAATGTAACCATGGTGTAAAATTAACATTTTCTTGAGAGAAATGTGACCATGGTGTAGAATTAACATTTTCATGAGAGAAATGTAACCATGGTATAGAATTAACATTTTCATGAGAGAAATGTAACAATGGTGTAAAATTAACATTTTCTTGAGAGAAATGTAACCATGGTGTAGAATTAACATTTTCATGAGAGAAATGTAACCATGGTGTAAAATTAACATTTTCACAAGAGAAATGTAACAATGGTGTAGAATTAACATTTTCATGAGAGAAATGTAACCATGGTGTAAAATTAACATTTTCATGAGAGAAATGTAACAATGGTGTAGAATTAACATTTTCATGAGAGAAATGTAACCATGGTGTAAAATTAACATTTTCACGAGAGAAATGTAACAATGGTGTAGAATTAACATTTTCATGAGAGAAATGTAACCATGGTGTAAAATTAACATTTTCACGAGAGAAATGTAACAATGGTGTAAAATTAACATTTTCATGAGAGAAATGTAACCATGGTGTAGAATTAACATTTTCATGAGAGAAATGTAACCATGGTGTAGAATTAACATTTTTATGAGAGAAATGTAACTGTGGTTTAGAATTAACATTTTCATGAGAGAAATGTAACCATGGAGTAGAATTAACATTTTCATGAGAGAAATGTAACCATGGAGTATGATAATGAGAGGAATCATGAAGACTTCTTTCAGCACAAGAACTGAAAATGGTCAATTGCATCTGACTATCTGCTTCAGAATAAATGAACCAGAACTGATCAAGATCCCACAACACTTTCTTGTGGTAGACCTGGGAAAAACAAAACTGTCTGGCCAATTGGGCAGGGATTGAAGTGGGAAGGCAAACCCAACACACAGAAAGTGCTGTGCTGAAGCAGGATGTGTCAGGCCAAAGGTTTGCTATAAATCACAACACAAGACAACTAAGCACATTTAACAACCTTTCAATTTTTAGTGCAGATAACAAAGAGAAGAAAATGTCTCATGAAAACAGCGGTAGTAGAAGAATTGAAACAACGGAAGACAGAATCATGAGAGGATATGTTACAATGATGTTGTCTCCCAAGAAGTTGTGCTACAATGAAGTGGTCTCTTGATTAGATGTGCTACAATGAAGTGGTCTCTTGACCAGATGTGCTACAATGGAGTAAATAATTAAAAAGTAATATACAAACATGCACATCATAGTTTTATTTGCACACATACACACACTCATGCACACACACACATGCATGCACACACACACACATATGCACATGGCCTTTCATGTCTTCATAGACGAACAAATGGACAGAAACAGACAATTGTTGATCTTCAATAGTAATTGCCTGGTGCTGTTTTGCAGAGCAGCTTCTCTCATTGGTTGATCGTTGACAAGAATAGAAATGGCAGGTTCAGCTGCAGAATGAAGAAGATAGTTTCTTTTTCTAACCACTATTTGCTGTGATAACTGGAAAACAATGAAAGAAATAAATTGGATGCATTTAGCAGGAGAAAAATACTTTGTATACCTTGGAATGAGTTTAGTGAACGGTGCAGAAATAAGAGAAATGACAAAGCATCTAAAAATATCAACTATAGTCAAGAGAAGAAGGTGGTCATATGTTGTTCATGTGATGAGAAGAGACAACAAGAGAATCTCAAAGCAGGCCTCAAATAGGAACTAGTTGGTAAACAAAAAAGAAGCTGACCTAGAGAAGCACTAAAATAACACTGAGGTGAGAGGCAACTACAGCAGGCATTAGCTCCCTCACTGAGATTGAGCAACTTGCCCAGAACAGAACCATGTGGTGAAACACAATGCAGATCATGTACAAGGTCTGATACTTGAGAGATTGTCAGGTACAAGAGTCTAGAATTTCTGTCCTAAGTGCCATCTACAGTTCGAAAGGACAATAGACAGACAAACAGGCAGGCAGATAGATTAGATAGATTAGACAGACAGACAGACAGACAGACAGGCAGGCAGGCAGGCAGATAGATTAGATAGATTAGACAGACAGACAGACAGACAGGCAGGCAGATAGATTAGATAGATTAGACAGACAGACAGACAGGCAGATAGATTAGATAGATTAGACAGACAAACAGGCAGGCAGGCAGATAGATTAGATTGATTAGACAGACAGACAGACAGGCAGGAAGGCAGATAGATTAGACAGACAAACAGGCAGGCAGGCAGATAGATTAGATAGATTAGACAGACAGACAGACAGACAGGCAGGCAGGCAGATAGATTAGATTAGATAGATTAGGCAGACAGACAGGCAGGCAGGCAGATAGATTAGATAGATTAGACAGACAGACAGACAGGCAGGCAGGCAGATAGATTAGATAGATTAGACAGACAGACAGACAAACAGGCAGGCAGGCAGATAGATTAGATAGATTAGACAGACAGACAGGCAGGCAGGCAGGCCTATATTCTTTTATTCTTTACTCATTCATGTTTCTGTTAGGTCAAACATGGCACACAGGACATAAGCTATTGCTTTTCACCTAGGATGTTGCATTGCTATTTCTTATAGTTCATTTTAACCTGTCATTATCTTGTCTTTGGATGCACAAAAAGCATCCAGAAAGTAGCAACATTAAAGAATATTTTCAAGACAACAATTAAAATTATAAAGAGACTCACCGGAGCTCGGATATTGATGCCTTGTCCAACGTCTCCAATGAAGCGACAGCATCTTCAAGAACTGGCAGAACTGACGCTAGATCTGATTCACATTGCTAAATGAAACAAACAATTATTACTCCCATTTGTTGTTGCATCCGTACACATGTACAGTGTCCAAAAGATGTAGAGTTCTTATTCAATAAATAAATGAACAAGTGTATGATGCTCACAGGTGTAGAGTTCTTATTTCAATAAATAAATGAACAAGTGTATGATGCTCACAGATGTAGAGTTCTTATTTCAATAAATAAATGAACAAGTGTATGATGCTCACAGATGTAGAGTTCTTATTTCAATAAATAAATGAACAAGTGTATGATGCTCACAGATGTAGAGTTCTTATTTCAAAAATAAAAAAGTGAAAGTGTATGATGCCCAGAGTTGTTGAATTCATATTCAATAAATTAATTTAATTCACTGGGTACCATCTCCACATCGAAGGTTGGCTGCCACGGAGAACCATTTTACTCTGTCTCTTGTCTTTGCACGTTGTCAAAGATTCACCTGACTACCTTTTGATGTTATTCAATAAATAAATCAGTACAAATGTATGACTTCATAAATTTACATCAGTTTCTTTTATAAAGTTGACTTTAATATATTTTTGGACAAATTATTACATTTCCACATTTTTAAAAACAAATTCTTTGATTATCATATTTTGTAACAAATCCTTTCATTATCATAATTTTGGATAAATTCCATCATTGTCATATTTTAAAAAATAATTTTTTGATTTATCATATGTTTGGACATTCTTACGTTGGCATACTCCTGGACTATCTGTGTCTCCCTGGCCATGATATTCTCTTCCTGTGACACAATGTCTTCAACCTCCTTCACCGCTTGGCGATCCTCTTCCAACTGTGTAAGCAAGTCCTCTGTCTCCTACAGAAACCATTTGAAATGTGAGCTAAAGATATTTCATAAACATTAGGAACAAAAGTAAATAACAAAATAGATTTAGTTTATTAAATTAACACAAAATTGTATCGAGCAGCTAAACTAGTACAGAGATGAGACAAACTACGATGTTTCTGTAAATGCCTTCATTAGGTACAAAACAAATATTCTAAAACAACAAATGTGAATGGCTAAAATATCGAGCAACTAAACTAGTAGAGAGATGAGACAAACTACGATGTTTCTGTAAATGCCTTCATCAGGTACAAAACAAATATTCTAAAACAACAAATGTGAATGGCTAAAATATCGAGCAGCTAAACTAGTAAAGAGATGAGACAATCTACAACATTTCAACAAAACATACAGGTTTTCCATTTTTATGTTTATTTTATATGGTCTCTGCAGCTCTTTTAGCAGCTCTGCTTAGTATTTAATATTTTATATTTGTGCTTATATAGATTTTGCTTAGTTTAGTTCGGTCAATAGAGTGTCCTCATTTCACATCAAACATGTGCATACATGCTCAAATCTCCTTTCAGTATGTTCCTCAGTATGTGGAAACACATTAAGATATATAATGGAAAAATGACATTTGATAATGGTCAAACATAGACAGAGAATTCATTTCTGAGAAAAATTAAAATAGATGAAACTGACATGTGAAAGGTGTTACATAGAAAGCTAACATTTGCGAAAGATTTGATGCAGACAGAAATGTTACATTTGAGAAAGATTTAACATAGATAGAGAGTTTACATTTGAGAGAGATTTGACGTAGAGAACTGATATTTGAGAAAGATTTGTTTGTTGTTTGTTTGTTTGTGTTCGCCAGCTTTATATCTCTAGCAAAGTCCTCAGGGACTGAAATTTGCGTAAACATCACTTTTTAATATTTTTTACACTGGTAGCCATTCCCTCAGGTGTCTCCTGCAATACAGGCAGATATTCTCCAACTTCAGAGGTACTCTCATTTTTTTTATCTTTGAGAGTTTTAACGTTTTGTGTACTTCTTTTTTTGATTAATTTTGCCTGCGATGCGGTCATTTTTGGCCTACTCTTTTTTTTTCCAACTGCCAAGGGTTTTTAACATGCACAGAGTGCACACAGGACCTCCTGTTTTTTTGCCATTTTTTGAGAGGACTGGACATTAGATCTCCCTACCCAGAGAGGACTAGACATTAGATCTCCCTACCCAGAGAGGACTAGACATTAGATCTCCCTACCCAGAGAGGACTAGACATTAGATCTCCCTACCCAGAGAGGACTAGACATTAGATCTCCCTACCCAGAGAGGACTAGACATTAGATCTCCCTACCCAGAGAGGACTAGACATTAGATCTCCCTACCCAGAGACCAAGGTATGGTAAAGCCATGGATTTGATTTGATTTATTTATGTTTTGTAATTTTATACCGCCTGTGGTGGGAATAGAATCTGGGAGCTCCTTGTCTAGAGGCTGACATCTTACCTCTAGACCACCCAGCTCACCTGTGAAAGATTTGTCATAGACAGAGAAAAGACATTTGAACAAAAATGTCTTGATATTGACAGAAGAATAACCTTTGAACATGATTACAAAAAGGAAAACAGTATTTGAGACCAATTGATACAGACACAGGAAATTTATAAGAGAGGATATATTTGGTCCATTTAATGTAAATTCAATGCTACATTTGATATAAACTGAGAAAAGTAATATGTGATGACAGATTTAATGTGCTGATAAAATTATAATGGTTTGATCTGTTATGTTATTTACTACTATAATACTCATACACAACTTTTGAGAAAGACAAGGAACTTCTGAATTGTTGGTAAAGTCTCTCTCTAGTAGAAATAAGAAAATGTCATGTAGAGCCAGTCTTAATATATGGATGTGAATCATGGGCAAAAGGACAACAGACACAAAAATCACTGGAAGCTGTAGCAATGATGCAGTTTTACAGAAGAATGTTGAGAATACAATGGATAGCTAAGAAGAGTAATGAAAATGTTCTGAAAGAGGCCAAAGCAAAAAGAGAGCTAATTTCCAATATCAGGAAGAACAATTTATAATTTTTTGACCTTGCAATGAGAAGGGAATAGCTAGAATATACTGTGACAACTGGGAAAGTTGAGGGATGAAGATATAGAGGAAAGCAAAGAGAAAAGATACCAGACTGCTTAAGAGAACGGCTTGTCAGAAGGTCAACAACAGAAATGATAAATATCTGCTGAGATCAAAAGCTGTGGAGAGACATGTTCACCTATGCCAGCAGGCATGGTACTTGATGATGATGATAAGTCTATGAAAATCACAGCTGCTTGTTCTAATCCAAAAGTGACATTTTAGTTATAATCTTGGATATGTTTCAACATTTTTAGGTATAGATGTTCATAACCTTGAACATTCCACTTATTCTTAACATCAACATTTTTTGGAAGAGGTTTCAATTTGTGACAACACACACAAAATGTTCAATTTTTCATTAAAATAAATATTTATGTTTGAATGATAATTTAGTAGTTAATGCTCATAACAAACCAAAAGAAATCAAAGATTAATGCAGTTTGAGAGTTTTGGGTGTGCAATAATCAATTATTAACACCAAAGTTTTTTTTAAATTTTAATTTGAAAATATAACTTCTAATCAACTTGAGTGTATACAAAAAGAAGCAAGCATTTCATGTTTCTGGAAAGACAAAAATGAGCAAATCTAGTAAAGTATGAGCAAAAACACAAACTGTGAAGCAGAAAACAACAAATAATAGCAGATGAGTTTCCTTACCTTAGCCTTAGTGACAATGATCGGTCCCAGAGACACCAGCTCTTCCTGCATGACACCAACCATAGCATAAGCATTTGACAACGCCAACAGGCCATTCTGGAGACGATTCCTGTTTCAGTTTGCAAATCATTAATCACAACTTTATATCCAAATAAAGAAGGGCATAAACATAAACCTATGCAGGACTTCAATAAATCTGAGACTTTCATTTTTTATTGCTAATTTCTGCTAACTATAACTTTCCCTGTTTCTTGACTACTCTTATGTCTTACATCGAGTTGAACTCCCATCCATCATGGCAACACTTAGGAGTCGTAGACCAAGATGGCTAGGTCATGTAAGAAGAATGACAAACATTTGCATTCCCAAACAAATATTGTGTGGCAAACTTAAGGACAGAATGAGACTGAAAGGCAGGCCAGTGCTGAGATATAAGGATGTTTGCAGGGCTTCCTTGAGGGAATTCACTATCAGTGAAAGAAACTTGGAAAATCTGGTTGCAGATCATAGCACATGGAGAACAAAAATTTAAAATGGCATAGTAACTATCATGGCAGTTCTGATATCAAGTTCAGAAGACAAAAGGTGCAGGAGAAAGGAGACAAGACCAGGCACCATGAATGCATCTTGTTCATTTTGCGGATGGATCTTCCAATATTGGCAGATTCAGCCACGAGAGAATCTGTTCAACAAAGCAGTATCCAGCATAAGGCGCTAATATTTTTACAAAACTACTGACTTATAATGATTGCTTGCTACCAACTGTCTGTCAAGACACTAAAGGTCATATATATATATATATATATATATATATATATATATATATAACTTTCCTTGAGATAAGTGATTAATTGTTGACTCAATGTTTACAGTGGTTAAATTACAAACATTGAGTCAACAATTTGACCACCATAAACATTGAGTTAACAATTTAACCACCATAAACATTGAGTCAACAATTTAACCACCATAAACATTGAGTCAACAATTTAACCACCATAAACATTGAGTCAACAATTTCATCATCATCATCATCGAGTGCCTTCTCCGCAACGAAGGTTGGCTACCATGGATCACCATTCTACTCTGTCTTTGATGGTGCAGGCTGTCATAGATTGACTTGTCCATCTTTTGATGTTACTTGTCCATGTTAGTCTTGGTCTGCCTCTGCCTCTTTTACCTTGTATTTTCCCTTCCAATATTACTTTTAGTAGGCTGTTGTGTCTTTTAACATGCCCCAAAAATGTCATTTGTCTTGTCTTAATTGTATTTAGTAGTTCTCTTTTTATTATCAGTTGTTTTAAAACTTCATCGTTTGTTATCTTTTCTTTCCATCCAATTCTACCTATTCTTAAATATAAACATTGAGTCAATAATTTAACCACTATAAACATTGAGTCAACAATTTAACCACCATAAATATTGAGTCAACAATTTAACCACCATAAACATTCTTTTCTTCTTCTTTCCTTCCTCATTTGCCTTTCAGCGTCGAGGGGAGATATCATTTGCGGTCTTTTGCTCTTCTGTTCACCTCTGCTGCTGTTATGTTTCCTAGTGCTTCTAATATTCCATCGACCCATCTTTTTCGTGGTCGACCCTTGGGTCTGGTGTTCTCACAACGTTTGTTGAAAGCTCGTTGTGTTGTGTTTTGATCTTTCTGCCTTGTCCCATGGCCAAACCATTTTATCTGTTGTTTCCTTATATAATCTATGGCGGGGGCTTTGCATAACATCTACTCAACTATTTAACCCTTGCATAACATATACTCAACTATTTAACTCCTGTATAACATCTACTTAACTATTTAACTCCTGTATAACATCTACTCAACAATTTAACTCCTGTATAACATCTACTTAACTATTTAACTCCTGTATAACAACTATCTATCTATCTATCTATTGACCTTTCGAGCCGTAACCGGCCCATAGGGCGTAGACCAAGATACACCTTCTCCTATATGAATTTTTGTTCTAGCAGTTTTCTTTTAAAGATATTTTATTAAATCTCGCCATCTGTCTCTGTTCTGTGCAAGCAGTTCTATCTCATTGAGGGAGCCGATTCCTGCTGCTCTTGCCTCTCTCATCAATGTTCTTCTCAGTGTCTCCCTGGGTCTTCCTCTTTTTCTTTTACCTGTTGTTTCCCATATGAGGGCTTGCTTTGCTATTCGATTATTATCTCTTCTCATCACATGTCCAACGTATGACCATCGTCTTTTCTTTATTACTGAAGATATTAGTGGTTGATTGGCGATTTCTCTAATTTCCTCGTTTGTTTTGAATTCGTTCTGTATCAGGTCTACGTTTCATTAACAACATCGTTTTTACGATAGCGGCTTGTTAAACCTCTGATCAACGGTTCAATACCAAGCCGGAGAAAAATAATTCCTCCATTTTGGAAACAACCGGAAACTGGTATAACAACTACTTAACTATTTAACTCCTATATAACATCTACTTAACTATTTAACTCCTATATAACATCTATTTAACCATTTAACCCCTGTATAACGTCTACTTAACCATTTAACCCCTGTATAACATCTACTCAACAATTTAACTCCTGTATAACATCTACTTAACTATTTAACTCCTATATAACATCTACTCAACAATTTAACTCCTATATAACATCTATTTAACCATTTAACCCCTGTATAACATCTACTTAACTATTTAACTCCTGTATAACATCTACTTAACTATTTAACTCCTATATAACATCTATTTAACCATTTAACCCCTGTATAACATCTACTTAACTATTTAACTCCTATATAACATCTACTTAACCATTTAACCCCTGTATAACATCTACTCAACAATTTAACTCCTGTATAACATCTACTTAACTATTTAACTCCTATATAACATCTACTTAACCATTTAACCCCTGTATAACATCTACTTAACTATTTAACTCCTATATAACATCTACTTAACCATTTAACCCCTGTATAACATCTACTTAACTATTTAACTCCTATATAACATCTACTTAACCATTTAACCCCTGTATAACATCTACTTAACTATTTAACTCCTATATAACATCTATTTAACCATTTAACCCCTGTATAACATCTACTTAACTATTTAACTCCTGTATAACATCTACTTAACTATTTAACTCCTATATAACATCTATTTAACCATTTAACCCCTGTATAACATCTATTTAACCATTTAACCCCTGTATAACATCTACTTAACCATTTAACTCCTGTATAACATCTACTTAACTATTTAACTCCTATATAACATCTATTTAACCATTTAACCCCTGTATAACATCTACTTAACTATTTAACCCCTGTATAACATCTACTTAACCATTTAACCCCTGTATAACATCTACTTAACCATTTAACACCCTGAATAACATCTACTTCACCATTTAACACCCTGTATAACATCTACTTAACCATTTAACACCCTGTATTACATCTACTTAACCATTTAACCCCTGTATAACATCTACTTAACCATTTAACCCCTGTATAACATCTACTCAACAATTTAACGAGTATGCCCTGGCCATTCTTACTGGAGCCAACATCCATTTGTCCTGGGCTGCCACAAGGCTCACCATTGTCACCAGTTCTATTTAATGTATACACAATAACGATCACGGCCCAACAGCTGGATGGGAGGGGAAGAACTATGACTTTTGCTGATGATATTCTGGTATATCAACAGGGAAGAGACAGACGGGGAATCGCCTCCACAATGCAAGACGAACTCGATCGCATTTCTTCCTGGTGTGGGGTTTCAGGTGCCTTGGTTAATCCTAATAAAGCATCAGTTTCATGGTTCTCCCTTAACAATCATATCGTTAATACGACCACACCGGTAGTACGAATGGGAGCTAATGAGGTGACCAGGGACAAGTTGATGACATACCTCGGAGTTGAGTTTGATCGCAGCCTGTGTTTTCGGGACCACGTCGACCATGTGATAACAAAATCCCGCAAAGGATTAGCCGCCTTGAAGGTCATGGCAGCTGCCAACATCGAGCAGAGGCTACTTACTCTTCTGTTCCAGGGATTAGTCCTCGCACCAATCGAGTATGCCCTGGCCATTCTTACTGTTAGTACGACTCAAATTGATAGGCTGGAGAAAATACAAAATGAAGCCATGCGCATTATCCTGGGATGTACGAGGGACACTCCCTGTGTGGCAATGAGGTATCTTCTTGACTTTCCAACCATGGATGACAGAATCAAGATCTGGAGAGCACGAGCATACCTGAAGATTAGTACAGATACAGAGCATCCATTGCACCACGTGCTCAACACAGAGAAAGGTGCCAGGCTAAAAAGAGGCAAATCATGGGTGGGCCGAGCAGAAGATGTCATCAAACAGGTCTGTGGGCTTACCAATCTCAGCGTTGGTGAGGAGTGGATACCGGTGCCTACGTCATTCAAGGGGACTTTCTCATGTATTGTCACACTCGACAGGAAAAGTAGGGAACAGAACCCGGTCGTGGTTAATGCTGAGGTCAACGGTCTCATCTGCGATAACACCGGTGAGAAAGATGCAGTCATCTATACAGACGGATCTGTAAGACGACACGAAAGAAGTGCATGGGCATTTACAGCACGTTCGGCAGGCAGAATGGTCAAGGAAGACAGTGGTGCATACGCCATGCCCACGAGTAGCATGACAATGGAGGTGGTGGCAGTGACCAAGGCATTCAAATGGTTAGAGTCACAAGACTACATCCACGCATGTATACTGAGTGATTCGATGAGCATGATAAAAAAAGTGGAGGCGGGCTCTGTACGCATGCAATGGGTAGAGTCGTTGCAGAAATCCAAAATACGTACGGTCACCTTTGTCTATGTCCCTGGACATGCGGGAGTGCGGGGAAATGAGAGAGCAGACAGGTTGGCTAGCTGCGCTGTCGTTGAGGACGGGCAACCGATGGATCGGGCGGACATCATCAATGCACTCCGAGATGTGGGAAGAGCACGGGACTTCGACAAACACAGATCAACGTCACTTCTTCGGATGATGGAAATGGGAGTTAAGATGGGCACAGCCAGAAATGAGAAACTTGGTGGCCGTGTAAGAAGACTTATCAACCAACATAGAACTGGAGTCGTCAGTCGCTGGACACTGAGGGAATTGCTGAGGAGGGGATCTGAGCACCTATGGACATGTTCGGAGTGCAATGATGATGACCCGCAAATAACTCAATAACTCAATAATCAACAATTTAACCCCTGTATAACATCTACTTAACTATTTAACCCCTGTATAACATCTACTCAACAATTCAACCCCCATACATAATTTTTTAAATTGATGATGTTACAATTAAAGTCAGAAAGTAAACAACTCAAGCTGGAAGAGAAGTCAATAAGAAAAAAATTCTTTGATTCTGCATCAACAAAAATATAATTTGAAAGTAATATTTATGAAAGTTAAAAAATGGAACAAGAAATGAATCAAAAGAAACATATAAATATTTTCCATAGATAATTTTTGTTAAAAGAATAATTCAACTATAAAAAAGAATACAAATGAAAACAATAAAAACAAAACCCAGAAAGAAACTACTGAAAATTGTCACAGAAAGCAAATAAGCACAAAACCTGTTATCAATGAACTCTTGCTTTTTTTCTCCAAGCATACGGGAGTATAAACGGATGAGTTCCATGTACAGACTGGGAGTGGAGTAGTAACTGCGTCGAGTCTCCTCCCAGAACTTCTGACTCATCACTGAGACACTCTGGTGAATACCCACACAAATTCCAGCGGTGTGTTCCTTCAGTTCCTGTTCCAAAAAGAAGTTGGAAGTTGTATTCAACAAATGAAATAAAGGATACAATAGAAAATGTATATACAATAATTAGACCAGAAAACAGAACAGAGAATTGAAGCCTTTGAAATGTGGATTTATAGAAGAATAGGTAGAACTGGATGGAAAGAGAAGAAAACAAACGAAGAAGTTTTAAAACAACTAAAAATGAAAAAAGAACTACTAAACACAATTAGAGCAAGACAAATGAAATTTTTGGTCATGTTAAAAGACACAACAGTCTAATAAAAGTAATATTAGAAGGGAAAATACAAGGTAAAAGAGGCAGAGGCAGACCAAGACTAACATGGACGAGTAACATCAAAAGATGGACAAGTCAGTCTATGGCAATCTGCACCATCAAAGCAAGAGACAGAGTGGAATGGCGCTCCATGGTAGCAAACCTTCGATGCGGAGAGGGCACTCAATGATGATGATGATGATGATACAATAATTATTTTCCTGGTCACAAACTCATAATGCAGTTCATGGTTAGCACATCTAGTGACCCCCGATTACATTATATTTATCTGTGGCTTCCCCTGGAACATTCTGTAATCTCCCGGGGGCTCCTGGTTGAGAAACAAAGCTCTAACAGACATGATCGTTAACCTTTATTTAATGATCAACAACATGCATTAAAAAATAAAACATAATCACATAGTATTTAATGTCACTGGAAATTTAACAATGAGTGTCAAGTAAAAGAGTTTTAACTCTAGATTATGACACCCATCCTGTGTGTCATGTCTGTACAACATGTTTGTACAAATTATGAACACTAATTGTTACATTTGGAGGTCGGAAAACAAGATTTTTTTCTATGAACTTTTTCTACGCAGCTTTGTGTTTACCCAAGAAGAGACACAGGAATTTGATGCGATAACCATTTCTTGGCTTAGGGTAGATTTAGGGCCCAAAATTCGAATGCATGGTACTGTGGCTACTGAGGTGTTATGTTGTCTACTGACATGGTAGCCATCAGTCCAGCCCATATGTTTGGCTTCCTCTTAATGTTGTTCACTACCTATCTTGTGTTACAAAGGTTTATTTGATGTCTCATTGACAGATGAAGAGATTTCCACCATAAAAAAAAAAAAAAAAAAAGAATTTCATGAAAAGTGGTAACATTTATTTTAAAAAGCAGTGTTTTTATGACTAATATGTAATTTGTACTGGGAGCAAACAGCAATAATAAGATATAACAAGGAGAACTCTACACCCATGGACATAAAAAGAGGAGTAAGACAAGGATGCATCCTATCACCAAGCTTGTTCAATCTATACACTGAGCAAATCTTTAAAAACATCTCAGAGATACCAGATCTAAACATTAATGGAAAGATAATCAATAACCTGAGATATGCTGATGATACTGTTCTACTAGCAGAAAATCCTAAAGACCTACAATTGCTTAATGTGATAAACACAACAAGCAAAAAATATGGACTAGAAATGAATATCAAAAAGACTAAAACTATGATCATAAACAAAGAAAATTCCCATGACCTACAATTAAATATCACAGTTGAGGGAATACATCTGGAGACAGACCAGAGTTACAACTACCTGGGACATACTATAACCAATGATGGAAAATGCAAAACGGAAATAAACAAAAGAATAGGTATGGCAAAAAGTAATTTTAATGCCACAAAAAATATACTAACAACAAAACAAATATCCGCAGGGCTGAAACTAAGAATGGCAAAATGTTAGATCTTCTCAATATTCCTGTATGGTGCAGAAACATGGACATTAGACAAGAAAACAGAACAGAAAATTGAAGCCTTTGAAATGTGGATTTATAGAAGAATAGGTAGAATTGGATGGAAACAAAAGATAACAAACGATGAAGTTTTAAAACAACTGAAAATAAAAAGAGAACTGCTGAACACAATTAAGATAAGACAAATGAAATTTTTGGGGCATGTTAAAAGACATAACAGCCTACTAAAAGTAATATTGGAAGGAAAAATACAAGGCAAAAGAGGCAGAGGCAGACCAAGACTAACATGGATGAGTAACATCAAAAGATGGACAAATCAATCTATGTCAGCCTGCACCATCAAAGCAAGAAATAGAGTAGAATGGCGATCCATGGTAGCCAACCTTCGTTGCGGAGAGGGCACACGATGATGATGATGATGATGTTTTTATGACACCTTCATAATTTTTATGAAACGCAGGTTGGTGTTGGAAGAAAATAAAAATCAAATCCAACATGATACAAAACAAATCCATCACTCAGGGCTCACTGGAAGTAATCATTAGGAAGGTACAGGGAGGGGGGAAATGTTTGCCCGTGTCAAACTGTTGAATTCCAAGAATGTTTATCTTGCCTTCATAGTTTTTATGATCGTATCACAATCTAGGGTTAAGGAAGTAGAAGAGATAACAGTAGTACTGCTTTTAAGTTTATTTTGAACACAAATTTTAAGATTATTAACAACAGTTCAGTGCATTTCATAAATATCAAGTTCTACAGATGAAATCCATTATGCTTCAATTCTACTAGCTCATAAAAGTCAACTAAATGTCATTAAATGTCATCAAATCTACATTCTGACCTTCAAATTATAGTGAGACTCATCAGCAATGAACTCCGTGTTGGCAAAGAAAATTTTTGCGACTTTGAGCATGGCCTCGTCTGACCACTCATCAAACCAATCAATGGTGCAGCAGTTGATGAGTGCTGGGTTCATGCGGCACCGCTGACGGAATCTGTCACCTAATTTTGAGGATAAAAAGTTCAGATATAAAGTACGAATAACATCAGCTTTCATGTACAACATAAACATACTCAGTTATGAAACTGGAATTTTGCCAAACACATTTGTCATTTTTATGTTCATTGGACAAACATAAAATAAGACAAATAATCGACAAGTGAGATTATTTTTCATATTCATCTACCATTTATCTTAGATCTTTCATAAAGTAGCATTTTTATATGTTATGTTATGTTAGGATCATTATTACTGCACTACAGAACACCTATAGGTGCTCTTATCATCTCTTTAAAACATTGATAACATTAAAGGAGAAAACCCTAATACACACCATGAATTGCATTGATAACATTTTTTTTTTGAGGCGAAGGCGTGCCTCACAGCACCAGAGCTGGAAGTTGTCAGTGACCCACAGCTGATGGCTTGCACCAGGATCAGTGAACCAGAACCATCCAGACCCTGCTCCACTTCTCCGTGGTGCCTCTAGTCACAGACTAACCTATCTAGTCTGGCCAAGTGAGTAGGGATTGAAGATGGAAGACAACCCAGTACTCAAAAATGTCATGCTGAAGTCAGGTGTTTTAGGCCGAAAGGCGCAAATATCGCAGTTATACTGTAAACCACAACACAACGCAGACACGCCCACTTAGCGTCCTTTTAAGGGCGGATGATGAAGAGGTACACTCCTTTAGTCATCGGGCGAACGCAAGCAAGCAATACAATTTTTAAAATAGATAATGATATTAGCCATAATCAATACCTCTGATCAAAGAACCAAAGACTAACAGAGACTAACACAAGGTTAACAAAGACTAACAACAACTAACAAAGATTAATAGAGACTAACAAATGCTAACAAAGACTAACAGAGACTAATAAAGACTAACAGAGACTAACAAAACTAAAAAAATTAACAGACTAACAAAGACTAACAGAGACTAATAAAGACTAACAGAGACTAACAAAACTAAAAAAAATTAACAGACTAACAAAGACTAACAGAGACTAACAAAGATGAACAAAGACTAACAGAGACTAACAAAGACTAACAAAAACTAACAGAAGCTAACAAAAACTAACAGAGACTAACAAAGACTAACAAAAACTAACAGAGGCTAACAAAAACTAACAGAGACTAACAAAGACTAACAAAAACTAACAGAGGCTAACAAAAACTAACAGAGACTAACAAAGACTAACAGAGGCTAACAAAAACTAACAGAGGCTAACAAAAACTAACAGAGGCTAACAAAGATGAACAAAGACTAACAGAGACTAACAAAGATGAACAAAGACTAACAGAGACTAACAAAGACTAAAAAAACTAACAGAGGCTAACAAAAATAACAGAGGCTAACAAAAACTAACAGAGACTAACAAAAACTAACAGAGGCTAACAAAAACTAACAGAGACTAACAAAAACTAACAGAATCTAACAAAAACTAACAGAGACTAACAAAGACTAACAGAGGCTAACAAAAACTAACAGAGGCTAACAAAGACTAATAGAGGCTAACAAAAACTAACAGAGACTAACAAAGACTAACAGAGGCTAACAAAAACTAACAGAGGCTAACAAAAACTAACAGAGGCTAACAAAGATGAACAAAGACTAACAGAGACTAACAAAGATGAACAAAGACTAACAGAGACTAACAAAGACTTAAAAAAACTAACAGAGGCTAACAAAAATAACAGAGGCTAACAAAAACTAACAGAGACTAACAAAAACTAACAGAGGCTAACAAAAACTAACAGAGACTAACAAAAACTAACAGAATCTAACAAAAACTAACAGAGACTAACAAAGACTAACAGAGGCTAACAAAAACTAACAGAGGCTAACAAAGACTAACAAAGCCTAACAAAAACTAACAGAGCCTAACAAAATCTAACAGAGACTAACAAAGACTAACAGAGGCTAACAAAAACTAACAGATGCTAACAAAGACTAACAGAGACTAACAAAAACTAACAGAGGCTAACAAAAACTAACAGAGACTAACAAAGACTAACAAAAACTAACATAGACTAACAAAGACTAACAGAGACTAACAAAAACTAACAGAGATTAACAAAAACTAACAGAGACTAACAAAAACTAACAGAGACTAACAAAGACTAACACAAACTAACAGAGACTAACAAAAACTAACAGAGACTAACAAAGACTAACAGAGACTAACAAAAACTAACAGAGACTATCAAAGACTAACAGAGACTAACAGAGACTAACAGAGACTAACAAAAACTAACAGAGGCTAACAAAAACTAACAGAGACTAACAAAGACTAACAAAAACTAACAGAGACTAACAAAGACTAACAGAGACTAACAAAAACTAACAGAGATTAACAAAAACTAACAGAGACTAACAAAAACTAACAGAGACTAACAAAGACTAACAAAAACTAACAGAGACTATCAAAGACTAACAGAGACTAACAGAGACTAACAGAGACTAACAAAGACTAACAGAGACTAACAAAAACTAACAGAGATTAACAAAAACTAACAGAGACTAACAAAGACTAACAGAGACTAACAAAAACTAACAGAGACTAACAAAGACTAACAAAAACTAACAGAGACTAACAGAGACTAACAGAGACTAACAAAAACTAACAGAGACTAACAGAGACTAACAAAGACTAACAAAAACTAACAGAGACTAACAAAGACTAACAGAGACTAACAAAAACTAACAGAGACTAACAAAGACTAACAAAAACTAACAGAGACTAACAAAGACTAACAGAGACTAACAAAAACTAACAGAGACTAACAGAGACTAACAAAGACTAACAAAGACTAACAGTGACTAATAAAGACTAACAAAGACTAAAAAAGACTATCAAAGACTAACAAAACTAACAGAGACTAACAAAGACTAACAAAAACTAACAGAGACTAACAAAGACTAGCAAAAACTAACAAAGACTAACAAAGACTAACAGTGACTAACAAAGACTAACAAAACTAACAGAGGCTAACAAAAACTAAAAGAGACTAACAAAGACTAACAGAAACTAACAAAAACTAACCTGCAGGACTCATGGTCAAGACAATGTGAAGTTTTTGTCTGATTCTCTGAATGAAGAAGGCATACACAGAGGCTCTAGTATCTGGGAATCCTGCATCGCTGGCTGCTCCTTTCAACTCCATAGTGATTCCATCTAGCTCTTCATTGTCAAAGAGATCAGGGACTTCTCCAGAATTGAGGATACAGTTAATGTCCTCAAGGAAAGATTCCTATAAAAATAAGTAAAGAATACAGCAAAAAAGGTAAAAACAAAACTCAATGCATATTGTACAACTTTTCTAGGTATAATTAAAATTCAGTACTTTTTGTTCAACTCTCTCTAGGCAAAATTAATATTTAGTGTAAATTGTACAACTCTATCTAGGCAAAATTAATATTCAGTGTAAATTGTACAACTCTTTCTAGGCAAAATTAATATTCAGTGTAAATTGTACAACTCTATCTAGGCAAAATTAATATTCAGTGTAAATTGTACAACTCTATCTAGGCAAAATTAATATTCAGTGTAAATTGTACAACTCTATCTAGGCAAAATTAATATTCAGTGTAAATTGTACAACTCTATCTAGGCAAAATTAATATTCAGTGTAACTTGTACAACTCTCTCTAGGCAAAATTAATATTTAGTGTAACTTGCACAACTCTATCTAGGCAAAATTAATATTCAGTGTAACTTGTACAACTCTCTCTAGGCAAAATTAATATTCAGTGTAACTTGTACAACTCTCTCTAGGCAAAATTAATATTCAGTGTAAATTGTACAACTCTCTCTAGGCAAAATTAATATTCAGTGTAAATTGTACAACTCTCTCTAGGCAAAATTAATATTCAGTGTAAATTGTACAACTCTCTCTAGGCAAAATTAATATTCAGTGTAAATTGTTCAACTCTCTCTAGTCAAAAATAATATTCAGAGTAAATTGTACAACTCTCTCTAGGCAAAATTAATATCCAACGCTTATTGTACAACTCTCTCTATGCAAAATTAATATTCAGTGCTTATAGTACAACTCTCTCTACTAAACAATTTACTTTCCACTTTGATTTATCAATCATAATTACATGTGAAGATAAAGTTCACATTTCAAGACACTCTTTCAATCGACATTTGATTCAGCTCTAACACCTGTGTTGTTCATATACAATATAATCTTCTATGCCCATAT
The DNA here is from genome assembly GCA_032433765.1 of Megaustenia siamemsis. Lineage (NCBI taxonomy): Eukaryota > Metazoa > Mollusca > Gastropoda > Stylommatophora > Ariophantidae > Megaustenia > Megaustenia siamemsis. The sequence goes on from JAVIAB010000050.1 coordinate 8,303,455, forward strand.
TCTACTATGAGAGTCTGCTCAACAAAATAGTACTCTGTCTAATATAAAAATATATAACCAACCTACTGATAAACAATGATTGTTTGCAACCAACCATCTGTCAAAATAACAAAGGCCATACATTTGGACATATAAAAATATTAATAGCATTAACTCTTTTCATACATTTCAATGCACCATGTTGATTTCGGTCACTCACGTATTTAGCCTTATAGTGCATCACTCTCATTTTGATTAGTGTAGATTGTCATCAAACCATATTCTTTTTACATGTCTTGTATCATCTTGGTATTGTTGAAATTTAATTTCTTGTTCACTTATTTTAAACTTCATATATAATATGTTATGTGTTTGATATAAATAAGTAGATTGATTCTTAAAACCATGAGAAATTTTGTCTCTGAAATCTCTTCTGTTGCTTCAATAAAAAGTTTCCGTACGGAAAGAGTTAACAGATACAAAAATATCAGTAGCATTGATAATCACACTATAAATAAATAAATTGCACTCACAGACACGAAAAACCAGTAGCATTGACAGATATACGATAAACATTTAAATTGTACTGACACCTATGAAAAACCAGCAGCAATGATAAATACAGTATAAATATATATACTAACAGATACAAATACCAATAGCATTGACAGATATGACAAAATAATAGCATGACAGAGGCAAAATAGAAACAAAAATATTGCCAGAAAACAACAACATGACAGATCAATTGTGACAAAAATAAGCAAAGTAGAAAAACTGAGTGCTACTTACATTACTTGCAGAACTTACCTTCACAATATCTGAGTCCGTAAGCAAGAACACTGTTGGAGTACCCTTCACGCCTGCTCGCAGGTACAATGTTTTCAGGTCATCCCGAAATTCTTGAACTCCATATTGATTATGGAGTTTTAGATAGAACATCTCACAGTTACTGATGTAGCTGGCCAGGTGGATGATGGTCGACTTCCCTGTACCATCAAGACCAACCTGGCATACAGTAATATAAAATTTAATCACAGAAACAATGGAGATATAGTTTTAATGTGTCTTTTCAATAATAAAGAGGAGCCCTATGGGAGAGATAAGAATGCAGAGAGATTGGTTAAAAAAAACAACAGATATCATCATTAAGTACCATGTCTGCTGGCTAAGGTGACAATATCTGACTACAATTTTCTATTTTTGTAGTTTATCATTTCCGATAAATCTATCAGAAGAAACAGATAATCAAATCTATCAGAAGAAACAGATAATCAAATCTATCAGAAGAAACAGATAATCAAATCTATCAGAAGAAACAGATAATCAAATCTATCAGAAGAAACAGATAATCAAATCTATCAGAAGAAACAGATAATCAAATCTATCAGAAGAAACAGATAATCAAATCTATCAGAAGAAACAGATAATCAAATCTATCAGAAGAAACAGATAATAAAATATATCTGAAGAAATGGATGTTCAAATCTATCAGAAGAAACAGATAATCAAATCTATCAGAAGAAATAAATAATCAAATCTATCAGAAGAAATAGATAATCAAATCTATCAGAAGAAACAGATAATCAAATCTATCAGAAGAAACAGATAATCAAATCTATCAGAAGAAACAGATAATCAAATCCATCAGAAGAAACAGATAATCAAATCTATCAGAAGAAATGGATATTCAAATCTATCAGAAGAAATAGATAATAAAATATATCTGAAGAAATGGATGTTCAAATCTATCAGAAGAAATAGATAATAAAATATATCTGAAGAAATGGATGTTCAAATCTATCAGAAGAAATAGATAATAAAATATATCTGAAGAAATGGATGTTCAAATCTATCAGAAGAAACAGATAATCAAATCTATCAGAAGAAATAAATAATCAAATCTATCAGAAGAAATAGATAATCAAATCTATCTGAAGAAACAGATATTCAAATCTATCAGAAGAAATAGATAATCACATCCATCAGAAGAAACAGATAATCAAATCTATCTGAAGAAACAGATATTCAAATCTATCAGAAGAAATAGATAATCAAATCCATCAGAAGAAACAGATAATCAAATCTATCTGAAGAAACGGATATTAAAATCTATCAGAAGAAATAGATAATCAAATCTATCTGAAGAAACGGGTGTTCAAATCAATGAGAAGACCACAAGTCCCAAATGAAGAAGCCTACCATAATATGAATAGTTGGAAACAAGGTATCATTATACGCTTCAGACACAATTGATTCCATTTACACAATTCAAGATTGGCACTTCAGCCACATGTACATGTGGACAGCAACCCCATCTGCTAAACATATACTTCAAGACTGCTTTGAACATATAGTAGACTGAGGAAAACCCATTGAACCATAGATACAACACTGCAGGTCCAACTATATGGTCCTCTGCAAGAATGACAAAATCAAACAGTAACATTTATACAAGGAAAGGCATTGCATAAGTAGACAAAATACTTCAGGTGAATTAAAGATATATAAAATAACACAATATATACACAAATATTTACAGATATAAATAGATAGTTACAAATAACACCAGGGCTGAAACTAAGAATAGCAAACTGTTATATCTTCTCAACATTCCTGTATGGTGCAGAAACATGGACATTAGACAAGAAAAGAGAACAGAAAATTGAAGCCTTCAAAATGTAGATTTATAGAAGAATAGAAAGAATTGAAAGGAAAAAAAGAAAACAAATAATGAAGTCTTAAACCAAGTTAAAAATGAAAAGAGAATACAATTCAAACAAGACAAATGAGATTTTTGGGACATGTTAAAAGAAACAGCAGCCTACTAAAAGTCATCTTGGAAGGGAAAATACAAAGAAAAAGAGGCAGAGACAGACCAAGACTAACATGGACAAGTAACATCAAAAGATGGACAAGTCAGCCTATGACAACCTGCACTAAAGTAAGAGACAGAGTGAAATGGCACCCATGGTAGCCAACCTTCGATGCAGAGACGGCACTAAATGAATAAAAGAAAATACAGAAAAATTCATAATAACACAAGTATATGTGCCATATCAATTTGAAGATTTCTTCTTCTGTAATCCAGGCTCATTCAGACTAGGATTCTGGACTCTCTTATGAAGGCTGATGCTTGTTTCATTGATCCAGGTGCACCATAGAGTTTATCTTTCTGGGAGATGGACAGGAGCCACATATGAAGATATATTGATGGAAGGTAAAGGTAAAAGTAAAGGTAAAGTACGAGACTTGAACCGACGTCTTACCACACGAGTTTACACCCATATGTGCTTGGCCGACTATCAAAAAATGTTCAGATATTTTCTGTATAGTGTCGCCTCAAGCATCGAAACTCAGATGCGAAGCGACATTCCTCACCTTCCCAGGGTAATACCCTGGTACTCATTTCTGCCAACAGCTGGGTCGACCGTGGGGGTATTTTTTTGTTTCCAACTACGATTACAATTCACACTGCTCCCAGCAGGAATCGAACACGGGTTGTCCGAACGTCAGTAGTCCAGTCGAGTGGTTTTCCCAACTCGGCTACCGAGGCCCCCATGATGGATGGTGTTGTAGGCATGATATGATTGTGTCAAGAAAAAAGGACATATCAGAACTGCAAAAAGTCATATCATTATGGTTAATAATGCTAACTTTGCAACAAAAATAACTACAGAAGTAGCAGCAATAATGATGTCAATTGGTTCACAATAAAAAAATGAAGCCTCACCAGCAACAGATGTCCTCTTGGTTGTCTGAAGACTCTAGCAGCTCTCACAACATGCTCAACAGCATCCTTAAAGAATACCAGCTGATCCATCTAAGAAATGCCAAAAAAGATACAATTATAATTCAAATAGAGATACTTCTCAAACATCAAGGACACTCAAACATCAATGACAACCACTCCTCAAACATCAATGACACTCACTGCCCAAACATCAATCTCCACAAAAATGAATGACAACCACTCCTCAAACATCAATGACACGCACTGCCCAAACATCAATCTCCACAAATATGAATGATAACCACTCCTCAAACATCAATGTCATCACTCCTCAAACATAAATCTCCTTAAAAATCAATGACAGCCCCTCCTCAAACATCAATGACACTCACTTCTCAAATATCAATTACACTCACTCCCAAACATTAATCTCCCCAAACATCAATCTCCTCAAACATCAATGACACTCCTCAAACATCAATGACACTTACTCCTCAAACATCAATGACACTCACTTCTCAAACATCAATGATAACCACTCCTCAAACATCAATGACACTCACTCCTCAAACATCATTGATAACCACTCTTCAAACATCAATGACACTCACTCTTCAAACATCAATCTCCCAAACATCAATGACACTCCTCAAACATCAATGACACTCACTCCCCAAACATCAATCTCCCAAACATCAATGATACTCCTCAAACATCAATGATAACCACTCCTCAAACATCAATGACACTCACTCCCCAAACATCAATGATACTCCTCAAACATAAGTGATAACCACTCCTCAAACATCAATGACACTCACTCCCCAAACATCAATCTCCCAAACATCAATGATACTCACTCCTCAAACATCAATGATAACCACTCCTCAAACATCAATGACACTCACTCCCCAAACATCAATGATACTCCTCAAACATAAGTGATAACCACTCCTCAAACATCAATGACACTCACTCCCCAAACATCAATCTCCCAAACATCAATGATACTCACTCCTCAAACATCAATGATAACCACTCCTCAAACATCAATGACACTCACTCCCCAAACATTAATCTCCCAAACATCAATGACACTCACTCCCCAAACATTAATCTCCCAAACATCAATGACACTCACTCCCCAAACATTAATCTCCCAAACATCAATGATACTCATATTCATTCATCTTGTTATTATAAATGACAAAACAACACACGCAGCAAACATGTTTGTGCTCAGATATTTTCAATACGTATCAAAATGTCTGCTCACTGATGACTCTAGTGGTTTATTTGTTGAGCACACTCCTAACTCACCGCTGTCATTTCTTTGTTTGACCCTGATTTTCAAATCATTGAAACCTAAGGCTTCACCCTCACCAATATCATCATCATGTGCCATACCGGTTGGTGTAGGTGATCATGTCCCTCCACAATCTTCTATCTACAGTGCATCGTATCAGTTCTGTTGTTGACTGTTCTCCATGCCATGACACCAAGCTATCTAGTATTTTCTCTCTTTGTCATCCGCGATCTCTCTTTCCTTGTATTTTTTCTGCTGTAACCAAGTATTCCAACTTTCCTCTTCTCATGATGTGCCCAAAAATGTTGATTATTTCTTCTTTCTGATATTTTTTAGGAGCTCCTTTTTGTGTTGACCTCTTTGAGAATTTCCTTGTTGGTCTTTTTAGCTGTCCAGGAAACTTTCAACATTCTTCTGAGAAATCCCATCTCTGTGGCCTCTAATCATCTTTTCATTTGTTTGTCTACTGTCCATAATTCGCTTCCATGGTCAGAATTGGTTCGATGAACTCTCTTACTCACTTCTATTGACATAGATTTTTTGCATAAAATATTTTTCATTTTCTGAAATGCTATTTTGGCCTGAGCTATTTACACCAATATCCCAGAACAAAAAAAGAAAGAAAATGGCCCATTACCCCACATGGTGGCATATAATGAAGATGGTGTTAGTGCCAATATTTTGTATAGATCTTTGGTACATTATTTTTTTGGGTAATCACAGAGAACATTTACAAACGTTCACACCATCTACTTACCCTTAACAAACAAAACAGCCAAGAATACTTCTATTTCCCCAGCGTTCATTCACTACTAACAAACAAAACAGCCAAAAATACTTACTATTTCTCCCACCACTCATTCACTACTAACAAACAAAACAGCCAAGAATACTTACTATTTCTCCCACCACTCATTCACTACTAACAAACAAAACAGCCAAGAATGCTTACTATTTCTCCCACCACTCATTCACTACTAACAAACAAAACAGCCAAGAATGCTTACTATTTCCCCATCGTTCATTCACTACTAACAAACAAAACAGCCAAGAATACTTCTATTTCCCCATCGTTCATTCACTACTAACAAACAAAACAGCCAAGAATACTTACTATTTCTCCCACCACTCATTCACCACTAACAAACAAAACAGCCAAGAATACTTACTATTTCTCACACCACTCATTCACTACTAACAAACAAAACAGCCAAGAATACTTACTATTTCTCACACCATCCAATCACCACTAATAACAAAACAGCTTAATACTTACTTGTTCTCACACCATCCAATCACCACTAATAACAAAACAGCTTAATACTTACTTGTTCTCACACCATCCAATCACCACTAATAACAAAATAGCTTAATACTTAGTTCTCACGTCATCCAATCACCACTAATAACAAAATAGCTTAATACTTAGTTCTCACACCATCCAATCACCACTAATAACAAAATAGCTTAATACTTAGTTCTCACGCCATCCAATCACCACTAAGAAAAAAAACAGCTAAATACTTACTATTTCCCCATATTCATTCTCATGTAGTATTCTTCCAGAATTCTCACCAGCTTGTTGTGGTCAGACAAAGGCCTGTACACTCGATGGGAGGTGCTGTGGTCGCTAGAGTCAAAGAAGTCACCAAACAGCACTGATTCCTTCATTAACTTGTCAGCTGTCCATCTAACCTGTTGCACCAGGATCTTTTGTTACATTTAATTTACTTAATTACATTACATTTAACTCTTTCAGTACGAAAGCTTTTTATCAATGCAACGGAAGATATTTCAGAGACAAAATTTCTCATGGTTTTAACAATCAATCTACATATTTATATTTATCTAACATATTATGTATGAATTTTTAGATAATTGAACAATGTATTAAATTTTACCAATACCAAGATGATACAAGACATGTAAAAAGAATACTGTTTGATGATGATTCACACTAATCAAATTGAGAGTGATGCACTATGTGGCAAAACGTACAACGGCACGGCATACAGTGCGTTGAAACGTGCAGAAAGATTTAAGAACTTCTGGTCACACTTTTTAAAAACAGAAATAATTCAGGAATTTTTCATGGTTTTTTTTTATGTTATGGTAATGACACAAGTTTTGGAGACACATGGTATTCTTTTCAGTTGGACAAACCATTTTATCTGTTGTCTTTGTACGTAGTTAGTTTTTTTCTCCCTCCCTCCCTTCCTTCCTTCCTTCCTTCCCTCCCTCCATCTTCTCTCCCACCCCTCCCCTCCTTCCTTCCCTCCCTCCCTCTCTCCTTCCTTTTTTCCCTTTTTTCTTTCTTTCTTTCTTTCTTAATGAATGAATGAATGAATGAATGTGGTTTTACAGAAGAATGTTGAGAATACCATGGACAGCTAAGAAGAGTAATGAAAACATTCTGAAAGAGGCCAAAGCAAAAAGAGAGCTAATTTCCAATATTAGGAAGAAATAATCATCATTTTTTGGCCATGTAATGAGAAGTGAACAGCTGGAATATATTGTAACAACTGGGAAAATTGAGGGACAAAAAGATAAAGGGAAGCAAAGAGAAAAGATACCAGACAGTTTAAGAGAATGGCTTGGCAGAAGGTCAACAACAGAAATGATATATAGCTGTCGAGATCAAAAGTTGTGGAGAGACATGATCACCTACGCCAGCAGGCATGGTACTAGATAATGATGATACTCTCTTATGTTTTTGGAGTGGGGTTAATTATTTCTACGAAAAACAGTGGGACAAAAGAAGCCACATTCAGCATGAGGACATTAATCAAAAAAGTACACAGAAGTAAACAAACCAATATATGCTTGCTTCATAGACTACATCAAAGCTTTTGATAGAATACACCAAAAACAACTTATAGACAGCCTAAAAGATATACATCTAGATGACACAGACAAGCGACTAAAAACAGGACAGATAATTGAAGCCCTTAAAATGTGGATTTATAACAGAATAGGTAATTGGATGGAAAGAAAAGAGAACAAATGTTGAAGTTTTAAAACAACTAAAAATTAAAAGAGAACTACTAAACACAAATAGAACAAGACAAATGAAAATTTTGGGGCATGTTAAAAGACACAACAGCCTAATAAAAGTAATATTGGAAGGAAAAATACAGGGTAATAGAGGCAGAGGCAGACCAAGACTAACATGGACGAATAACATCACAAGTCAGCCTAGACAGCCTGCACCATCAAAGCAAGAGACAGAGTGAAATGGCGCTCCATGATAGCCAACCTTCAATGCGGAAACAGCACTTGATGAGAGAGATGAGTTAGTTATCTCAGTATCTGGTTTATTTTAAATATCTGATGTTTATTTTTGTGAAAAATACAATTTTTAAAGATAATATTTTTATAACATTATTTGTCTTCTGCTTCTCTACTGCTAGACTGCAGTACAACTATTTCATAGACCCATTTTTTTTTAAACATCAGGCCCACCTTGAAATAATCTCGCAGATTATCCGCAAGAATTTGGTAAAAAATAGCCCTGTCAGCACCGTTGGTCAGGCGGTCATGGAATATACGTGTAGCTTCATGGGCAAAGAGTTGGATACAGTTTTCTTTGCCGATGATTACAGACTCATGGACCTGCAGCATGCCTTGGATGACCTGTAGAGGAGACAACAAATTGATGATTGCCTCTACCAGGTTGAAAAAACATGCAGAAATTTGATGGATAGTTCTACAAACATTCTGAAATAACAAGCAGAAAATTGATAGCTAGTTCTGCACAAAGGTTTATGTAACATGCATGTGATGGCTAGTTCTGCACACCCTGTAAAATAACATATAGCAATTTGATGAATTTTAGAAGCAATGATCTCTGCAATATGTGTCATTTTGGCACGCAAGGTTTCTGTTTTTGAGATTGTGCTTCTGCCCTATGTGCCGTCTTCGGCTTGAAAGGACAATAGATAGATAGATAGAATTTGATGAATAGTTCTACACATATGCTGAAATAACATACAGAAATTTTGGGGCTAGTTCTAAACAAAGGTTTAAATAACATACAACAATTTGATGACTAGTTCTACACAAAGATTTAAATAACATACAACAATTTGATGACTAGTTCTGCACAAAGATTTAAATAATATACAACAATTTGATGGCTGCACAAAGATTTAAATAATATACAACAATTTGATGGCTACACAAAGATTTAAATAATATACAACAATTTGATGGCTGCACAAAGATTTAAATAATATACAACAATTTGATAGCTGCACAAAGATTTAAATAATATACAACAATTCGATGGCTGCACAAAGATTTAAATAATATACAACAATTTGATAGCTGCACAAAGATTTAAATAATATACAACAATTTGATGGCTGCACAAAGATTTAAATAATATACAACAATTTGATGGCTGCACAAAGATTTAAATAATATACAACAATTTGATGGCTACACAAAGATTTAAATAATATACAACAATTTGATGGCTACACAAAGATCTAAATAACATGCAAGAATTTTATGTCTAGTTCTGCACAAAGATCTAAATAACATACAACAATTTGATGTCTAGTTCTGCACAAAGATTTAAATAACATGCAAGAATTTTATGTCTAGTTCTGCACAAAGATTTAAATAACATGCAAGAATTTGATGTCTAGTTCTGCACAAAGATTTAAATAACATACAAGAATTTGATATCTAGTTCTGCACAAAGATTTAAATAACATACAAGAATTTGATATATAGTTCTACACAAAGATTTAAATAACATACAAGAATTTGATATCTAGTTCTGCACAAAGATTTAAATAACATACAAGAATTTGATATATAGTTCTACACAAAGATTTAAATAACATACAAGAATTTGATATCTAGTTCTGCACAAAGATTTAAATAACATACAGAAAAGGTGGTCTGGGTGGTCAAGAAGTAAGACATCAGTCCCTGGACAAACAGGTCCTGTGTTTGAATTCTACTTTAAACGGTGGGAATTTCCCTTTTCCAAACAATGGATTTTTTGTGGCTTTACATCCACTGGGTCTTTGGGTAGTGAGATCTAATATCTAGAGCTCACGGATAACAGTGACAAACAGGAGGCACAGAGCAATCTGCACACATTTAAGAACTCTTGTCAGTTAAAAGCTGAAAAGGGCAACTCAATTGGCTATCGTCCAAGTAAAACTGTTAGAAAAATAAATCTGGCCTGAGCATCTTGTGGCAACTGCAATAGACATGTAGGATTGAATTGAAAACTTTGCATGCAACCTTTATTCTACTATTCCCCCCCCCCCCCCCCACTCCCGCAACCAGCAGATTATAAAATTTGAATAGATGCTGCAATAAATTAAACAATTTTTTAATTAAAGTTATTCAAGTGTGTGTTGTTATTGTTTTATTATCTGCTTGTTTACATCATGTCACCCATTTTTATTACCCCTGTTTAGGTTTTCTTATCTATTTTCCTAAGTTTTCTAAGGCATTTCCATCAACACAAATTTGGATGATTATTCTCCAAACTGGGAGCCACGATATTGAGTTATTGAGTTATTTGCGGGTCATCATCATTGCACTCTGAACATGTCCATAGGTGCTCAGATCCCCTCCTCAGCAATTTCCTCAGTGTCCAGCAACTGACGACTCCAGTTCTATGTTGGTTGATAAGTCTTCTTACATGGCCACTAAGTTTCTCATTTCTGGCTGTGCCCATCTTAACTCCCATTTCTATCATCCAAAGAAGTGACGTGGATCTGTGTTTGTCGAAGTCATGTGCTCTTCCCACATCTCGGAGGGCATTCATGATGTTCACCCGATCCACTGGTTGCCCGTCCTCAACGACAGCACAGCTAGCCCAACCTGTCCGCTCTTTCATTTCCCTGCACTCCCGCATGTCCCGGGACATAGACAAAGGTGACCTTACGTATTTTGGATTTCTGCAACTACTCTACCCATTGCATGCGTACAGAGCCCGCCTCCACTTTTTTTTATCATGCTCATCGAATCACTCAGTATACATGCATGGGTGTAGTCTTGTGACTCTAACCATTTGAATGCCTTGGTCACTGCCATCGCCTCCATTGTCATGCTAATTGTGGTCATGACGTATGCAACACTGTCTTCCTTGACTATTCTGCCTGCTGAGCATGCTGTAAATGCCCTTGCACTTCTTTGGTGTCGTCTTACAGATCCGTCTGTATAGATGACTACATCTTTCTCATCAGTGTTATCGCAGATGAGACCGTTGACCTCAGCATTAACCACGACCGGGTTCTGTTCCCTACTTTTCCTGTCGAATGTGACAATACACAAGAAAGTCCCCTTGAATGACGTAGGCACCGGTATCCACTCTTTACCAACGCTGATATTGGTAAGCCCACAGACCTGTTTGATGACATCTTCTGCTTGGCCCACCCATGATTTGCCTCTTTTTAGCCTGGCACCTTTCTCTGTGTTGAGCACGTGGTGCAATGGATGCTCTGTATCTGTACTAATCTTCAGGTATGTTCATGCTCTCTAGATAGCTCAGTGGTTAGTGAACTGGACTACAAAGGACAAGGGGTGGGGTTCGATCACAACCGACGGCTTGCGGGTTCAGCCAGCCTTAAATGGGTACCAGATTTTTTTCTGGGAAAGTAAAGCAGCACGGGCGTAATACCGACCACATTACCCCAAAAATCATGTGCTGAAGGTCTGTAAAATATAGGGTCACTAACACCATATTTTCCTATACGCCACTTGGTGTGACGGGGGTACTTTACTTTATTACTATTCTCCAAACCGGGAGCCGTGATAGCTTAGTAGTTAGTGAACTTGACTACAAAGGACAAGAGGTCGGGTTTAATCCTGATCAACGGCTTCCAGGTTCTTCCAGCCTTAAATGGGTACTAGATTTTTTCTGGGCAAGTAAAGCGGCCTGGGCATAATACTGACAACTTTACCCCAAAAATCATGTGCCGAAAATCTATACAAATTATGGTCACTAACATCATATTTCCTATACGCCACTTAGGGTGACGAAAAAAAAAATTGCTAATTTATTGTTTGCACTAAAATCTCTGACAAGATTTAAGGTAACAGTTCATTTGATTTCTTTGATAAACTTGTTTGATGAATTTTTAGGTTTATTTTATTTTAGATTTGATTTTAGACAAACAATAATATTTCTGAGATGTTTGATTGTATTAGTTGATCATTATGTTTGTGTTAGAACAAAATTGCAACATCAAGCGAGAATTGTTTGTATTTTATTTTAAAATACAAATGTGTTGGTTGAACATGTGTGTTCATGTGTGTGCATGTGTGTAGAGTCATATAGGTGGTGCATGTTAATTCAAATGTAAACAGCAAATATAGTCTGTTCACTAAAGGGTTATGAAGGTATTTTATTCTCACAATTGTAAGCTTGATATTACTAGAAAATGATGAATTAGTCAAAAAGCAGACATCCTAATGATGACCCTGCAGTAAACATTACAGAGCATGTCTAGAACACTTAGTTTTCCTTTGAGGTAACAGGGACAGTGAAAAGTAAACATTACAGAGCAGTGTCCTGAACACTTAGTTTTCCTTTGAGGTAACAGAGACAGTGAAAAGTAAACATTACAGAGCATGTCTTGAACACTAAGTTTTCACTTGAGGTAACAGAGACATTGAAAAGTAAACATTACAGAGAAGTGTCTTGAACACTTAGTTTTCACTTGAGATAACAGAGATAGTGAAAAGTGTCTTGAACACTTAGTTTTCCCTTGAGGTAACAGAGATAGTGAAAAGTAAACATTACAGAGCAGTGTCCTGAACACTTAGTTTTCCCTTGAGGTAACTGACAGTGAAAAGTAAACATTACAGAGCAGTGTCCTGAACACTTAGTTTTCCCTTGAGGTAACAGTGACAGTGAAAAGTAAACATTACAGAGCAGTGTCTTGAACACTTAGTTTTCCCTTGAGGTAACAGTGACAGTGAAAAGTAAACATTACAGATCAGTGTCTTGAACACTTAGTTTTCCCTTGAGGTAACAGTGACAGTGAAAAGTAAAAAAAAAGTGAAGGAAAATAAAAAAGGAAAAGTTTTAATTTGTGTTGGTGGCAGTAGCTTTGGTAACAGTAAATTATTAGACATATTTGTGTTGGTGGCAGTAGCTTTGGTAACAGTAAATTATTAGACATATTTGTGTTGGTGGCAGTAGCAGTGGTAACAGTAAATTATTAGACATATTTGTGTTGGTGGCAGTAGCTTTGGTAACAGTAAATTATTAGACATATTTGTGTTGGTGGCAGTAGCTTTGGTAACAGTAAATTATTAGACATATTTGTGTTGGTGGCAGTAGCTTTGGTAACAGTAAATTATTAGACATATTTGTGTTGGTGGCAGTAGCAGTGGTAACAGTAAATTATTAGACATATTTGTGTTGGTGGCAGTAGCTTTGGTAACAGTAAATTATTAGACATATTTGTGTTGGTGGCAGTAGCAGTGGTAACAGTAAATTATTAGACATATTTGTGTTGGTGGCAGTAGCAGTGGTAACAGTAAATTATTAGACATATTTGTGTTGGTGGCAGTAGCTTTGGTAACAGTAAATTATTAGACATATTTGTGTTGGTGGCAGTAGCTTTGGTAACAGTAAATTATTAGACATATTTGTGTTGGTGGCAGTAGCAGTGGTAACAGTAAATTATTAGACATATTTGTGTTGGTGGCAGTAGCAGTGGTAACAGTAAATTATTAGACATATTTGTGTTGGTGGCAGTAGCAGTGGTAACAGTAAATTATTAGACATATTTGTGAATGAGAACACTAACTGGAGCTTACCTTTGACAAATCTCTGATGTTGAAAGTGTAATGAGACTTTGCAGGGGTTGGCAGCATCGATGCACAAATATGGTAGTAGATGGCTATACTGGCAGACACCAAGGGGAATAAGCAATCCTGTACTTCTGGCATAAACTCCCCTTCCTGCAGGAAACGACCCAGCTGAACTTGGTAGATGTGCTGAAGTGACTTTGTGGATGGTTGTGGAAGTGTTAGTAGACTGTAAGATAACATAGACAACAATCATCATGTGGACATTTTGAACTTCACAAATTATGTACTGAGAAAACTTGTTAACTCATCTACTTTCTGTCACACTAGTATATCAGAAATGTATTTTAGGAATGCAATTACTGGTTTAGTCTACATTTTAATTTTAGACTATACAGTCATGTAAGTTTTGATTATCCATTACAAATTATCTTTTGTTTTCTTCCTGTCAAGACACCCTTTCTGATTGTCCTTATAGCTGCACAGACCTGTCAGTTTTCTTCTTCTAAGTGTTCCACCATTAAGCATGTATGGATGCATTGTGTTGTTAGTTATAGTTGTGATATCTCTACCTTTTGGCCTGACACATCCATCTCTGGTATGGGTAGAATTTGTTTCATGATTTTGCCAGGCCAAATATTTTTTTCAACTTTTAACTGCCAAAGGCCTTTTAACATGCTCAAGTGCACATGCGATCTCCTATTTTTCACTGTTATCTGAGGAGACATCAGATCTCACTACTCAGAGGGCAGGGGAGAATAAAACAATGTAGAAACCAGATTCAAAATGAATAACTCTGAACCTTCCTCTCCATAAGCTGATGTTTTACGTCTAGGCCACCCAGCCACATGTTCCCATCAACAACTCTACGTATCTATGTAAGATTGATAAGCTGCTTGATTTTTACATTTACCACTGCCTCGTTTTCTGTGTTTTCTTGTAAACTTTAATGATGATTTTAGATCACCACTGAAGTCAACAAGTAGGATCAGAAATTTCTCTTTGATGATTGAATGAGTTTAACTGATGATAAAACTTATCCATGATATTTGTGTTACACAAACCCACCGACTGAGTTAACAGTTCATCTTGTGCAGACAAAGTGATAGTAAACTCTTCAATAGAGCTTGCAGCTGGAGGCAATCTGATCATCAGAACAGAATCCCAATCCAGAAAGTGTTTTGATCCTTCACTTTCTTGGTACTTTAAGGGAGAGAGGATTGGCCTGAAGAGGTCATGACCCCCACCCCATGCATTGTCCCTCTGCTGCATTCTGAGTTGAAGGCTCTCAAAATATCCTGGCTGAGAAAATTGTCAGGCTAAACTACAGGCATATAATGTCTGAAACTGTAGCTTGCATAAAACCTCTGACTAAATTCACATCTTGCTACAAATTATTGTGCACTTTTTGTTATAGTTTCATAATGCCCTGTAGAATGTTCTTCAATGCTCTACACCAATGCATGTTCTACAACACCCTCATTACTTTCTCCATGTTAGAAGAATGTGTCACTCTTTTCATTCAGGAAACCAAACCTGGTGAAGGCATTTCTAGATTGTGCCAATGACAACTTAAATCCTTGTCAGATTCCTTACCCTACAAAGCATATATTAAATTAGGAGATAGGAGAAGAGGCAGACCAAGAATAAGATGGACAAACAAATCAAAGAAACACTACAGCAACATCAACTGACAATAATTGAAGCCCCCAAAAGGGGTGAGAACCAAAACTTTGTACCTTCCTCGACACCCAAACGGGTACAAGAGGAAGTGATGAAAGAATGGGAGAAAGAGCTTGCTGATGATACCCAAAGTCTAGCGAACATTGTTGATTGCCTTGAGATCTTCTGTCAATCTGTAGTTACAATGTGTAGAATGCAGTGAGTCAAATTATTTATAGGGGACCTGGTTGGTCTCGGGGCAAGATGCTGATCTTGAGACAGAGAGGTTGTGAGTTCAATTCCCGGCTGCACCAGTTAGGAATTTTATTTGTGATTTCTCTCTGTGGCAACCACCCCTGGTCTCAACAGGCTGGCTTGAAATATGAATTACTCATCGATGGAAAAAATATGAGTACCTCTGAGGAAGGAATTATCTGCCTGTGCGGCAAGGGACCCCTGTGCACACGGCTGCCAGAGAAAGACGGATTAAAATGCAAAATTAAGTTCCTGGTCTTTAGGGGCTTTGCCAGAGGTGAAAGCTGTCAAACACCCAAAAAAAAATTAATTCTGTGCTGATTTTCTTACTTTTGATTGTTCTTTGTTGTTGCTTGATGCATGACTTGAAGTACATTTATTGGACCTTAACCATCAGCCTGTTACCAGAATCAAGATGGGTTAGGCTGACAGTTGATAAAACAGTTTTTACTGGCTGTGGCTTGTCCAGTGGGGAATAGGCAGAAGCTCTTTAGTAGAGTTATCAACCCCTGACGCTGACTTTATGGTGAATAAGTGTCTGCTTCTTGAAAAGTATAGAGTAGTCTTTCCTGATATTTCTGAGAGACAAACTTTAGATGATGAGAGAAGCCAGAGACAAAAGCACCAACTTCGTGAGATAGATAAACATGTTTTAAATTGCAGTAAAAGAAGAATGAGGAAAATATTTAATTCTTTTAGAAAAACATTTTAACAATAATTTACTTATATAAACTTCTTAAAAGATGTAGAAATTTCAACAATAAATTATGTTAAAATGTTCAGACAAACCCACCTGGTCTACTGTAATTCAGGTTTTAGTAGAAGAAAGCATAGCAGATGCTTTGAAAGAGAAACTTTTACAAAATGTCATGAACATTCACTGACTATACTGTACCTGAAGTGTTTGAGTAGTCTTGGTGTAGTAGGGTTCCTGCCACCACTGGGAGGGCCACAGGCTGCTACAATAGTTACATCCAGAATATTCTGTCATCAAGAACATAACAGTTGTTAATTTCATGTAACAAATTTAATACAAAGTTATGTTTTATGGTTTTCAGTGCATTTCGTAAAAAAGAGAAAGTAAAGAGCCTCATCAACCAAGTGGCTTATGGGGAATATGGTATCAGTGATCATAATTTTTACAGACCTTCAGCACATGATTTTTGGGGTAATGTGGTAAGTATTACACCCGTGCCACTTTACTTTCCCAGAAAAAATCTGGTACCCATTTAGGGCTGGGTGAACCCAGAAGTTGGTGATCAACATGAAACCCAACCTCTTGTCCTTTCTAGTCCAGTTCACTAACCACTGAGCCATCGTGGCTCCTTAGTGCATTTGCTACAATTACTTATTTCAAGAATGAAATTAACCGAATGAAAAAAAATTAATTCTACACAAGTAATGTTGATGTAAATGAAACAATCTATGTAATTGTAAGAGTATTACCATTATTATTACTATTAAAATACCCATGATGCATTAAATAACTGTAGCAGTATTTTATCTTGTCAGGATATCTGCATTCTGTTTTCATATCAGGTGTCCAGAATTCTGCTTTTATATCAGGTGTCCAGAATTCTGCTTTTATATCAGGTGTCCAGAATTCTGCTTTTATATCAGGTGTCCAGAATTCTGCTTCTATATCAGATGTCCAGAATTCTGATTTCATATCGGATGTCTAGAATTCTGCTTTTAAATCAGGTGTCCAGAATTCTGCTTTTATATCAGGTGTCCAGAATTCTGCTTCTATATCAGATGTCCAGAATTCTGATTTCATATCGGATGTCTAGAATTCTGCTTTTAAATCAGGTGTCCAGAATTCTGCTTTCATATCAGGTGTCCAGAATTCTGCTTTTATATCAGGTGTCCAGAATTCTGCTTTTATATCAGGTGTCCAGAATTCTGCTTTTATATCAGGTGTCCAGAATTCTGCTTTTATATCAGGTGTCCAGAATTCTGCTTGTTCTGCATTCATATCAGGTGTCCAGAATTCTGCTTTTATATCAGGTGTTCTGCTTTCATCAGGTGTTCAGAATTCTGCTTTCATATCAGGTGTCCAGAATTCTGCTTTCATATCAATGGTCCAGAATACTGTTTTCATATCAGGTGTTCTGCTTTCATATCAGGTGTTCAGAATTCTGCTTTTATATCAGGTGTCCAGAATTCTGCTTTTATATCAGGTGTCCAGAATTCTGTTTTTATATCAGGTGTTCTGCTTTCATATCAGATGTTCAGAATTCTGCTTTTATATCAGGTGTCAATAATTCTGCTTTCATATCAGATGTTCAGAATTCTGTTTTTATATCAGGTGTTCTGCTTTCATATCAGATGTTCAGAATTCTGTTTTTATATCAGGTGTTCTGCTTTCATCAGATGTCCAGAATTCTGCTTTTATATCAGGTGTCAATAATTCTGCTTTCATATCAGATGTTCAGAATTCTGTTTTTATATCAGGTGTTTTGCTTTCATCAGATGTCCAGAATTCTGCTTTTATATCAGGTGTTCTGCTTTCATATTAGATGTTCAGAATTCTATTTTTATATATCAGGTGTTCTGCTTTCATATCAAATGTCCAGAATATAGAAACAGTCGAGCGTAAGAAATTCATACCTTCCAAACCAGTTTCCTTGTGTCGTAAAAGCCTCCAAGTTCCAGGAACTGTCTCAGAAGCTCCAGCGGAGGCTGTGCACCATATTCTTCTGGTGCAGGAACATTGAGATCATCAACAAAGACAATCACCTGGTGGAAGTCAGATACAAGAAATTCAAGTAAGCAAAATATACAAGATGGTATCATAATGCACCAACAAGAAAGGGCAATGGACTGTGATGAAAAAAATACAGAAAATGTGATCAAAAAAGAGAAATGAAGTTTGCCAATTTTGATGTGATAGCCTCAAGAGTGAATTAATATAATGAATCTTTGTTATCTAATGATTCTTAACAACTGACTAATCATCATCATCATCAAGTGCCATCTCCGCAACGAAGGTTGGCTACCATGGATCACCATTCCACTCTGTTTCTTGCTTTGATGGTGCAGGCTGTCATAGATTGACTTGTTCATCTTTTGATGTTACTTGTCCATGTTAGTGTTGGTCTGCCTCTGCCTCTTTTACCTTGTATTTTCCCTTCCAATATTACTTTCAGTAGGCTGTTGTGTCTTTAAATGTGCCCCAAAAATTTCATTTGTCTTGTCTTAATTGTATTTAGTAGTTCTCTTTTTATTTTTAGTTGTTTTAAAACTTCATTGTTTGTTTTCTTTTCTTTCCATCGAATTCTACCTATTCTTCTATAAATCCACATTTCAAAGGCTTCAATTATCTTAGCGATGAACAATATAGTTTTGTTAGAGATAAAGGAACAAGCAATGCCATTTATATCATAAGATCTTTAGTAGAAAGAGCCATAGAGGTGAAAACAGATCTATACCTATGTTTAAAAAATAAAAGACAGCTTAAGAGAATGGCTTGGCAGAAGATCAACAACAGAAATGATAAATAGCTGCCGAGATCGAAAGTTGTGGAGAGACATGATCACCTACACCAGCAGGCCTGGTACTTGATGATGATGATTCTTTTGTTTATTTCAGTTTTACATTTTCCATCATTGGTTATAGTATGTCAATGGTAGTTGTAGCTCTGAACTGTCTCCAGATGTATTCCTTCAACTGTAATATTTAATTGTAGGTCTTGAGAATTGTCTTTGTTTATGATCATAGTTTTAGTCTTTTTGATATTCATATCTAGTCCATATTTTTTGCTTGTTATGTTTATCACATTAAGCAATTGTTGTATGTCTTTAGAATTTTCTGCTAGTAGAACAGTATCATCAGCATATCTTACAACTAACTAAACAAGAAAATAATAAACTAACCATCCAATCAGCCAGCAAATCAACAAACTAATAACTAGAAAATATGTGTTCCATTTCTGGAACCTGTTGAGATAATTATGTGGGCAGTTGGAGAAAAAAGGTCACATCAATCAGTGCAGTCACAGCAGAGTGCACAAGTTAGAGTTTTTATTTAACTCCAGACAGAAATAACTTGTTGATCAGACCCACATCAACGTGAGCTAAAAACTAAAAGTCAGTTTCACTCAACAACCCATTCTTCTAGGCAAAAAACAAAATTTCCCAAATCAATTAATCTGAGAATTAACAAATTAGAAAGAAAAAAGAAACTGTTTCTAATAAATATTTCAGCATTCTAACCTTTTTGTCTTTTGGTGCTCCCAAGGAGGTCTTGCTTTTCTTGATCAACTTCAGCACAAGCTGAGCCTGTAACCGCTTTGATGTCGTCTGAGCACTGAACTGGATCATTGTGCTGACTATACCCAGCTGTTTGACTTTGGCTGCAAAATAAAGCCAGTCACAGAGAGTCTGAGTTTTATGTTCCAGTGATTGTGTGTCATGACATATCTGACTGCTACTATTTGTCAAGTACCAGTGGTTGTGTGTCATAACATATCTGACTGCTACTATTTGTCAAGTACCAGTGGTTGTGTGTCATAACATATCTGACTGCTACTATTTGTCAAGTACCAGTGGTTGTGTGTCATAACATATCTGACTGCTACTATTTGTCAAGTACCAGTGGTTGTGTGTCATGACATATCTGACTGCTACTATTTGTCAAGTACCAGTGGTTGTGTGTCATGACATATCTGACTGCTACTATTTGTCAAGTACCAGTGGTTGTGTGTCATGACATATCTGACTGCTACTATTTGTCAACTACCAATGGTTGTGTGTCATGGCATATTTGACTGCTACTATTTGTCAAGTACCAGTGATTGTGTGTCATGGCATATCTGACTGCTACTATTTGTCAAGTACCAGTGATTGTGTGTCATGGCATATATGACTGCTACTATTTGTCAAGTACCAGTGGTTGTGTGTCATGACATATTTGACTGCTACTATTTGTCAAGTACCAGTGGTTGTGTGTCATGGCATATTTGACTGCTACTATTTGTCAAGTACCAGTGATTGTGTGTCATGACATATCTGACTGCTACTATTTGTCAAGTACCAGTGGTTGTGTGTCATGGCATATTTGACTGCTACTATTTGTCAAGTACCAGTGATTGTGTGTCATGACATATCTGACTGCTACTATTTGTCAAGTACCAGTGGTTGTGTGTCATTACATATCTGACTGCTACTATTTGTCAACTACCAATGGTTGTGTGTCATGGCATATTTGACTGCTACTATTTGTCAAGTACCAGTGATTGTGTGTCATGGCATATCTGACTGCTACTATTTGTCAAGTACCAGTGGTTGTGTGTCACGGCATATATGACTGCTACTATTTGTCAAGTACCAGTGGTTGTGTGTCATGGCATATATGACTGCTACTATTTGTCAAGTACCAGTGGTTGTGTGTCATGACATATTTGACTGCTACTATTTGTCAAGTACCAGTGGTTGTGTGTCATGGCATATTTGACTGCTACTATTTGTCAAGTACCAATGGTTGTGTGTCATGGCATATTTGACTGCTACTATTTGTCAAGTACCAGTGATTGTGTGTCATGACATATCTGACTGCTACTATTTGTCAAGTACCAGTGGTTGTGTGTCATGACATATTTGACTGCTACTATTTGTCAAGTACCAGTGATTGTGTGTCATGACATATTTGACTGCTACTATTTGTCAAGTACCAGTGATTGTGTGTCATGACATATCTGACTGCTACTATTTGTCAAGTACCAGTGGTTGTGTGTCATGACATATTTGACTGCTACTATTTGTCAAGTACCAGTGGTTGTGTGTCATGGCATATTTGACTGCTACTATTTGTCAAGTACCAGTGATTGTGTGTCATGGCATATTTGACTGCTACTATTTGTCAAGTACCAGTGGTTGTGTGTCATGGCATATTTGACTGCTACTATTTGTCAAGTACCAATGGTTGTGTGTCATGGCATATTTGACTGCTACTATTTGTCAAGTACCAGTGATTGTGTGTCATGGCATATTTGACTGCTACTATTTGTCAAGTACCAGTGATTGTGTGTCATGACATATCTGACTGCTACTATTTGTCAAGTACCAGTGGTTGTGTGTCATTACATATCTGACTGCTACTATTTGTCAAGTACCAGTGATTGTGTGTCATGGCATATTTGACTGCTACTATTATGTTGGAATACAATGAAATACCTGACTTGCTGCAACAACTGAATTAACTGATATTTACTTAAGACTACAGCTGCAATATTTAAATAAAATGACATTGAAGGTAACTTCAATGATTACAAATATTTATATTTACTCATGGTTGCTGCGTTATTAATTAAAATAGTTATATTTTTTGACATTTTGTTGCAATAATTAACTCTTTCTGCACTTTTTTTACCCACTGTACATATTAATGATTTCAGTCACATACATTTAACTGCATTGTACATCACTGTCAATTTGATTCATGTAAACCATCATGAAACCATTTTCTTGTATCATCTTGGTATTGGTGAAATCTAATTCCATGTTCAGTTTTCTAAAAATTCATGTATAATATGTTATGTGTCAGATAAATATAAACATGTAGAATTTTATTTTAAATGATGAAAAATTTTTGTCGCTGAAATCTCTTCCGTTGATAAAAACCTTCCGTACTGAAAGAGTTAATATCTATGTATGATAAAAACCTTCTGTACTGAAAGAGTTAATATCTGTGTATGATAAAAACCTTCTGTACTGAAAGAGTTAATATCTATGTATGATAAAAACCTTCTGTACTGAAAGAGTTAACATCTATGTATGATAAAAACCTTCCGTACTGAAAGAGTTAATATCTATGTATGATAAAAACCTTCTGTACTGAAAGAGTTAATATCTATCTATCTATCTATTGACCTTTCGAGCCGTAGCTAGCCCATAGGGCGTTAACAAAGATACTCCTTCTCTTATCTAAATTTTTTTCTAGCAGTTTTCAATTCTTTTAAAGATATTTTATCAAATCTCGCCATTTGTCTCTGTTCTGTGCAAGCAGCTCTATCTCACTGAGGGGGAAGAGTTAATTTCTTTTTCTTCTCTCTTCTTCTACCTTTTAGCTCCCAGTGGAGCATAGGTCTTCAACAAACACTTTCCAAGTCGTTCTGTTTTTTGCAATTCTTTTAAGATCATTCCATGTCTTCCTCATCATCTTCATCTCTGCTTCGATCTGTCTTCTCCAAGAATTCCTTGGTCTTCCTCTTTGTCTTTTCCCCTGGGGATTCCAAAAAAGGGCCTGTTGTGTAATACTCTCAGTTGGTTTCCGTAGTGTGTGTCCTATCCATCGCCATCGTCTACGCTGTATCTCTTTATCCACTGGTATTTGACCGGTACATTTCCATAATTCCACGTTAGTGACTTTGTCCTGCCATTTCCATCCCTTTATTCTGCGCAAGCATCCATTAATGAAAGTCTGTAAGAAGCGTTAATATAATTACATTTAAATATGTTCTTGCAAAAAAATCAGTACAATATTATTTTCAATCTGTACAACTTCTTCTTCTTCTTTTACCTTTTAATTCCCTGTGGAGCATAGGTCTTCAACAAACACTTTCAACTCCCTGTGCAGCATAGGTCTTCAACAAACACTTTCAACTCCCTGTGGAGCATAGGTCTTCAACAAACACTTTCAGCTCCCTGTGGAGCTTAGGTCTTCAACAAACACTTTCAGCTCCCTGTGCAGCATAGGTCTTCAACAAACACTTTCAACTCCCTGTGCAGCATAGGTCTTCAACAAACACTTTCAGCTCCCTGTGGAGCATAGGTCTTCAACAAACACTTTCAGCTCCCTGTGCAGCATAGGTCTTCAACAAACACTTTCAACTCCCTGTGCAGCATAGGTCTTCAACAAACACTTTCAACTCCCTGTGCAGCATAGGTCTTCAACAAACACTTTCAACTCCCTGTGGAGCATAGGTCTTCAACAAACACTTTCAACTCCCTGTGCAGCATAGGTCTTCAACAAACACTTTCAACTCCCTGTGGAGCATAGGTCTTCAACAAACACTTTCAACTCCCTATGGAGCATAGGTCTTCAACAAACACTTTCAACTCCCTGTGGAGCATAGGTCTTCAACAAACATTTTCAACTCCCTGTGGAGCATAGGTCTTCAACAAACACTTTCAGCTCCCTGTGGAGCATAGGTCTTCAACAAACACTTTCAACTCCCAGTGGAGCATAAGTCTTCAACAAAAACTTTCAACTGTGGAGCATAGGTCTTCAACACACATTTTCCAAGCTGTTCTGGTTTTTGCCATTCTTTTAAGATCATTCCATGTCTTCCCCATCATCTTCATCACTGCTTCCATCTGTCTTCTCCAAGAATATTTTGGTCTTCCTCTTTGTCTTTTTCCTTGGCAATCCAAAAAAGGGGCCTAATGTTTTATTATCTCAGTTGGCTTCCGCAATGTGTGTCCTATCCTGTGCTATCTGTGGCTTGTCCATGTGTGTGAAGTTTTTGTTCTTGCAATGTTCTTGCAATCTGTTCTTGCAATAATTTAAACTCATATTTCAGCCAATTCTTGCAATAATTTAAACTCATATTTCAGCCAATTCTTGCACTAATCACTACAATAATATTTCAGCATACTTTTTTCACTAATGAACACAATTTTGTTTTTAAAATAAATTCAGCACTTGCATTAATTTGGGAGCCGTGATAGCTCAGTGGTTAGTGAACTGGATTACAAAGGACAAGGGGTAGGGTTCAATCTCAACTGACGGATTCTGGGTTCACCCAGCCTTAAATGGGTACCAAATTTTTTCTGGGAAAGTAAAGCAGCACGGGCGTAATACCGACCACCACATTACCCCAAAAATCATGTGCTGAAGGTCTGTAAAATATAAGGTCACTAACACCATATTTTCCTATACGCCACTAGGCATGATGGGGGTACTTTACTTTTTACTTACTTGCATTAATTTACCACAACAATCTATTTGAAGTCTATTCATGCTATTTTTTTATTATAATTAAATTCATACAATAATTGCAATCATCATGGCTGCTATAACTATAATTGGTTATCAACATTTAAACTTCATGGTGACAACACCTAGACCCCAAAAAGATTTCTAGACTTTTAACCCTTAAAATATAGATAGATATCACCACTTATGCACCTAAAACATAATTAGATATCACCACTTATGCACAAAAAATATAACTAGATATCACCACTTATGCACCTAAAACATTATTAGATATCACCACTTATTTACCCCCCCCCCCCCAATATAATAATGAGATATCACCACTTATACCCTCCAAAATATAACTAGATATCACCACTTATACCCTCCAAATTATAACTAGATATCACCGCTTATACCCTCCAAAATATAACTAGATATCACCCATTATACCCTCCAAAATAAAACTAGATATAACCACTTATACCCTCCAAAATATAACTAGATATCACCACTTATACCCTCCAAAATATAACTAGATATCACCACTTATACCCTCCAAAATATAACTAGATATCACCACTTATACCCTCCAAAATATAACTAGATATCACCACTTATACCCTCCAAAATATAACTAGATATAACCACTTATACCCTCCAAAATATAACTAGATATAACCACTTATACCCTCCAAAATATAACTAGATATCACCACTTATACCGTACAAAATATAACTAGATATCACCACTTATACCCTCCAAAATGTAATTAGATATCATCACTTATACCCTCCAAAATATAACCAGATATCACCACTTATACCCTCCAAAATATAACTAGATATAACCACTTATACCCTCCAAAATATAACTAGATATAACCACTTATACCCTCCAAAATATAACTAGATATAACCACTTATACCGTACAAAATATAACTAGATATCACCACTTATACCCTCCAAAATATAATTAGATATCACCACTTATACCCTCCAAAATATAACCAGATATCACCACTTATACCCTCCAAAATATAACCAGATATCACCATTTATGCCTCCAACATATAACTACAAATCACCACTTATACCACAAAAATGTTATTGGATCTCACCACTTATAT
Organism: Megaustenia siamemsis; assembly: GCA_032433765.1. Lineage (NCBI taxonomy): Eukaryota > Metazoa > Mollusca > Gastropoda > Stylommatophora > Ariophantidae > Megaustenia > Megaustenia siamemsis. Next base: position 8,329,230 of record JAVIAB010000050.1, read on the forward strand.
CCCCCCCCCCAAAAAAAAAAAATACATATATATAACTTGATATCACCAATTATATTTTAAAAAAAAACTGTTATTGGATTTTATGACGTATACCCCAAGAACTGTAACTGGATATTAATTATACACCTCAACAACTATAACTGGGTATAAACACCTGTATCACATTAACTGCATCTGGATACAAACACATGTATAACATTAACTGGATACTATCACTTGTATCACATTAACTGTAATTGGATACTATGACTTGTGTCACATTAACTGTAATTGGATACTATGACTTGTGTCACATTAACTGTAACTGGATACTATGACTTGTGTCACATTAACTGTAACTGGATACTATGACTTGTGTCACATTAACTGTAACTGGATACTATGACTTGTGTCACATTAACTGTAACTGGATCCTATGACTTGTGTCATATTAACTGTAACTGGATACTATGACTTGTGTCACATTAACTGTAACTGGATACTATGACTTGTGTCACATTAACTGTAACTGGATACTATGACTTGTGTCACATTAACTGTAACTGGATCCTATGACTTGTGTCATATTAACTGTAACTGGATACTATGACTTGTGTCACATTAACTGTAACTGGATACAAACACTTGTATAACAACTGTAATTGAATATCAGCTCTTGTGGCATAACTGTTTCTGGATATTAACACTTACACCCCACCATCTGTAACTGGATATTAACACTTACACCACACCATCTGTAACTGGATATCAACACTTACATCACACCATCTGTAACTGTATATCAACACTTACATCACACCAACTGTAACTGTATATCAACACTTACATCACACCATCTGTAACTGTATATCAACACTTACATCACACCATCTGTAACTGTATATTAACACTTACATCACACCATCTGTAACTGTATATCAACACTTACATCACACCATCTGTAACTGTATATCAACACTTACATCACACCATCTGTAACTGTATATCAACACTTACATCACACCATCTGTAACTGTATATCAACACTTACATCACACCATCTGTAACTGTATATTAACACTTACATCACACCATCTGTAACTGTATATCAACACTTACATCACACCATCTGTAACTGTATATCAACACTTACATCACACCATCTGTAACTGTATATCAACACTTACATCACACCATCTGTAACTGTATATTAACACTTACATCACACCATCTGTAACTGTATATCAACACTTACATCACACCATCTGTAACTGTATATCAACACTTACATTACACCATCTGTAACTGTATATCAACACTTACATCACACCATCTGTAACTGTATATCAACACTTACACCCCACCATCTGTAACTGTATATCAACACTTACACCCCACTATCTGTAACTGTATATCAACATTTACATCACACCATCTGTAACTGTATATCAACACTTACACCACACCATCTGTAACTGTATATCAACACTTACATCACACCATCTGTAACTGTATATCAACACTTACACCACACCATCTGTAACTATATCAACACTTACATCCCAGCAACATCTCCATGGTCAGATTACTCTCATCATCATTATTATGAAATGATGTCAAGCTACTGATGTTCTCCAGCAAGCCGGACTGTTTCTCACAAAACTGCAGCACTGCCCCCAAGATGGTGGAAGACTTCTCCACTGAAACTCCTCCTTCCTTTTCCAGTCCCTTCAGCATGTGACTAATGATGGCCGTCTTTCCAACACCAGATTCTCCTTCAAGATACAAGTTATTGCTTAAAGTTAACAAAAGGCAATAAAGCTAAAGGTGAAGGTAAAGTACGAGACTTGAATCAGCATCTTAGCACGCAAGTTTTCACCCATATGTGCTCAGTCACCTACCCAGAAGTGTTCAGAGACCTGTGGACAGTGTCGCTTCAAGCATCAAAACTAACAATGCGAGGCGGTATTCCTCACCTTTCCAGAGCACTATACCCTGGTACCCATTTCTGCCAGCAGCTGTGTCGACCGTGGTGTTTTTTTTTTCCAACCACAAGTACAACTCACAAACTGCTTCCAGCGGGAATTGAACATAGGTTGTCCGAATGTCGGTAGCTCAGTCGGGTGGTTTTCCCAACTAGGCTACCGAGGCCCTCAAGGCAATAAATAAAAACTGACTGCGAGATTTGGTGGTCTAGAAGTAAGATGTCAGCCTCTGGACAAGAAGGTTCAGGTTTGAATCCTGCCATAGACAGTAGGAATTTTAATCTTCAAATCTGCGGTTTCTTCATAATTTTACCTTCCCCTTGTCTCTGGTCCCCTTGTCTCTGGTCACCTTGTCTCTGGTCCCCTTTCTCTGGTTCCTTTGTCTCTGGTCCCCTTGTCTCTGGTCGCCTTGTCTCTGGTCCCCTTGTCTCTGGTCCCCTTGTCTCATCATGAGAAGAGGAAAGTTGGAGTACATGGTTACAACTGGCAAAATACAGGGACAGAGAGATCACGGTCAATAAAGAAAGAAGATACTAGATAGTTTAGTGTCATGGCACAGAAAACAGTCAACAACAGGATTTATATGAGACACTGTGGATAGAGAACTGTGAAATCCCATGATTCTGACACCAACTGGTATGGCACATGATGATGTCTTTGGTAAGTGAGATCTAATGTTTAGCCCTCTCGTATAATGGCAAATAACAGGAGGTCCAGTACACACTCTGTGCATGAACCCTTGGCAGTTAAAAGTCTAAAAGAGCAGGCTAAGCTGTTGCCTGGGCAGAAATGTTCAATTATGAATCTACCCACACTGAACATGCCAGGTTGGAAAGTGCAGCTTGTGAATGGTGGCACAACACATCTACGCCCACATATCAAGTGAATGCTGAAACGTAAAGTACTGATCTTTAAAATAAATGTATTCTTCTTCTTTATGAACCTGCAGACAGAATCATAGAAAAAGAGAATATGTTTCAAAACATAAGAAAAGATAACATTTCTATGGGCGCTGCATAATCCACAGTCAACTATGACTGATAGAAGCTACTACTATTCTTCTTCTACAACACTTGGCCAATGATATACATATTTGTCAATCTCTCTTATGAGAACGTTAAGCGGGAATATTTTGCAACGTAAATCAACCCAAGACTCCACTCCTTTCTTCAAGTTCTTTGCCAGTGATATGGAGTTTTGTGCATTTATGCTGAAATCATCATCAGTGTTTACTCTAGAGTGTGAGGTGGCAGCAGTGACTACTGGTTTCATAAGTAGCTGAATGCTGTGGAGGGGTTCTGATCATGAGGGAGTTGTCCAAAGTGCAATGAAGACAGTCCCATGACTAGCTCTATTTAAATTGCATTGAAAGAAAAATGTGGGTTTCAAGATGGCGCAGTCATGTTTGCGCCAACGTTCACTGTTACACTTAATGGCAGAGAAATTTGGCTAATTCCATCTTTTACAAGACCCATAAGTTGTCAGATCGGGGGTTCCACTGTTGGAATATTCGCTTGTGCAATGGTACACATGTTGCTCAACTGAACTCGTTTTTAGTGTGTACTATGGTTTAAACTGTGTTCATTTCAATATACAGAACACATTCAGTATACATTGTTGTGTGTGCTGCGTTATCGTGGTGGCTCATCGTGGATCCCTAGACCGGCCTTGCGCTGGTCTTGCGGTCTGTTATTTGATGTGTGACGGGGATAATCTGACGACTAACTGTGTGTTTGTATGTTCGGAGTTGGAGTCAACAGCGATGGTCTGGCATCATCAGGCGCTATACATTTTTGAAGAATATGACGATCATCATTTTGAGGAGGATGTGAACTTCGGGGTATATGGTGGATAGGCGGCAGGAGCCACTGACGGCTATGCATGAAAAGTGTTCCTTGTTGCAGTTTCCTCATGTTCCCAGTCCATGGGGGACTGGTTGGTCTTAAGGCAAAAAGCCGGCCTCGAGACAGAGAGGTTGTAGGTTCAAATCTCGGCCACACCAGTTGGCATTTTTATTTATGATTTCTCTTTGTGGCAACCACCCCTGGTCTCAGCAGCGAGACCCGGCTTGAAATGTCAGTTGCTCATCGATGGTAAAGAACATGATTACCTCCGAAGTCGGAGTTATCTGCCTGTGCGGCGAGGGACCCCTGTGCACACAGCTGCCAGGGAAAAATGGATTAACATGCAAAATTCAGTTCCTAGTCTATAGGGACTTCATCAGAGTTGAAAAGTTGTTGTTGGAGAACGCAACAACAACAACAACAACAAAAAATTGCATTGTGTCTTGGATTACAGCAAACTGTGATACTTGCAATCTTTGGCCCAACTTAACAACAGCAATTCTGTGTAACAGCTTGAGATATAACATTCTATTTTAAAACAACCAAATGACATATCAAAGGCCATGTAGGAATCACATTCAAGTTAAGTAAACGTAAATTATATCCAAGATAATTTCAAATCAAATGTGAAAACAGACATTTTATAAATAATTTTTACTTAAAATTAAATTACAAGTGAACTAGATGAATGATGTACCTATTCATGTGTGAACCCTGAAACTTTGAGCTGAGAAGTCATTGCACTAACCATGTAATCACTCACAACCTTAAGTGTTTACTTATCAATCAAAGAATTGAATGAATGTTTCCAAACTTTTACAATCATACATAAATCACAAGCCAAACCACTTAAAAAAGTAATAAACATTTATTGGCCACTGTTTTCTGACCATCATGCATCTCTCACCTGCCAGTAACACAGGATTTTTGTTGACCAACAGCAAACTGATCAGGAAGGAAAACCTGACAATGTCAACTGTAGGGATAATCTCAGCTTCTTTGATTTCTCTCTTTCTCTTGTCTGTCACCACCCCAAGAGTCTTGCCTGATTGTTGGGCATAATACACATATTATTATCTTTATATAAGCCTCACAAATCTTCCTTACACAAATAAAAACATTCCACTCAAATGTTGATACTTGCAATATTTTGCAGAGAAATTTGCCAGCTAAACAACAAATGATAAATAGCATCTTCATACCAACTTTGTGCTATGAAAGTCAAACATGGACCCTTTCTAAATCACATTTAAGAAAGATCAATACATGTGAGATGCGTTGCTTTAGAAAAGTAACAAACAACACAAGAAAAGATAGAATACCAAATGAAACCATAAGAAAAATAGTAGGAACTAAACCCTGCCAAGAATATATAGAACAACAACAACTTAAATGATTTGACCACCTGGTCAGAATGAATCCTTATCAATCACCATCAAAGGCGTTCTTCTCGAGAATGCATGGAAAAAGACCAAGAGGAAGACCCAGAAGAAGATGGATAGATGCAGTGACAAAGACATGTAACAACAAAGGAAAGTCACTAATTCAGACAGTTCGAGCAGCTCAAGAACGACAAATGATATAAACCACGACACCTTTTAGGTATCAGTGAAAGAGAAAAGAAGAAGATGGATAGATGCAGTGACAGAGACATGTAACAACAAAGGAAAATCACTAATTCAGACAGTTCGAGCAGCTCAAGAACGACAAATGATATAAACCACGACACCTTTTAGGTATCAGTGAAAGAGAAAAGAAGAAGATGGATAGATGCAGTGACAGAGACATGTAACAACAAAGGAAAATCACTAATTCAGACAGTTCGAGCAGCTCAAGAACGACAAATGATATAAACCACGACACCTTTTAGGTATCAGTGAAAGAGAAAAGAAGAAGATGGATAGATGCAGTGACAGAGACATGTAACAACAAAGGAAAATCACTAATTCAGACAGTTCGAGCAGCTCAAGAACGACAAATGATATAAACCACAACACCTTTTAGGTATCAGTGAAAGAGAAAAGAAGAAGATGGATAGATGCAGTGACAGAGACATGTAACAACAAAGGAAAATCACTAATTCAGACAATTCGAGCAGCACAAGAACGACAAATGATATAAACCACGACACCTTTTAGGTATCAGTGAAAAGAGAAAAGAAGAAGAGGAACTCCAATGTTTATTATATGGCTGTGAAACATGAAAATGACAAGACTCCGCCTTGTGGGACACCTTGTTTGATTGTGACCTTCTTACTTAGTTGACCTTGTACTTGTACTCTGACCGTTCTATCCTGAAGGTATTGAGAGACCCAATTGAATAAACGGCCATGGATGCCAAGTCTAAAAAGCTTGTTCTTTAAACCCTCTCGCCAAACCCTATCAAAAGCCTTCTCCATGTCGACCCACACTGCCAGTGTGTGTTTCTTTTCTTGTAGAGCATCCTCTATTTCCTGTGCGATGTAGGTGACCAGGTCTTCAATTGATCTGTGCTGACGGAAGCCGCTTTGTTGTGGTACGATTTGTTGTTTTGTCTCCAAATGCCACATAAGTCTTCTGTTAACCAGCCTTTCCATGAGTTTACTCAGGCAGCTCAGTAAGCTAATTGGTCTGTTGCTACTTGGGTCTAGTGGGTCTTTTCCACAAGCATCGGCACCATAATAGCTTCTTTCCAGATTGCGGCACATGACCTCTCTTCCAGCTAGCATTTATTATCCTTAGAAGTTGGCCCTTGGCTTTCTGTCCCAGATTAATGAGCATTTCGTTGGTGATTACGTCTTTACCAGGGGAACTTTTGAGCTTCAATCCATTGAGGGCAAAATCTAATTCAGTTGGGGTAAAGATGGTCGTCTGATGCTCTTCTGGTGCTAAAGGCATGTGTTTTGCATCTTGGTTTACCCGTCTTGCAGCTTTCTGTTTGTCTACTGGAATGTTTATTCTACTAATGTTTTTGTAAGTCTCTATCAGTAGATTTGCTGCCCTTTTGCCTCTGAGGATGTTCTGATTGTGTGTTAATGATATTGAAGGTCGGCAGTTGGTTTCGTCGCTCAGAGCATTTGCAAGTTTCCATAATTTATGACCATTTTTGTCTAGATTAAGGCTCTCTGTTTTGTCTATCCAGCTCTGTCTTGCTGATATCATGATCTCACGTCTGTATTTGGCAGAGGCTGCTTTGTAGGCAATGTTGCTCTCTGTGCTGTGTGATGTTTCAGCTAGTTCTCCGTCAGAGTCCAGTTCCTCTTCTAGTCTTTGTATTTCCTTGCTCCAGTATGGCCTGTAGTTTCTTCTTGCTCCTCTAGGAATGGATTCTTTAGCAGCTCTCATGATTCCGTTTGTTAACCGCTCTATCATATTATTGACCTTTTTATCGTGGGTGTTGATAGGCGCGGTATATGCATCAGCGAGCCTGGCAAACTTTGCCCAATCTGCTCTCTTGTAGTTCCAGCGGGGAAGAGGTATTAGCAGCTCCTGTTTGTGAGCAAGATCCACTGAAAGTTTGACTGGTTTATGGTCACTATCTCCGAGTTGGTTCAGCACTTTTCTGTTTATTTTGATGGATATGTCTCCAGTTGCAAATGCTAATGATTACATATGATTGATATGATAAAAACAGAAACATTTTTTATATACATAAGATAGAGACTAGACAAGCATATATCATACTACACATGTAAGATAGAGACTAGACAAGCATACAACATACTACACATGTAAGATAGAGACTAAACAAGCATACAACATACTACACATGTAAGATAGAGACTAGACAAGCATACATCATAATACACATGTAAGATAGAGACTAGAGAAGCATACATCATACTACACATGTAAGATAGAGACTAAACAAGCATACAACAAACTACACATGTAAGATAGAGACTAAACAAGCATACAACATACTACACATGTAAGATAGAGACTAGACAAGCATACATCATACTACACATGTAAGATATAGACTACATAAACATAAATTATACCACACATATAAGATATAGACTACATAAACATAAATCATACCACACATATAAGATATAGACTACATAAACATAAATCATACCACACATATAAGATATAGACTACATAAACATAAATTATACCACACATATAAGATATAAACTACATAAACATAAATTATACCACATATATAAGATATAGACTACATAAACATAAATCATACCACACATATAACATATAGACTACATAAACATAAATCACACATATAATATACAAATTAGACATAATCTAATCTCCATGTTTGACTGCTCTTGAAGTGATTTGATTTAAAAATAATCATAAAATTAAGTTCACCTATAGTGATCACTACTCCTTTCTCAATCAATGACCTTGTACTTGGAATGAGGACATCCCACGGAACAAAGCCACCTCCCTCCATACCTACAAAGTAGCCATAAATGCTGCGGTTTCCAGCAGGAAGTCTCACACCTAAAATAAAAAATACATGCAAGATTGAGCTTTTCCTTATGTCACCAAAAAAACAGTCACGAAAACATCATTTTGACAACTAATTAATGTAGAAAATGCTTTTTTTCAATTTTTAGTAAATCCACCATAAAAATTATATTTCAGTGAATTTTAAGAAATATTGAATTCATTTCAAGGAAAATGCACTTGGCAACAGTCAATTTGTACAAGTTAAAAAATGTCTTGAAATGTGGCAGACATATGAAAGGTAATTTAAAAGTATGTATCTAAATGTTTAGTTATTAATTTTGAAAGTTTTCAGAGACATAACATTAAGACAATGTATGATGCTATTTTAAAATAACTACCTGGCACCATAAAATATGTGAATTTGTTATGCAGAAGTGAACCAATGATATAAACTATTTAATATCGCATTAATGTGAACTGACTTAATATTCTATCTTTGAATGCCAAAATATATCATCATCATCATCAAGTACCGGGCCTACTGGCGTAGGTGAACATGTCTCTCCACAACTTTCGATCTCGGCAGCTATTTATCATATATGTTGTTGACCTTCTGCCAAGCCATTCACTTAAGCTGTCTGTTATTTTTTCTCTTTGCTTCCCTCTATCTCTTCGTCCCTAAATTTTTCCAATTGTTACAATATATTCCAGTTGTTCTCTTCTCATTACATGGCCAAAAAATGATGATTGTCTCTTCCTAATATTGGAAATTCTCTCTCCTTTAGCTTTGACCTCTCTCAGAACATCTTCATTACTCTTCTTAGCTGTCCATGGTACTTTCAACATTCTTCTGTAAAACCACATTTCTACAGACTCCAGTGATTTTCTTGTCTGTTGTCCTATTGTCCATGATTGCATCCATATGTTAAGACTGGCTCTACATAACATTTAAGAACTCTTTTTCTTGTTTCTATTGTCAAAAATGGATTGCATAGTATCTTCCTCATTTTTTGGTAAGCTGCTTTTGCCTGAGCCATTCTGCATCTCACCTCTTTTGTACATCCTCCGTCTGAGGTTAACAAAGTTCCCAAAATATATCAGTCAATCTATAAGAAATTAAGAAAGAAGGAATCCCTTTATGATTCAAATGTAGCGTCCTGGGAGTGTCATGATAGTGACCATATTTTTTTACCATCTGCACATATTTAGGTAATGACAAGCCTACTTTCATTAAAAAAAAAAAAATCTCTGCTCCCCACTTAAGGATGGGTAAACTAAGTGTAGGTCAGTCGGGGGATCAGACCTGACCTCTTGTCGTTAGTAAACCAGTTCACTAGCTCAAACTCTACAAAGGATTCAATCCATAAGAGCTGGATGGGATTTGTTGGATTTTGTTTAGTGCACAGCCTGAAAGTTTTCATTACTCTTCACATCAAAAATGTTGTATTGATGCATTTCTTTATTAAAGGTAACTCTTCCACTAAAAAAGTCACAAATGAAATCACATTCAACTGATGCAGTTAAACAGTTTAACTATAAATACATAGTCAGTGCTGACTCACATAAGGTAGGTTAAACATGAACATTATCAACAGCTGTGTTGAATACTCTAACAATCAAATTAGAATTAGGAAACTCACCTAAGGGAGGTTCAACATCAAAAAGCTCACGAGCAAAGTTATCAAACTCATTGTTGATGTCCACTCTGTCCACAGTGACACTTCCCTTCTTGACGTCATCTTCTTCCATAAACTCCCTCCTGTTGAAGACTCCACCAATGCTCCAGGTGTAGGCAAACACAAATAGCTTACCCAACAGGATGTTCAGTTGTGTTGGGTGTTTCTCCAGGAAGAACTTCTTCTGTTCTTGCCTGATAGGACATTTGTGAGAAATTATGACAAGGTTTTAAAATCTAATCATATATGATATGTGACCAAAAAGTATTTTAAAAATTAGTAGAATTAAGTGCTATGACCAAAGTGTATAGGCATGAAGAAATCTACCATTCACAACACAGTGCACAGAAGACTGTGACTTACAGCCTACAAGATCCGTCCGTCCGTCCGTCCGCCCGCCCGCCCGCCCGCCCGGCCGTCCGTCCGTCCGGCCGTCCGTCCGTCCGTCCGTCCATCCATCCATCCATCCATCCATCCATCCATCCATCCATCCATCCATCCATCCATCCATCCATCCATCCATCCATCCATCCATCCATCCATCCATCCATCCATCCATCCATCTATCTATCTATCTATCTATCTATCTATCTATCTATCTATCTATCTATCTATCTATCTATCTATCTATCCATCTATCATCTATCATCTACCATCATCTATCATCTATCCATCATAGCGAGTAGATTAAGTGGCATTTGAATAACTCATCTTTTTGAAAGTCTTGATTTTGCACATTTATCATGTTACCTGGTTGTTAGTTCTTGGTCAGAGTGGACAGACTGGCTGGTTTGGCAATGTTAGCTTTTGGACAGCCAGTGAATTGGGCAGAGATCATTAACAATCTACAAGAGATATGTCATACAAAGGACTTTGACAGAAGTACAAATACATGACTATCTAGATTACATGAACTTGGAGTAAAGACTGGTGTTGCCAGAACAGAGTGATATTCCAAACAAATAAGAGGAATTGTCAACCAACAACGAACTGGCACAATTAGTTGCTGTGTGCTGATGAACATTCTGAGGAAAAGATTGGAGCACCTATTTATAACTTCTTTACTTAGTTTCTATTTGCTATTACCCTTGGCGACGTTTATCAGGCGAGGCATCAGAGCTTTCTACATCTTCATTATTCTTGGATGTCTTTTTTGGTTGTCGTCGCTTCAGTTTTGATGCTGATATTACTGTGTCTGATCTTGATGATGTCTGACCACTGCTGCTGGCAATACCAGCTTTCTCCTTCTCATCTTTACAGACAAGAAGAAACAAATGTGATTAGACCACACCAAAACATTACTCTATTTCTCTAGACAGGTAATTATAAATGTTTGTTGATGAAGAATGCAGTGGACATCTAGGTGCAATGCTCAGTGAAATGCAATCTGTTAATATGTGAACAAAAAGGGTACAGATTTGAAGTATATGCATGGTATCCCTAAGGTCTGGACACATAGAAAATCTCATTAACTCTAATCTTGTTTCCTCCACAAATTAAATATGGCTTTGTCAAAAGAGGAAGGAAATAAACTGTAACTTCTCAGTGGACATGGTGGGAGATCAGTTAATGCTCTAATGTGAAAGTTTAGGTAGTTACACTTGATTTAACGCATAAAGAGTGAATGTGCTAAAATCGATGGTAATTGGATTTATTACATTGAGTTCACATGAATTTTGCAATGCGCATCAACCTTTGCATTGCAAAAAATATAAATAATATTGAAGATGTTATTTAATATTCCAAATGAATAAAATGTTAATAAATTTCATTTCTTGAAAACGTGTATTTTAGCCTCTGTGTCCAGACTTTAGGGACACACTATATAATCTATGAGCTTCAGACACCAAATATATGTTTGGGACAATAAGAAGCAATGAGTTTGGCCAAAGTTTGGTGAAGAATTCTCTACTAATTAAACAAAATAATATTGATGAATGGGACAAGATTTGCAGGGAAAGTGAATTATAGATTTTAAACTCATTTTAGAGGAAAATTATCACAACAATCCTTCTATTACAACAATCCATCTATCACACACATCTAATATCTACTTTAGCTCTCAAATGTTATCTAATGCACACATTTAACACATATTTCAGCTCACGACATCTTTAAATGTCTTTAAACAATACAGAATATTGACATGTGTCGGTCATGTGATGAGAAAAGGCAACAAGATAATCTCAAAGCAGGCATTCAAATGGGAAATGGAGGGCTAAAGTAAGAAGAGGTCGACCTAGAGATACACTATGGAGAACAAAGTGAAAAGCAATGATAGAGGGCATCAGCTCCCTTGCTGAGGTGGAGAGGCTCACCCAGAATAGGGACAAGTCATGAGATAAACCTTGTACAAAGTCTGACATAAATAGTAAAGTCCGCAGACATGGAGAGTCTGGAATTTATGCCCAATGTGCCATCTTCAACTCGAAAGGACAAAAGAATAGAGAAAACAGAATAGAGAAAACAGAATAGAGAAAACAGAATAGAGAAAACAGAATAGTGAAAACAGAATAGAGAAAACAGAATAGAGAAAACAGAATAGAGAAAACAGAATAGTGAAAACAGAATAGAGAAAACAGAATATAGAAAACAGAATATAGAAAACAGAATAGAGAAAACAGAATAGTGAAAACAGAATAGAGAAAAACAGAATAATGACAAGAATTTAGTTTTTGAATGTCAAGGTCAGCAGATTATTGTTTGTAAGCAATATAGACATGGACAAGTGATGAAATGCTAGAACTGAAGATCTAAAGGGAATACTTCACCTCACCTGGTGCACCAAATCCTCCGTGGGAACCGATGAATTCAATGTACGCAGACAGAATGTGGCACAAGGTGCCGATGATGCTCAGATCAGGGGCTTGTACAACCTGGTGCTCCCTATATTTACGCAGGAAGCTCAGTCCCTTGTCAATGCTGGCATCAAACATCGCTTGAAGGTACTTTCTGCCAGACTCAGGCATATCTTTTGGCAGTTGACCTAGCCATGTCCTCACATATGGTTTCCAGCCAAGGTCAATAGGATCCTACATATAGTTCATGTAGATGACAACAATTGTTATAATTATCGCTAGGTACCTGAACTCATTAACCTGTTATTGATCAATCTATTGTCTTTTTGAGCCAAAGATGGCACATGGGGCAGAAATTCTAGAATCTCCAGGTCTGACAATCTTTGCAATCAACTGTCAGACCTGGCACAGAACCTACATTGTATCTTGACATGCATCAAAATAAATACTGATCAATTTATTTCTACAGTACATTCATGACAAGTCTTTTTCTTTGTTATGATCATGTTTTTTCTTTTTAAGAAAGACCCTTATTTTTGCCTACACAGGTTTAATACGAACAAAATATAAAGAAAACACACAAAATAATTTAGTAATTCTCTCACGCTGATAACCTACACATTTTTTTAAAAATTATACAAATTTGTTACAAGAGATTCTTAATGATGGATGCTCACAATATGTTTTGTGAACCAAACCAAATTTTTTTACCAATTAATACCAGCACAGGTCATGAAGAGAGAATGAGAAAGAACTTCTCATTGCCAATGGAATATAGGAAATATGGTGTCCATGTTTTGTTTACCACCTGCTCATTTTTTTGGGGTCAAGTGGTCAGCATTACACCAGTGCTGTATTTCTTTCCCCTCAAAAAATTCCTGGTACTCTTTTAAGTCTGGGTGAACCTAGAAGCGGTTGATTGGGATCAAATGTTGACCTCTTGTCCTCATTCGACCAGCTTGATAACCACAGCTCCAATGCAGCTTCCAGAGTATGTCAAAGTTTTCCTCATTCCTCAATTTTTACAATGTCAAAGTATTCCTCATTCCTCAATTCTAACAAATCACCAAACAAACACTCTAAGCAAAAAAACATAAAGGACATAACAAAATATGTTTCCAAATAAAATCACCAAACAAACACTCTAAACAAGAAAACATAAAGGAAATAACAAAAGTATGTTTACAAATAAAATCAGCAAAGAAACAAACTCACAATTTTTTAGGTTGTGAAATAAGAAGGCATACTAAATGCACCTACCTCCAAAGTGTAAGATATGTCATCTTTGTTGTTGTTCATTACTTGTGTCCTTGTTCTTTGTTCTTGCGCATTATTGTCCAGTATTTGTATTTATTAAAAAATACATGACTCCAACACTGCAGTAACATTATTTATTTGTCTTTTTTTGCTCTTGCCTATTATAAGTATTCCTAATATAACCCTGACTCCCCCTCCCCAAATGTAACAATTGTTCTTGTTGCTAAAAGTCATCAACAATTTACAAGTGCACATGCACTTGCAACTACCTTTCTTTGTTTGGGAGATGAGATAGTAATTCGGATGATTCCACTGGCACGGGCAGTTGAGCAATTATAGATTTTAATTCGTGTGCAGTGACACCGGGGCCTTCCATAACCAACTTGCAGCAGTTTTCTTCGCTGAATAACTGTAGCTGCCAGCTCCCACCCAACCATCTTCAGTTACCATTCAATTTTCTTCCGGACCCAGTGATTCCTGTACAGGTATTGTAAGTCAGTTTATGTATGACCTTTAGCATCTTGACAGTTGGTAGCAAGCAATCATGATAAGTCAGTAGTTTGGTAACAATTTTCATGTCTTATGTTGGATGCTTTTTTTACTGAACATCTTCTCTCGTTGCTGAATCTGCCAATATTGGATTGACAGATTTAACAGCAAAATTAACAAGATGTATTCGTGATGCTTGGCCTTGTCTCCTTTCTCCTGCATCTTTTGTCGTCTTAATTTTATATCATTGCTGCCTCAAATGTTGCAGTACCATTTTTTTATGTTTGTTCTCCATGTACTACGATCTGCACCCAAATCATTCCAGTTACTTTCACTGATAGAGAATTCCCTCAAGGAAGCTCTCCAAACATCGTCATATCTCAGCACTGGTCTGCCCTTTGGTCTGCCCCTAAGTTCACGATACTTTTTAGTTTAAGACAGCCACAAACTCACCATGTACACCATAGCACATCTGCTCACTGTTGCTGGACTAGCTTTGGACAAATTGTCAACCTCAAAGAGAAGCCGCATCCCTGAAGCCAACGAGATCCGTTCACCGCTAGCAAGACACAAGACCTAATGAAACACAACAACTAATTGGTAACAATTGTGTCTATTGTCTATAGAATAGGGACAAGTCATGTCAAAACGAGATCCGTTCACCGCTAGCAAGACACAAGACCTAATGAAACACAACAACTAATTGGTAACAATTGTGTCTATTGTCTATAGAATAGGGACAAGTCATGTCAAAACGAGATCCGTTCACCGCTAGCAAGACACAAGACCTAATGAAACACAACAACTAATTGGTAACAATTGTGTCTATTGTCTATAGAATAGGGACAAGTCATGTCAAAACGAGATCCGTTCACCGCTAGCAAGACACAAGACCTAATGAAACACAACAACTAATTGGTAACAATTGTGTCTATTGTCTATAGAATAGGGACAAGTCATGTCAAAACGAGATCCGTTCACCGCTAGCAAGACACAAGACCTAATGAAACACAACAACTAATTGGTAACAATTGTGTCTATTGTCTATAGAATAGGGACAAGTCATGTCAAAACGAGATCCGTTCACCGCTAGCAAGACACAAGACCTAATGAAACACAACAACTAATTGGTAACAATTGTGTCTATTGTCTATAGAATAGGGACAAGTCATGTCAAAACGAGATCCGTTCACCGCTAGCAAGACACAAGACCTAATGAAACACAACAACTAATTGGTAACAATTGTGTCTATTGTCTATAGAATAGGGACAAGTCATGTCAAAACGAGATCCGTTCACCGCTAGCAAGACACAAGACCTAATGAAACACAACAACTAATTGGTAACAATTGTGTCTATTGTCTATAGAATAGGGACAAGTCATGTCAAAACGAGATCCGTTCACCGCTAGCAAGACACAAGACCTAATGAAACACAACAACTAATTGGTAACAATTGTGTCTATTGTCTATAGAATAGGGACAAGTCATGTCAAAACGAGATCCGTTCACCGCTAGCAAGACACAAGACCTAATGAAACACAACAACTAATTGGTAACAATTGTGTCTATTGTCTATAGAATAGGGACAAGTCATGTCAAAACGAGATCCGTTCACCGCTAGCAAGACACAAGACCTAATGAAACACAACAACTAATTGGTAACAATTGTGTCTATTGTCTATAGAATAGGGACAAGTCATGTCAAAACGAGATCCGTTCACCGCTAGCAAGACACAAGACCTAATGAAACACAACAACTAATTGGTAACAATTGTGTCTATTGTCTATAGAATAGGGACAAGTCATGTCAAAACGAGATCCGTTCACCGCTAGCAAGACACAAGACCTAATGAAACACAACAACTAATTGGTAACAATTGTGTCTATTGTCTATAGAATAGGGACAAGTCATGTCAAAACGAGATCCGTTCACCGCTAGCAAGACACAAGACCTAATGAAACACAACAACTAATTGGTAACAATTGTGTCTATTGTCTATAGAATAGGGACAAGTCATGTCAAAACGAGATCCGTTCACCGCTTGCAAGACACAAGACCTAATGAAACACAACAACTAATTGGTAACAATTGTGTCTATTGTCTATAGAATGGGGACAAGTCATGTCAAAACGAGATCCGTTCACCGCTAGCAAGACACAAGACCTAATGAAACACAACAACTAATTGGTAACAATTGTGTCTATTGTCTATAGAATGGGGACAAGTCATGTCAAAACGAGATCCGTTCACCGCTAGCAAGACACAAGACCTAATGAAACACAACAACTAATTGGTAACAATTGTGTCTATTGTCTATAGAATGGGGACAAGTCATGTCAAAACGAGATCCGTTCACCGCTAGCAAGACACAAGACCTAATGAAACACAACAACTAATTGGTAACAATTGTGTCTATTGTCTATAGAATAGGGACAAGTCATGTCAAAACGAGATCCGTTCACCGCTAGCAAGACACAAGACCTAATGAAACACAACAACTAATTGGTAACAATTGTGTCTATTGTCTATAGAATAGGGACAAGTCATGTCAAAACGAGATCCGTTCACCGCTAGCAAGACACAAGACCTAATGAAACACAACAACTAATTGGTAACAATTGTGTCTATTGTCTATAGAATGGGGACAAGTCATGTCAAAACGAGATCCGTTCACCGCTAGCAAGACACAAGACCTAATGAAACACAACAACTAATTGGTAACAATTGTGTCTATTGTCTATAGAATAGGGACAAGTCATGTCAAAACGAGATCCGTTCACCGCTAGCAAGACACAAGACCTAATGAAACACAACAACTAATTGGTAACAATTGTGTCTATTGTCTATAGAATAGGGACAAGTCATGTCAAAACGAGATCCGTTCACCGCTAGCAAGACACAAGACCTAATGAAACACAACAACTAATTGGTAACAATTGTGTCTATTGTCTATAGAATAGGGACAAGTCATGTCAAAACGAGATCCGTTCACCGCTAGCAAGACACAAGACCTAATGAAACACAACAACTAATTGGTAACAATTGTGTCTATTGTCTATAGAATGGGGACAAGTCATGTCAAAACGAGATCCGTTCACCGCTAGCAAGACACAAGACCTAATGAAACACAACAACTAATTGGTAACAATTGTGTCTATTGTCTATAGAATGGGGACAAGTCATGTCAAAACGAGATCCGTTCACCGCTAGCAAGACACAAGACCTAATGAAACACAACAACTAATTGGTAACAATTGTGTCTATTGTCTATAGAATGGGGACAAGTCATGTCAAAACGAGATCCGTTCACCGCTAGCAAGACACAAGACCTAATGAAACACAACAACTAATTGGTAACAATTGTGTCTATTGTCTATAGAATAGGGACAAGTCATGTCAAAACGAGATCCGTTCACCGCTAGCAAGACACAAGACCTAATGAAACACAACAACTAATTGGTAACAATTGTGTCTATTGTCTATAGAATAGGGACAAGTCATGTCAAAACGAGATCCGTTCACCGCTAGCAAGACACAAGACCTAATGAAACACAACAACTAATTGGTAACAATTGTGTCTATTGTCTATAGAATAGGGACAAGTCATGTCAAAACGAGATCCGTTCACCGCTAGCAAGACACAAGACCTAATGAAACACAACAACTAATTGGTAACAATTGTGTCTATTGTCTATAGAATAGGGACAAGTCATGTCAAAACGAGATCCGTTCACCGCTAGCAAGACACAAGACCTAATGAAACACAACAACTAATTGGTAACAATTGTGTCTATTGTCTATAGAATAGGGACAAGTCATGTCAAAACGAGATCCGTTCACCGCTAGCAAGACACAAGACCTAATGAAACACAACAACTAATTGGTAACAATTGTGTCTATTGTCTATAGAATAGGGACAAGTCATGTCAAAACGAGATCCGTTCACCGCTAGCAAGACACAAGACCTAATGAAACACAACAACTAATTGGTAACAATTGTGTCTATTGTCTATAGAATAGGGACAAGTCATGTCAAAACGAGATCCGTTCACCGCTAGCAAGACACAAGACCTAATGAAACACAACAACTAATTGGTAACAATTGTGTCTATTGTCTATAGAATAGGGACAAGTCATGTCAAAACGAGATCCGTTCACCGCTAGCAAGACACAAGACCTAATGAAACACAACAACTAATTGGTAACAATTGTGTCTATTGTCTATAGAATAGGGACAAGTCATGTCAAAACGAGATCCGTTCACCGCTAGCAAGACACAAGACCTAATGAAACACAACAACTAATTGGTAACAATTGTGTCTATTGTCTATAGAATAGGGACAAGTCATGTCAAAACGAGATCCGTTCACCGCTAGCAAGACACAAGACCTAATGAAACACAACAACTAATTGGTAACAATTGTGTCTATTGTCTATAGAATAGGGACAAGTCATGTCAAAACGAGATCCGTTCACCGCTAGCAAGACACAAGACCTAATGAAACACAACAACTAATTGGTAACAATTGTGTCTATTGTCTATAGAATAGGGACAAGTCATGTCAAAACGAGATCCGTTCACCGCTAGCAAGACACAAGACCTAATGAAACACAACAACTAATTGGTAACAATTGTGTCTATTGTCTATAGAATAGGGACAAGTCATGTCAAAACGAGATCCGTTCACCGCTAGCAAGACACAAGACCTAATGAAACACAACAACTAATTGGTAACAATTGTGTCTATTGTCTATAGAATAGGGACAAGTCATGTCAAAACGAGATCCGTTCACCGCTAGCAAGACACAAGACCTAATGAAACACAACAACTAATTGGTAACAATTGTGTCTATTGTCTATAGAATAGGGACAAGTCATGTCAAAACGAGATCCGTTCACCGCTAGCAAGACACAAGACCTAATGAAACACAACAACTAATTGGTAACAATTGTGTCTATTGTCTATAGAATAGGGACAAGTCATGTCAAAACGAGATCCGTTCACCGCTAGCAAGACACAAGACCTAATGAAACACAACAACTAATTGGTAACAATTGTGTCTATTGTCTATAGAATAGGGACAAGTCATGTCAAAACGAGATCCGTTCACCGCTAGCAAGACACAAGACCTAATGAAACACAACAACTAATTGGTAACAATTGTGTCTATTGTCTATAGAATAGGGACAAGTCATGTCAAAACGAGATCCGTTCACCGCTAGCAAGACACAAGACCTAATGAAACACAACAACTAATTGGTAACAATTGTGTCTATTGTCTATAGAATAGGGACAAGTCATGTCAAAACGAGATCCGTTCACCGCTAGCAAGACACAAGACCTAATGAAACACAACAACTAATTGGTAACAATTGTGTCTATTGTCTATAGAATAGGGACAAGTCATGTCAAAACGAGATCCGTTCACCGCTAGCAAGACACAAGACCTAATGAAACACAACAACTAATTGGTAACAATTGTGTCTATTGTCTATAGAATAGGGACAAGTCATGTCAAAACGAGATCCGTTCACCGCTAGCAAGACACAAGACCTAATGAAACACAACAACTAATTGGTAACAATTGTGTCTATTGTCTATAGAATAGGGACAAGTCATGTCAAAACGAGATCCGTTCACCGCTAGCAAGACACAAGACCTAATGAAACACAACAACTAATTGGTAACAATTGTGTCTATTGTCTATAGAATAGGGACAAGTCATGTCAAAACGAGATCCGTTCACCGCTAGCAAGACACAAGACCTAATGAAACACAACAACTAATTGGTAACAATTGTGTCTATTGTCTATAGAATAGGGACAAGTCATGTCAAAACGAGATCCGTTCACCGCTAGCAAGACACAAGACCTAATGAAACACAACAACTAATTGGTAACAATTGTGTCTATTGTCTATAGAATAGGGACAAGTCATGTCAAAACGAGATCCGTTCACCGCTAGCAAGACACAAGACCTAATGAAACACAACAACTAATTGGTAACAATTGTGTCTATTGTCTATAGAATAGGGACAAGTCATGTCAAAACGAGATCCGTTCACCGCTAGCAAGACACAAGACCTAATGAAACACAACAACTAATTGGTAACAATTGTGTCTATTGTCTATAGAATAGGGACAAGTCATGTCAAAACGAGATCCGTTCACCGCTAGCAAGACACAAGACCTAATGAAACACAACAACTAATTGGTAACAATTGTGTCTATTGTCTATAGAATAGGGACAAGTCATGTCAAAACGAGATCCGTTCACCGCTAGCAAGACACAAGACCTAATGAAACACAACAACTAATTGGTAACAATTGTGTCTATTGTCTATAGAATAGGGACAAGTCATGTCAAAACGAGATCCGTTCACCGCTAGCAAGACACAAGACCTAATGAAACACAACAACTAATTGGTAACAATTGTGTCTATTGTCTATAGAATAGGGACAAGTCATGTCAAAACGAGATCCGTTCACCGCTAGCAAGACACAAGACCTAATGAAACACAACAACTAATTGGTAACAATTGTGTCTATTGTCTATAGAATAGGGACAAGTCATGTCAAAACGAGATCCGTTCACCGCTAGCAAGACACAAGACCTAATGAAACACAACAACTAATTGGTAACAATTGTGTCTATTGTCTATAGAATAGGGACAAGTCATGTCAAAACGAGATCCGTTCACCGCTAGCAAGACACAAGACCTAATGAAACACAACAACTAATTGGTAACAATTGTGTCTATTGTCTATAGAATAGGGACAAGTCATGTCAAAACGAGATCCGTTCACCGCTAGCAAGACACAAGACCTAATGAAACACAACAACTAATTGGTAACAATTGTGTCTATTGTCTATAGAATAGGGACAAGTCATGTCAAAACGAGATCCGTTCACCGCTAGCAAGACACAAGACCTAATGAAACACAACAACTAATTGGTAACAATTGTGTCTATTGTCTATAGAATAGGGACAAGTCATGTCAAAACGAGATCCGTTCACCGCTAGCAAGACACAAGACCTAATGAAACACAACAACTAATTGGTAACAATTGTGTCTATTGTCTATAGAATAGGGACAAGTCATGTCAAAACGAGATCCGTTCACCGCTAGCAAGACACAAGACCTAATGAAACACAACAACTAATTGGTAACAATTGTGTCTATTGTCTATAGAATAGGGACAAGTCATGTCAAAACGAGATCCGTTCACCGCTAGCAAGACACAAGACCTAATGAAACACAACAACTAATTGGTAACAATTGTGTCTATTGTCTATAGAATAGGGACAAGTCATGTCAAAACGAGATCCGTTCACCGCTAGCAAGACACAAGACCTAATGAAACACAACAACTAATTGGTAACAATTGTGTCTATTGTCTATAGAATAGGGACAAGTCATGTCAAAACGAGATCCGTTCACCGCTAGCAAGACACAAGACCTAATGAAACACAACAACTAATTGGTAACAATTGTGTCTATTGTCTATAGAATAGGGACAAGTCATGTCAAAACGAGATCCGTTCACCGCTAGCAAGACACAAGACCTAATGAAACACAACAACTAATTGGTAACAATTGTGTCTATTGTCTATAGAATAGGGACAAGTCATGTCAAAACGAGATCCGTTCACCGCTAGCAAGACACAAGACCTAATGAAACACAACAACTAATTGGTAACAATTGTGTCTATTGTCTATAGAATAGGGACAAGTCATGTCAAAACGAGATCCGTTCACCGCTAGCAAGACACAAGACCTAATGAAACACAACAACTAATTGGTAACAATTGTGTCTATTGTCTATAGAATAGGGACAAGTCATGTCAAAACGAGATCCGTTCACCGCTAGCAAGACACAAGACCTAATGAAACACAACAACTAATTGGTAACAATTGTGTCTATTGTCTATAGAATAGGGACAAGTCATGTCAAAACGAGATCCGTTCACCGCTAGCAAGACACAAGACCTAATGAAACACAACAACTAATTGGTAACAATTGTGTCTATTGTCTATAGAATAGGGACAAGTCATGTCAAAACGAGATCCGTTCACCGCTAGCAAGACACAAGACCTAATGAAACACAACAACTAATTGGTAACAATTGTGTCTATTGTCTATAGAATAGGGACAAGTCATGTCAAAACGAGATCCGTTCACCGCTAGCAAGACACAAGACCTAATGAAACACAACAACTAATTGGTAACAATTGTGTCTATTGTCTATAGAATAGGGACAAGTCATGTCAAAACGAGATCCGTTCACCGCTAGCAAGACACAAGACCTAATGAAACACAACAACTAATTGGTAACAATTGTGTCTATTGTCTATAGAATAGGGACAAGTCATGTCAAAACGAGATCCGTTCACCGCTAGCAAGACACAAGACCTAATGAAACACAACAACTAATTGGTAACAATTGTGTCTATTGTCTATAGAATAGGGACAAGTCATGTCAAAACGAGATCCGTTCACCGCTAGCAAGACACAAGACCTAATGAAACACAACAACTAATTGGTAACAATTGTGTCTATTGTCTATAGAATAGGGACAAGTCATGTCAAAACGAGATCCGTTCACCGCTAGCAAGACACAAGACCTAATGAAACACAACAACTAATTGGTAACAATTGTGTCTATTGTCTATAGAATAGGGACAAGTCATGTCAAAACGAGATCCGTTCACCGCTAGCAAGACACAAGACCTAATGAAACACAACAACTAATTGGTAACAATTGTGTCTATTGTCTATAGAATAGGGACAAGTCATGTCAAAACGAGATCCGTTCACCGCTAGCAAGACACAAGACCTAATGAAACACAACAACTAATTGGTAACAATTGTGTCTATTGTCTATAGAATAGGGACAAGTCATGTCAAAACGAGATCCGTTCACCGCTAGCAAGACACAAGACCTAATGAAACACAACAACTAATTGGTAACAATTGTGTCTATTGTCTATAGAATAGGGACAAGTCATGTCAAAACGAGATCCGTTCACCGCTAGCAAGACACAAGACCTAATGAAACACAACAACTAATTGGTAACAATTGTGTCTATTGTCTATAGAATAGGGACAAGTCATGTCAAAACGAGATCCGTTCACCGCTAGCAAGACACAAGACCTAATGAAACACAACAACTAATTGGTAACAATTGTGTCTATTGTCTATAGAATAGGGACAAGTCATGTCAAAACGAGATCCGTTCACCGCTAGCAAGACACAAGACCTAATGAAACACAACAACTAATTGGTAACAATTGTGTCTATTGTCTATAGAATAGGGACAAGTCATGTCAAAACGAGATCCGTTCACCGCTAGCAAGACACAAGACCTAATGAAACACAACAACTAATTGGTAACAATTGTGTCTATTGTCTATAGAATAGGGACAAGTCATGTCAAAACGAGATCCGTTCACCGCTAGCAAGACACAAGACCTAATGAAACACAACAACTAATTGGTAACAATTGTGTCTATTGTCTATAGAATAGGGACAAGTCATGTCAAAACGAGATCCGTTCACCGCTAGCAAGACACAAGACCTAATGAAACACAACAACTAATTGGTAACAATTGTGTCTATTGTCTATAGAATAGGGACAAGTCATGTCAAAACGAGATCCGTTCACCGCTAGCAAGACACAAGACCTAATGAAACACAACAACTAATTGGTAACAATTGTGTCTATTGTCTATAGAATAGGGACAAGTCATGTCAAAACGAGATCCGTTCACCGCTAGCAAGACACAAGACCTAATGAAACACAACAACTAATTGGTAACAATTGTGTCTATTGTCTATAGAATAGGGACAAGTCATGTCAAAACGAGATCCGTTCACCGCTAGCAAGACACAAGACCTAATGAAACACAACAACTAATTGGTAACAATTGTGTCTATTGTCTATAGAATAGGGACAAGTCATGTCAAAACGAGATCCGTTCACCGCTAGCAAGACACAAGACCTAATGAAACACAACAACTAATTGGTAACAATTGTGTCTATTGTCTATAGAATAGGGACAAGTCATGTCAAAACGAGATCCGTTCACCGCTAGCAAGACACAAGACCTAATGAAACACAACAACTAATTGGTAACAATTGTGTCTATTGTCTATAGAATAGGGACAAGTCATGTCAAAACGAGATCCGTTCACCGCTAGCAAGACACAAGACCTAATGAAACACAACAACTAATTGGTAACAATTGTGTCTATTGTCTATAGAATAGGGACAAGTCATGTCAAAACGAGATCCGTTCACCGCTAGCAAGACACAAGACCTAATGAAACACAACAACTAATTGGTAACAATTGTGTCTATTGTCTATAGAATAGGGACAAGTCATGTCAAAACGAGATCCGTTCACCGCTAGCAAGACACAAGACCTAATGAAACACAACAACTAATTGGTAACAATTGTGTCTATTGTCTATAGAATAGGGACAAGTCATGTCAAAACGAGATCCGTTCACCGCTAGCAAGACACAAGACCTAATGAAACACAACAACTAATTGGTAACAATTGTGTCTATTGTCTATAGAATAGGGACAAGTCATGTCAAAACGAGATCCGTTCACCGCTAGCAAGACACAAGACCTAATGAAACACAACAACTAATTGGTAACAATTGTGTCTATTGTCTATAGAATAGGGACAAGTCATGTCAAAACGAGATCCGTTCACCGCTAGCAAGACACAAGACCTAATGAAACACAACAACTAATTGGTAACAATTGTGTCTATTGTCTATAGAATAGGGACAAGTCATGTCAAAACGAGATCCGTTCACCGCTAGCAAGACACAAGACCTAATGAAACACAACAACTAATTGGTAACAATTGTGTCTATTGTCTATAGAATAGGGACAAGTCATGTCAAAACGAGATCCGTTCACCGCTAGCAAGACACAAGACCTAATGAAACACAACAACTAATTGGTAACAATTGTGTCTATTGTCTATAGAATAGGGACAAGTCATGTCAAAACGAGATCCGTTCACCGCTAGCAAGACACAAGACCTAATGAAACACAACAACTAATTGGTAACAATTGTGTCTATTGTCTATAGAATAGGGACAAGTCATGTCAAAACGAGATCCGTTCACCGCTAGCAAGACACAAGACCTAATGAAACACAACAACTAATTGGTAACAATTGTGTCTATTGTCTATAGAATAGGGACAAGTCATGTCAAAACGAGATCCGTTCACCGCTAGCAAGACACAAGACCTAATGAAACACAACAACTAATTGGTAACAATTGTGTCTATTGTCTATAGAATAGGGACAAGTCATGTCAAAACGAGATCCGTTCACCGCTAGCAAGACACAAGACCTAATGAAACACAACAACTAATTGGTAACAATTGTGTCTATTGTCTATAGAATAGGGACAAGTCATGTCAAAACGAGATCCGTTCACCGCTAGCAAGACACAAGACCTAATGAAACACAACAACTAATTGGTAACAATTGTGTCTATTGTCTATAGAATAGGGACAAGTCATGTCAAAACGAGATCCGTTCACCGCTAGCAAGACACAAGACCTAATGAAACACAACAACTAATTGGTAACAATTGTGTCTATTGTCTATAGAATAGGGACAAGTCATGTCAAAACGAGATCCGTTCACCGCTAGCAAGACACAAGACCTAATGAAACACAACAACTAATTGGTAACAATTGTGTCTATTGTCTATAGAATAGGGACAAGTCATGTCAAAACGAGATCCGTTCACCGCTAGCAAGACACAAGACCTAATGAAACACAACAACTAATTGGTAACAATTGTGTCTATTGTCTATAGAATAGGGACAAGTCATGTCAAAACGAGATCCGTTCACCGCTAGCAAGACACAAGACCTAATGAAACACAACAACTAATTGGTAACAATTGTGTCTATTGTCTATAGAATAGGGACAAGTCATGTCAAAACGAGATCCGTTCACCGCTAGCAAGACACAAGACCTAATGAAACACAACAACTAATTGGTAACAATTGTGTCTATTGTCTATAGAATAGGGACAAGTCATGTCAAAACGAGATCCGTTCACCGCTAGCAAGACACAAGACCTAATGAAACACAACAACTAATTGGTAACAATTGTGTCTATTGTCTATAGAATAGGGACAAGTCATGTCAAAACGAGATCCGTTCACCGCTAGCAAGACACAAGACCTAATGAAACACAACAACTAATTGGTAACAATTGTGTCTATTGTCTATAGAATAGGGACAAGTCATGTCAAAACGAGATCCGTTCACCGCTAGCAAGACACAAGACCTAATGAAACACAACAACTAATTGGTAACAATTGTGTCTATTGTCTATAGAATAGGGACAAGTCATGTCAAAACGAGATCCGTTCACCGCTAGCAAGACACAAGACCTAATGAAACACAACAACTAATTGGTAACAATTGTGTCTATTGTCTATAGAATAGGGACAAGTCATGTCAAAACGAGATCCGTTCACCGCTAGCAAGACACAAGACCTAATGAAACACAACAACTAATTGGTAACAATTGTGTCTATTGTCTATAGAATAGGGACAAGTCATGTCAAAACGAGATCCGTTCACCGCTAGCAAGACACAAGACCTAATGAAACACAACAACTAATTGGTAACAATTGTGTCTATTGTCTATAGAATAGGGACAAGTCATGTCAAAACGAGATCCGTTCACCGCTAGCAAGACACAAGACCTAATGAAACACAACAACTAATTGGTAACAATTGTGTCTATTGTCTATAGAATAGGGACAAGTCATGTCAAAACGAGATCCGTTCACCGCTAGCAAGACACAAGACCTAATGAAACACAACAACTAATTGGTAACAATTGTGTCTATTGTCTATAGAATAGGGACAAGTCATGTCAAAACGAGATCCGTTCACCGCTAGCAAGACACAAGACCTAATGAAACACAACAACTAATTGGTAACAATTGTGTCTATTGTCTATAGAATAGGGACAAGTCATGTCAAAACGAGATCCGTTCACCGCTAGCAAGACACAAGACCTAATGAAACACAACAACTAATTGGTAACAATTGTGTCTATTGTCTATAGAATAGGGACAAGTCATGTCAAAACGAGATCCGTTCACCGCTAGCAAGACACAAGACCTAATGAAACACAACAACTAATTGGTAACAATTGTGTCTATTGTCTATAGAATAGGGACAAGTCATGTCAAAACGAGATCCGTTCACCGCTAGCAAGACACAAGACCTAATGAAACACAACAACTAATTGGTAACAATTGTGTCTATTGTCTATAGAATAGGGACAAGTCATGTCAAAACGAGATCCGTTCACCGCTAGCAAGACACAAGACCTAATGAAACACAACAACTAATTGGTAACAATTGTGTCTATTGTCTATAGAATAGGGACAAGTCATGTCAAAACGAGATCCGTTCACCGCTAGCAAGACACAAGACCTAATGAAACACAACAACTAATTGGTAACAATTGTGTCTATTGTCTATAGAATAGGGACAAGTCATGTCAAAACGAGATCCGTTCACCGCTAGCAAGACACAAGACCTAATGAAACACAACAACTAATTGGTAACAATTGTGTCTATTGTCTATAGAATAGGGACAAGTCATGTCAAAACGAGATCCGTTCACCGCTAGCAAGACACAAGACCTAATGAAACACAACAACTAATTGGTAACAATTGTGTCTATTGTCTATAGAATAGGGACAAGTCATGTCAAAACGAGATCCGTTCACCGCTAGCAAGACACAAGACCTAATGAAACACAACAACTAATTGGTAACAATTGTGTCTATTGTCTATAGAATAGGGACAAGTCATGTCAAAACGAGATCCGTTCACCGCTAGCAAGACACAAGACCTAATGAAACACAACAACTAATTGGTAACAATTGTGTCTATTGTCTATAGAATAGGGACAAGTCATGTCAAAACGAGATCCGTTCACCGCTAGCAAGACACAAGACCTAATGAAACACAACAACTAATTGGTAACAATTGTGTCTATTGTCTATAGAATAGGGACAAGTCATGTCAAAACGAGATCCGTTCACCGCTAGCAAGACACAAGACCTAATGAAACACAACAACTAATTGGTAACAATTGTGTCTATTGTCTATAGAATAGGGACAAGTCATGTCAAAACGAGATCCGTTCACCGCTAGCAAGACACAAGACCTAATGAAACACAACAACTAATTGGTAACAATTGTGTCTATTGTCTATAGAATAGGGACAAGTCATGTCAAAACGAGATCCGTTCACCGCTAGCAAGACACAAGACCTAATGAAACACAACAACTAATTGGTAACAATTGTGTCTATTGTCTATAGAATAGGGACAAGTCATGTCAAAACGAGATCCGTTCACCGCTAGCAAGACACAAGACCTAATGAAACACAACAACTAATTGGTAACAATTGTGTCTATTGTCTATAGAATAGGGACAAGTCATGTCAAAACGAGATCCGTTCACCGCTAGCAAGACACAAGACCTAATGAAACACAACAACTAATTGGTAACAATTGTGTCTATTGTCTATAGAATAGGGACAAGTCATGTCAAAACGAGATCCGTTCACCGCTAGCAAGACACAAGACCTAATGAAACACAACAACTAATTGGTAACAATTGTGTCTATTGTCTATAGAATAGGGACAAGTCATGTCAAAACGAGATCCGTTCACCGCTAGCAAGACACAAGACCTAATGAAACACAACAACTAATTGGTAACAATTGTGTCTATTGTCTATAGAATAGGGACAAGTCATGTCAAAACGAGATCCGTTCACCGCTAGCAAGACACAAGACCTAATGAAACACAACAACTAATTGGTAACAATTGTGTCTATTGTCTATAGAATAGGGACAAGTCATGTCAAAACGAGATCCGTTCACCGCTAGCAAGACACAAGACCTAATGAAACACAACAACTAATTGGTAACAATTGTGTCTATTGTCTATAGAATAGGGACAAGTCATGTCAAAACGAGATCCGTTCACCGCTAGCAAGACACAAGACCTAATGAAACACAACAACTAATTGGTAACAATTGTGTCTATTGTCTATAGAATAGGGACAAGTCATGTCAAAACGAGATCCGTTCACCGCTAGCAAGACACAAGACCTAATGAAACACAACAACTAATTGGTAACAATTGTGTCTATTGTCTATAGAATAGGGACAAGTCATGTCAAAACGAGATCCGTTCACCGCTAGCAAGACACAAGACCTAATGAAACACAACAACTAATTGGTAACAATTGTGTCTATTGTCTATAGAATAGGGACAAGTCATGTCAAAACGAGATCCGTTCACCGCTAGCAAGACACAAGACCTAATGAAACACAACAACTAATTGGTAACAATTGTGTCTATTGTCTATAGAATAGGGACAAGTCATGTCAAAACGAGATCCGTTCACCGCTAGCAAGACACAAGACCTAATGAAACACAACAACTAATTGGTAACAATTGTGTCTATTGTCTATAGAATAGGGACAAGTCATGTCAAAACGAGATCCGTTCACCGCTAGCAAGACACAAGACCTAATGAAACACAACAACTAATTGGTAACAATTGTGTCTATTGTCTATAGAATAGGGACAAGTCATGTCAAAACGAGATCCGTTCACCGCTAGCAAGACACAAGACCTAATGAAACACAACAACTAATTGGTAACAATTGTGTCTATTGTCTATAGAATAGGGACAAGTCATGTCAAAACGAGATCCGTTCACCGCTAGCAAGACACAAGACCTAATGAAACACAACAACTAATTGGTAACAATTGTGTCTATTGTCTATAGAATAGGGACAAGTCATGTCAAAACGAGATCCGTTCACCGCTAGCAAGACACAAGACCTAATGAAACACAACAACTAATTGGTAACAATTGTGTCTATTGTCTATAGAATAGGGACAAGTCATGTCAAAACGAGATCCGTTCACCGCTAGCAAGACACAAGACCTAATGAAACACAACAACTAATTGGTAACAATTGTGTCTATTGTCTATAGAATAGGGACAAGTCATGTCAAAACGAGATCCGTTCACCGCTAGCAAGACACAAGACCTAATGAAACACAACAACTAATTGGTAACAATTGTGTCTATTGTCTATAGAATAGGGACAAGTCATGTCAAAACGAGATCCGTTCACCGCTAGCAAGACACAAGACCTAATGAAACACAACAACTAATTGGTAACAATTGTGTCTATTGTCTATAGAATAGGGACAAGTCATGTCAAAACGAGATCCGTTCACCGCTAGCAAGACACAAGACCTAATGAAACACAACAACTAATTGGTAACAATTGTGTCTATTGTCTATAGAATAGGGACAAGTCATGTCAAAACGAGATCCGTTCACCGCTAGCAAGACACAAGACCTAATGAAACACAACAACTAATTGGTAACAATTGTGTCTATTGTCTATAGAATAGGGACAAGTCATGTCAAAACGAGATCCGTTCACCGCTAGCAAGACACAAGACCTAATGAAACACAACAACTAATTGGTAACAATTGTGTCTATTGTCTATAGAATAGGGACAAGTCATGTCAAAACGAGATCCGTTCACCGCTAGCAAGACACAAGACCTAATGAAACACAACAACTAATTGGTAACAATTGTGTCTATTGTCTATAGAATAGGGACAAGTCATGTCAAAACGAGATCCGTTCACCGCTAGCAAGACACAAGACCTAATGAAACACAACAACTAATTGGTAACAATTGTGTCTATTGTCTATAGAATAGGGACAAGTCATGTCAAAACGAGATCCGTTCACCGCTAGCAAGACACAAGACCTAATGAAACACAACAACTAATTGGTAACAATTGTGTCTATTGTCTATAGAATAGGGACAAGTCATGTCAAAACGAGATCCGTTCACCGCTAGCAAGACACAAGACCTAATGAAACACAACAACTAATTGGTAACAATTGTGTCTATTGTCTATAGAATAG
The DNA here is from genome assembly GCA_032433765.1 of Megaustenia siamemsis. Classification (NCBI taxonomy): domain Eukaryota; kingdom Metazoa; phylum Mollusca; class Gastropoda; order Stylommatophora; family Ariophantidae; genus Megaustenia; species Megaustenia siamemsis. The sequence goes on from JAVIAB010000050.1 coordinate 8,360,716, forward strand.
GGACAAGTCATGTCAAAACGAGATCCGTTCACCGCTAGCAAGACACAAGACCTAATGAAACACAACAACTAATTGGTAACAATTGTGTCTATTGTCTATAGAATAGGGACAAGTCATGTCAAAACGAGATCCGTTCACCGCTAGCAAGACACAAGACCTAATGAAACACAACAACTAATTGGTAACAATTGTGTCTATTGTCTATAGAATAGGGACAAGTCATGTCAAAACGAGATCCGTTCACCGCTAGCAAGACACAAGACCTAATGAAACACAACAACTAATTGGTAACAATTGTGTCTATTGTCTATAGAATAGGGACAAGTCATGTCAAAACGAGATCCGTTCACCGCTAGCAAGACACAAGACCTAATGAAACACAACAACTAATTGGTAACAATTGTGTCTATTGTCTATAGAATAGGGACAAGTCATGTCAAAACGAGATCCGTTCACCGCTAGCAAGACACAAGACCTAATGAAACACAACAACTAATTGGTAACAATTGTGTCTATTGTCTATAGAATAGGGACAAGTCATGTCAAAACGAGATCCGTTCACCGCTAGCAAGACACAAGACCTAATGAAACACAACAACTAATTGGTAACAATTGTGTCTATTGTCTATAGAATAGGGACAAGTCATGTCAAAACGAGATCCGTTCACCGCTAGCAAGACACAAGACCTAATGAAACACAACAACTAATTGGTAACAATTGTGTCTATTGTCTATAGAATAGGGACAAGTCATGTCAAAACGAGATCCGTTCACCGCTAGCAAGACACAAGACCTAATGAAACACAACAACTAATTGGTAACAATTGTGTCTATTGTCTATAGAATAGGGACAAGTCATGTCAAAACGAGATCCGTTCACCGCTAGCAAGACACAAGACCTAATGAAACACAACAACTAATTGGTAACAATTGTGTCTATTGTCTATAGAATAGGGACAAGTCATGTCAAAACGAGATCCGTTCACCGCTAGCAAGACACAAGACCTAATGAAACACAACAACTAATTGGTAACAATTGTGTCTATTGTCTATAGAATAGGGACAAGTCATGTCAAAACGAGATCCGTTCACCGCTAGCAAGACACAAGACCTAATGAAACACAACAACTAATTGGTAACAATTGTGTCTATTGTCTATAGAATAGGGACAAGTCATGTCAAAACGAGATCCGTTCACCGCTAGCAAGACACAAGACCTAATGAAACACAACAACTAATTGGTAACAATTGTGTCTATTGTCTATAGAATAGGGACAAGTCATGTCAAAACGAGATCCGTTCACCGCTAGCAAGACACAAGACCTAATGAAACACAACAACTAATTGGTAACAATTGTGTCTATTGTCTATAGAATAGGGACAAGTCATGTCAAAACGAGATCCGTTCACCGCTAGCAAGACACAAGACCTAATGAAACACAACAACTAATTGGTAACAATTGTGTCTATTGTCTATAGAATAGGGACAAGTCATGTCAAAACGAGATCCGTTCACCGCTAGCAAGACACAAGACCTAATGAAACACAACAACTAATTGGTAACAATTGTGTCTATTGTCTATAGAATAGGGACAAGTCATGTCAAAACGAGATCCGTTCACCGCTAGCAAGACACAAGACCTAATGAAACACAACAACTAATTGGTAACAATTGTGTCTATTGTCTATAGAATAGGGACAAGTCATGTCAAAACGAGATCCGTTCACCGCTAGCAAGACACAAGACCTAATGAAACACAACAACTAATTGGTAACAATTGTGTCTATTGTCTATAGAATAGGGACAAGTCATGTCAAAACGAGATCCGTTCACCGCTAGCAAGACACAAGACCTAATGAAACACAACAACTAATTGGTAACAATTGTGTCTATTGTCTATAGAATAGGGACAAGTCATGTCAAAACGAGATCCGTTCACCGCTAGCAAGACACAAGACCTAATGAAACACAACAACTAATTGGTAACAATTGTGTCTATTGTCTATAGAATAGGGACAAGTCATGTCAAAACGAGATCCGTTCACCGCTAGCAAGACACAAGACCTAATGAAACACAACAACTAATTGGTAACAATTGTGTCTATTGTCTATAGAATAGGGACAAGTCATGTCAAAACGAGATCCGTTCACCGCTAGCAAGACACAAGACCTAATGAAACACAACAACTAATTGGTAACAATTGTGTCTATTGTCTATAGAATAGGGACAAGTCATGTCAAAACGAGATCCGTTCACCGCTAGCAAGACACAAGACCTAATGAAACACAACAACTAATTGGTAACAATTGTGTCTATTGTCTATAGAATAGGGACAAGTCATGTCAAAACGAGATCCGTTCACCGCTAGCAAGACACAAGACCTAATGAAACACAACAACTAATTGGTAACAATTGTGTCTATTGTCTATAGAATAGGGACAAGTCATGTCAAAACGAGATCCGTTCACCGCTAGCAAGACACAAGACCTAATGAAACACAACAACTAATTGGTAACAATTGTGTCTATTGTCTATAGAATAGGGACAAGTCATGTCAAAACGAGATCCGTTCACCGCTAGCAAGACACAAGACCTAATGAAACACAACAACTAATTGGTAACAATTGTGTCTATTGTCTATAGAATAGGGACAAGTCATGTCAAAACGAGATCCGTTCACCGCTAGCAAGACACAAGACCTAATGAAACACAACAACTAATTGGTAACAATTGTGTCTATTGTCTATAGAATAGGGACAAGTCATGTCAAAACGAGATCCGTTCACCGCTAGCAAGACACAAGACCTAATGAAACACAACAACTAATTGGTAACAATTGTGTCTATTGTCTATAGAATAGGGACAAGTCATGTCAAAACGAGATCCGTTCACCGCTAGCAAGACACAAGACCTAATGAAACACAACAACTAATTGGTAACAATTGTGTCTATTGTCTATAGAATAGGGACAAGTCATGTCAAAACGAGATCCGTTCACCGCTAGCAAGACACAAGACCTAATGAAACACAACAACTAATTGGTAACAATTGTGTCTATTGTCTATAGAATAGGGACAAGTCATGTCAAAACGAGATCCGTTCACCGCTAGCAAGACACAAGACCTAATGAAACACAACAACTAATTGGTAACAATTGTGTCTATTGTCTATAGAATAGGGACAAGTCATGTCAAAACGAGATCCGTTCACCGCTAGCAAGACACAAGACCTAATGAAACACAACAACTAATTGGTAACAATTGTGTCTATTGTCTATAGAATAGGGACAAGTCATGTCAAAACGAGATCCGTTCACCGCTAGCAAGACACAAGACCTAATGAAACACAACAACTAATTGGTAACAATTGTGTCTATTGTCTATAGAATAGGGACAAGTCATGTCAAAACGAGATCCGTTCACCGCTAGCAAGACACAAGACCTAATGAAACACAACAACTAATTGGTAACAATTGTGTCTATTGTCTATAGAATAGGGACAAGTCATGTCAAAACGAGATCCGTTCACCGCTAGCAAGACACAAGACCTAATGAAACACAACAACTAATTGGTAACAATTGTGTCTATTGTCTATAGAATAGGGACAAGTCATGTCAAAACGAGATCCGTTCACCGCTAGCAAGACACAAGACCTAATGAAACACAACAACTAATTGGTAACAATTGTGTCTATTGTCTATAGAATAGGGACAAGTCATGTCAAAACGAGATCCGTTCACCGCTAGCAAGACACAAGACCTAATGAAACACAACAACTAATTGGTAACAATTGTGTCTATTGTCTATAGAATAGGGACAAGTCATGTCAAAACGAGATCCGTTCACCGCTAGCAAGACACAAGACCTAATGAAACACAACAACTAATTGGTAACAATTGTGTCTATTGTCTATAGAATAGGGACAAGTCATGTCAAAACGAGATCCGTTCACCGCTAGCAAGACACAAGACCTAATGAAACACAACAACTAATTGGTAACAATTGTGTCTATTGTCTATAGAATAGGGACAAGTCATGTCAAAACGAGATCCGTTCACCGCTAGCAAGACACAAGACCTAATGAAACACAACAACTAATTGGTAACAATTGTGTCTATTGTCTATAGAATAGGGACAAGTCATGTCAAAACGAGATCCGTTCACCGCTAGCAAGACACAAGACCTAATGAAACACAACAACTAATTGGTAACAATTGTGTCTATTGTCTATAGAATAGGGACAAGTCATGTCAAAACGAGATCCGTTCACCGCTAGCAAGACACAAGACCTAATGAAACACAACAACTAATTGGTAACAATTGTGTCTATTGTCTATAGAATAGGGACAAGTCATGTCAAAACGAGATCCGTTCACCGCTAGCAAGACACAAGACCTAATGAAACACAACAACTAATTGGTAACAATTGTGTCTATTGTCTATAGAATAGGGACAAGTCATGTCAAAACGAGATCCGTTCACCGCTAGCAAGACACAAGACCTAATGAAACACAACAACTAATTGGTAACAATTGTGTCTATTGTCTATAGAATAGGGACAAGTCATGTCAAAACGAGATCCGTTCACCGCTAGCAAGACACAAGACCTAATGAAACACAACAACTAATTGGTAACAATTGTGTCTATTGTCTATAGAATAGGGACAAGTCATGTCAAAACGAGATCCGTTCACCGCTAGCAAGACACAAGACCTAATGAAACACAACAACTAATTGGTAACAATTGTGTCTATTGTCTATAGAATAGGGACAAGTCATGTCAAAACGAGATCCGTTCACCGCTAGCAAGACACAAGACCTAATGAAACACAACAACTAATTGGTAACAATTGTGTCTATTGTCTATAGAATAGGGACAAGTCATGTCAAAACGAGATCCGTTCACCGCTAGCAAGACACAAGACCTAATGAAACACAACAACTAATTGGTAACAATTGTGTCTATTGTCTATAGAATAGGGACAAGTCATGTCAAAACGAGATCCGTTCACCGCTAGCAAGACACAAGACCTAATGAAACACAACAACTAATTGGTAACAATTGTGTCTATTGTCTATAGAATAGGGACAAGTCATGTCAAAACGAGATCCGTTCACCGCTAGCAAGACACAAGACCTAATGAAACACAACAACTAATTGGTAACAATTGTGTCTATTGTCTATAGAATAGGGACAAGTCATGTCAAAACGAGATCCGTTCACCGCTAGCAAGACACAAGACCTAATGAAACACAACAACTAATTGGTAACAATTGTGTCTATTGTCTATAGAATAGGGACAAGTCATGTCAAAACGAGATCCGTTCACCGCTAGCAAGACACAAGACCTAATGAAACACAACAACTAATTGGTAACAATTGTGTCTATTGTCTATAGAATAGGGACAAGTCATGTCAAAACGAGATCCGTTCACCGCTAGCAAGACACAAGACCTAATGAAACACAACAACTAATTGGTAACAATTGTGTCTATTGTCTATAGAATAGGGACAAGTCATGTCAAAACGAGATCCGTTCACCGCTAGCAAGACACAAGACCTAATGAAACACAACAACTAATTGGTAACAATTGTGTCTATTGTCTATAGAATAGGGACAAGTCATGTCAAAACGAGATCCGTTCACCGCTAGCAAGACACAAGACCTAATGAAACACAACAACTAATTGGTAACAATTGTGTCTATTGTCTATAGAATAGGGACAAGTCATGTCAAAACGAGATCCGTTCACCGCTAGCAAGACACAAGACCTAATGAAACACAACAACTAATTGGTAACAATTGTGTCTATTGTCTATAGAATAGGGACAAGTCATGTCAAAACGAGATCCGTTCACCGCTAGCAAGACACAAGACCTAATGAAACACAACAACTAATTGGTAACAATTGTGTCTATTGTCTATAGAATAGGGACAAGTCATGTCAAAACGAGATCCGTTCACCGCTAGCAAGACACAAGACCTAATGAAACACAACAACTAATTGGTAACAATTGTGTCTATTGTCTATAGAATAGGGACAAGTCATGTCAAAACGAGATCCGTTCACCGCTAGCAAGACACAAGACCTAATGAAACACAACAACTAATTGGTAACAATTGTGTCTATTGTCTATAGAATAGGGACAAGTCATGTCAAAACGAGATCCGTTCACCGCTAGCAAGACACAAGACCTAATGAAACACAACAACTAATTGGTAACAATTGTGTCTATTGTCTATAGAATAGGGACAAGTCATGTCAAAACGAGATCCGTTCACCGCTAGCAAGACACAAGACCTAATGAAACACAACAACTAATTGGTAACAATTGTGTCTATTGTCTATAGAATAGGGACAAGTCATGTCAAAACGAGATCCGTTCACCGCTAGCAAGACACAAGACCTAATGAAACACAACAACTAATTGGTAACAATTGTGTCTATTGTCTATAGAATAGGGACAAGTCATGTCAAAACGAGATCCGTTCACCGCTAGCAAGACACAAGACCTAATGAAACACAACAACTAATTGGTAACAATTGTGTCTATTGTCTATAGAATAGGGACAAGTCATGTCAAAACGAGATCCGTTCACCGCTAGCAAGACACAAGACCTAATGAAACACAACAACTAATTGGTAACAATTGTGTCTATTGTCTATAGAATAGGGACAAGTCATGTCAAAACGAGATCCGTTCACCGCTAGCAAGACACAAGACCTAATGAAACACAACAACTAATTGGTAACAATTGTGTCTATTGTCTATAGAATAGGGACAAGTCATGTCAAAACGAGATCCGTTCACCGCTAGCAAGACACAAGACCTAATGAAACACAACAACTAATTGGTAACAATTGTGTCTATTGTCTATAGAATAGGGACAAGTCATGTCAAAACGAGATCCGTTCACCGCTAGCAAGACACAAGACCTAATGAAACACAACAACTAATTGGTAACAATTGTGTCTATTGTCTATAGAATAGGGACAAGTCATGTCAAAACGAGATCCGTTCACCGCTAGCAAGACACAAGACCTAATGAAACACAACAACTAATTGGTAACAATTGTGTCTATTGTCTATAGAATAGGGACAAGTCATGTCAAAACGAGATCCGTTCACCGCTAGCAAGACACAAGACCTAATGAAACACAACAACTAATTGGTAACAATTGTGTCTATTGTCTATAGAATAGGGACAAGTCATGTCAAAACGAGATCCGTTCACCGCTAGCAAGACACAAGACCTAATGAAACACAACAACTAATTGGTAACAATTGTGTCTATTGTCTATAGAATAGGGACAAGTCATGTCAAAACGAGATCCGTTCACCGCTAGCAAGACACAAGACCTAATGAAACACAACAACTAATTGGTAACAATTGTGTCTATTGTCTATAGAATAGGGACAAGTCATGTCAAAACGAGATCCGTTCACCGCTAGCAAGACACAAGACCTAATGAAACACAACAACTAATTGGTAACAATTGTGTCTATTGTCTATAGAATAGGGACAAGTCATGTCAAAACGAGATCCGTTCACCGCTAGCAAGACACAAGACCTAATGAAACACAACAACTAATTGGTAACAATTGTGTCTATTGTCTATAGAATAGGGACAAGTCATGTCAAAACGAGATCCGTTCACCGCTAGCAAGACACAAGACCTAATGAAACACAACAACTAATTGGTAACAATTGTGTCTATTGTCTATAGAATAGGGACAAGTCATGTCAAAACGAGATCCGTTCACCGCTAGCAAGACACAAGACCTAATGAAACACAACAACTAATTGGTAACAATTGTGTCTATTGTCTATAGAATAGGGACAAGTCATGTCAAAACGAGATCCGTTCACCGCTAGCAAGACACAAGACCTAATGAAACACAACAACTAATTGGTAACAATTGTGTCTATTGTCTATAGAATAGGGACAAGTCATGTCAAAACGAGATCCGTTCACCGCTAGCAAGACACAAGACCTAATGAAACACAACAACTAATTGGTAACAATTGTGTCTATTGTCTATAGAATAGGGACAAGTCATGTCAAAACGAGATCCGTTCACCGCTAGCAAGACACAAGACCTAATGAAACACAACAACTAATTGGTAACAATTGTGTCTATTGTCTATAGAATAGGGACAAGTCATGTCAAAACGAGATCCGTTCACCGCTAGCAAGACACAAGACCTAATGAAACACAACAACTAATTGGTAACAATTGTGTCTATTGTCTATAGAATAGGGACAAGTCATGTCAAAACGAGATCCGTTCACCGCTAGCAAGACACAAGACCTAATGAAACACAACAACTAATTGGTAACAATTGTGTCTATTGTCTATAGAATAGGGACAAGTCATGTCAAAACGAGATCCGTTCACCGCTAGCAAGACACAAGACCTAATGAAACACAACAACTAATTGGTAACAATTGTGTCTATTGTCTATAGAATAGGGACAAGTCATGTCAAAACGAGATCCGTTCACCGCTAGCAAGACACAAGACCTAATGAAACACAACAACTAATTGGTAACAATTGTGTCTATTGTCTATAGAATAGGGACAAGTCATGTCAAAACGAGATCCGTTCACCGCTAGCAAGACACAAGACCTAATGAAACACAACAACTAATTGGTAACAATTGTGTCTATTGTCTATAGAATAGGGACAAGTCATGTCAAAACGAGATCCGTTCACCGCTAGCAAGACACAAGACCTAATGAAACACAACAACTAATTGGTAACAATTGTGTCTATTGTCTATAGAATAGGGACAAGTCATGTCAAAACGAGATCCGTTCACCGCTAGCAAGACACAAGACCTAATGAAACACAACAACTAATTGGTAACAATTGTGTCTATTGTCTATAGAATAGGGACAAGTCATGTCAAAACGAGATCCGTTCACCGCTAGCAAGACACAAGACCTAATGAAACACAACAACTAATTGGTAACAATTGTGTCTATTGTCTATAGAATAGGGACAAGTCATGTCAAAACGAGATCCGTTCACCGCTAGCAAGACACAAGACCTAATGAAACACAACAACTAATTGGTAACAATTGTGTCTATTGTCTATAGAATAGGGACAAGTCATGTCAAAACGAGATCCGTTCACCGCTAGCAAGACACAAGACCTAATGAAACACAACAACTAATTGGTAACAATTGTGTCTATTGTCTATAGAATAGGGACAAGTCATGTCAAAACGAGATCCGTTCACCGCTAGCAAGACACAAGACCTAATGAAACACAACAACTAATTGGTAACAATTGTGTCTATTGTCTATAGAATAGGGACAAGTCATGTCAAAACGAGATCCGTTCACCGCTAGCAAGACACAAGACCTAATGAAACACAACAACTAATTGGTAACAATTGTGTCTATTGTCTATAGAATAGGGACAAGTCATGTCAAAACGAGATCCGTTCACCGCTAGCAAGACACAAGACCTAATGAAACACAACAACTAATTGGTAACAATTGTGTCTATTGTCTATAGAATAGGGACAAGTCATGTCAAAACGAGATCCGTTCACCGCTAGCAAGACACAAGACCTAATGAAACACAACAACTAATTGGTAACAATTGTGTCTATTGTCTATAGAATAGGGACAAGTCATGTCAAAACGAGATCCGTTCACCGCTAGCAAGACACAAGACCTAATGAAACACAACAACTAATATTTCACCTCTTTCTTAGTATCACCAGTAGAAGTTTTATTCATTTTTTTTAAAAATATGAAATTCCAATTGTTTAAATTATGATATCTCTAGATAGATAAACTCATTATCCAGAATTGCATCTAGGATATTTTACAACCTTCCATATCCTTCCTATTATTTTAGCCAATTTTTTTTTTTTTTCAACTTGTAGTAATCAATTTAGAAGTGACCATTTCTTAGTTTAAGCTAAGAAATCATAGAGAAAAACCTCTCTCTCTCTGTGTGTGTGTGTGCGTGTGCATGCGTGTGTGTGTGCGTGTGCGTGTGTGCATGTGTGTTTGTGTGATGACTTAAGTAATAGAGATACCACTTTCATATTATCTTTCAAAATGTTCCAAAGTTTAATTTCCACATATATTTCACAATACGCTTCCATAATTAACTTTTAAACATTTTATACATTTTGCATTATATGTTGTCAAGACGTAGTACTGCATATCCTCAGATGTCTCAGAAATGAGCTGCTCCTATGCATGACTTTATATTTGTATCAAAACTTAGTTTTCAACTCTGAAATGAATTCTTCCTATTCTTCATCAGTATTCATTTATTAAGTGAGCCTGGGTGCATTGAGTCTTTGTTTATCGACTACATTGGCAGCTATCACAAAGCTATTAAGATCACATCTTGTATATCCACTTCCTCTGTTACTTTTTGGATCTTATTGTTTCCTTGGGTACTTCTGGCCTCCACACCTCGGTCTTCTATAAACCCACGGACGCCCATTGTTACCTTCTCTATACTTCATCACATTCACCTTTATGTCGTAATTAATTTCTATTCTCACAGTTATTGCATCTTCGTTGCATCTGACAGGATGACCAAGATTTCCTCTAACAGGCTCATCTCATGTTAGGTTTCTTTGGCCGCTGGCTTTATCCAGATTTGATCCTCCAATCTGCCTTCAAGTGTGTCCTCCTTATCTCTCGTCACGAGACTCTCATTCCTTCCAACCGCCTCCCCCAACTGACTCACCCTCACCTATCATCCTCACAACCAAGCTGCTGTGAAGATACCCAACCGTTATCATTCCCATCTCTACTCAGATCCCACTACTCGTCTACTTTTCAGTGATCCCCCTATGATCGCTTTCAAACGGGACAGTTTGAGAGGTATTCTGGTTAGGAGCCATCTCCCTCGATCCGACCATGAACTTTTGGGTACGGCCCCTTGTGGACGTAACTGTATCATCTGCGCCTATGTGCTTCGCACTGACTCTGTCTTATTCCCTAACAGATGGTTCGAGATTAAGCATGGCTTCACATGTATGTCCCGAAACATCATTTATGCCATTATATGCCAATGATGCCACATGACTTATATAGACATGTCTGGGAGACGTTTAGCGGAAAGATTTTGTGAACATCTTTGGGATGTTCAACAGAATACTGGCACTCCAGTGGCTTCCCATTTCAACTCCTCAGATCACGTGGGCAAAGATGACATACATATCACTCGTATAGTCCTTTGCCACTCTGGTGACTGCAGCCGGTTTGCTTTGAAGAATCACCTTATAGTCAATTTGGGTTTGCTGACCCCACGAGACATGAATATATCTCACTCATACACATAGTTTCCCTTTAGTTGCTCCTTCCTTATTGCATAGTCTTCTCTGCTGCCCATGTTTGGGCACATTAGTATATCCACTATGCTATGCTATTCACAGCTCTCCTCCACTAGACCCCACTGCGATACTTCAGTGGGTTCTATACCTCTTTTGTCTGTGTGCTGCTTACCTTTCACATGTTCTTAGTGTACCCCACTCTACATCTTACTCTTTCCTCCTTTCGAGTACCTGTTATTCTTCTGTTCTATTCTTTCTCCTTTGTGTATGCACATTGATCTTGGTGTGTACTCTTCTGGTTATGTGGGTGTTATGCGCACATTTTTACATATGTAATATGGTTGTTGCTCTGTGTGTATGTGTGCGCACACGTGCATGCATGTGTGTGTGTGTGTGCACATGTGGCACGTGCATGTTTGTGTGTGTGGGCTCGTAGATGCGTATAGACATTATCGGTGGCGATGTAGTCGAGGCAACCTGCAGGGTAATTACAGCGTGCACCCGCGAATCCTTCTTTCTCCTTCTGGTAACGGTCCACGACACAGGGAAGAAATGTTTTGTTTCTTAAACCAGTTTCTATTATTTTGTTTTGGTTGTTTCATTACTAGTTAGCTATGTAGGATCAGCTTTATTTACTTACATATCTGTGTGTGTGTGTTGTTTGTTTGTTCCTGCTGAAGACCTATTGAGCTGAAACGTTCAAATTTGTGTCGTCTATCAATTACGTAAAGCTTTAACCATACCATTTTTTTCTATTTTATTTTCAATTCTCCTTCTAGTTCAAGACAAGGCTGCCATACCTGTGCCCTTTTGGTCTGACACACCCATCTTTAGAATGGGTAGATCTGTTTATCATGTTTTGCAGATTTTGCATGGGCAGTGCCCATTTTGCCCTACTATTTTTTACTTTTAGCTGCCAAGAGTTCTTCAACTTGCATGAGTGCACACTGGACCTCCTGTTTTTCACCACTAACTGAGAGAACTAGACATCTCTCTATCCAGAGACTAGAAGAAAGATAAAGTCATGAAGAATGCACAGACTTGAAATGAAAAAAATGTGGTTGAAGTTGAACCCTGCACCTTCCTGTCCAGAGACTAATGTCTTACCTCTAGACCACCGAGTCCCCCTGAAATGAATTAAAAATTTGATTTCAAAACCAGCTATTGCTGGTGTCTCAAAACTTAATTCCAAAATAATGCTACTAAAAATTTATTTGTAAAATAATTCATCTGAGAATTTAAGTTTTCACACAAGATAAATACAATTTTATTTCTAAAATAACACAAGTGAAAACTTAGTTTCCAAATAAAAAACTGAAAACTTAAGCATAGTTCCTAAATAAGGGAATTTAAAACTTAATACCTAAATAAAGCAATTCAAAACTTTATTTTCTAATAAGCAATTTAAAACTTTGCTTTCACTTAAATTAATTCAAAACATCACTCCCGTGTACAAGTGCCAGTCAACATTACCTTAGAGTCATCAAGAACTGTGTTGAGATTCTCTACCCACAAAGTATCCACAGGGCCATCAAGAACTATCCAGCGCCATTCTGTAGCCATGCTGTCATCATCAGCCTCCTTGTGGCCATCCTGGAAAGTATCAGAAGCTCGAGCAGTTGTTTTGCCAGAACCAACATTAGTTAGTTCTTCAGTTTTTGGTGCAGCCTAAATAATAATTTTAAAAATAGCCTAAATAATGCAAATAATTATATTCTTGTTTGAATTGAAAATGGGATTTACAAAATGGGAATTGTTGGTTCTTAACACAAAATTATTGTCACCTTAACTCTTTCTGTACATTTCACAGCACTGTGTGCCATGCCAATTTCGGCAGCGTACGTTTTGCCGCATAGTGCGCGACCGTCAATTTTATTAGTGTGAATGCCATCAAACCATATTCTTTTTACATGTCTTGTATCATCTTGATATTGGTGAAATCTAATACCTTGTTCAATTATCTAAACATTCATATATAATATGTTAGATAAATATAAATATATATATTGATTCTTAAAACCATGAACAATTTTGTCACTGAACTCTCTTCCGTTGCGTTGACAAAAAGCTTCTGTACGGAAAGAGTTAATAATGTAGTGAAGATCTAGAATGTTGAAGTATTTCAACTTTTGCTTTCACAGGATGGGCTGATATTTTATCAATTTCATTCTCCTGAGTTACTTTTACAATGCATACGGGAGTTACAGTTTGACAATTCTTTTCTTGACAAAATTGAGCCTTTGTAACACATGGGCAAGCTGGTCAAGTTAAATTGAGCATGACAAGATGACGAAAGTAAAACTGACATGGCAATATGTCAAAATAAAATGTTAAAAAAACTCCATTTCATTAAAGCAATCATTTTAATTCTTGAACTTTGGACCAATATTTCTGATGATTTGAAAGAATTAAGTCCAAATATAATTAATGGTTGGCCCAAAATAAAGGTAAGACCAGATTTTATGCATCTTATATTATACAATTTGAGTGTTGTGTGATATATATTTGCAAAGTATTTCAGTTACCTATTATTCTTTTTTTTCTGCTGCCCTTTAATAATGGCAGTTTTTTTCTGCTGCCCTTTAATAATGGCAGTTTTTTGGTGCTGCCCTTTAATAATGGCAGTTTTTTGCTGCTGCCTTTTAATAATGGCAGTTTTTTGCTGCTGCCCTTTAATAATGGCAGTTTTTTGCTGCTGCCCTTTAATAATGGCAGTTTTTTGCTGCTGCCCTTTAATAATGGCAGTTTTTTGGTGCTGCCCTTTAATAATGGCAGTTTTTTGCTGCTGCCCTTTAATAATGGCAGTTTTTTGCTTCACAATATTTTCTCTGTATTCTGAGCTAGACTTTGACAAGCTTTAATTAAGAAGAGAAATTGTACCAAAGTTGAGCTTGGTGATACTGAACCAATTGCAAAAGTCACAATATTCTGACCAAACCAAAAAAAAAACAATTCCAGAGTTCATCTAGCCACTATGTTGAAAGAATTGTTTATTTCTTAGGTTGACTACTATTTCCAATTGTGATCAATTTTTGTTGGGGCTAAAATAACTTCAGGTTTGGTTGCACAGATTTGTCTTGAAAAAGTAAGACAGTCTGGCATGATACTTCTAACATCACACATAAATGTCTCCTCCTCATCTTCTTCTCTTATTTTTGTTTCTTATTTTTCTTATTCTTTTCTTCTTCTTCTCTGCTTATTCTTCTTCTTTATTTTTTCTGCTTCTCTACTTTTTCTTCTTCTTCATCTTCATCTTCTTCTTCTGTGATCAACTTTTTGCTGGCTTTTAGAAGGCTTAACAATCATGGGTGCTTATGATGCTTTTACAAGTTCCCTATAGTTTACATAAATGTGTCAATGTTTATGTGGGAACTAACAGCATATTATCCAATAGTTACAAGACATGATAGGCCCTCTTAGATAATCTGGGCTCATAAAGAGCTGGTCTCTGTGGGTTCGGCTGTTTACAGAAAGTAAGAAAATCATAAGCAAAGATTTAAAGTGAGTATCACAGCTGTGATCAGCCATCACACAGCTGTGATCAGCCATCACACAGCTGTGATCAGCCATCACACAGCTGTGATCAGCCATCACACAGCTGTGATCAGCCATCACACAGCTGTGATCAGCCATCACACAGCTGTGATCAGCCATTACACAGCAAGGAATCATCATCATCAAGTACCAGGCCTGCTGGCATAGGTGATCATGTCTCTCCACAACTTTCGATCTCGACAGCTATTTATCATTTCTGTTGTTGACCTTCTGCCAAGCCATTCTCTTGAGCTGTCTGTTATTTTTTCTCTTTGCTTCCCTCTATCTCTTCGTCCCTCAATATTTCCAGTTGTTACAATATATTCCAGTTGTTCTCTTCTCATTACATGGCCAAAAAAATGATGATTGTTTCTTCCTAATATTGCTTGCTTGCGTTCGCCCGATGACTCAAGTATTCTAGATCATCGCATTCTATCGCACCCGATTTCTTTGGTAGGGCTATAAATATTGATTTCAACATGTCGTCTGGTATATATCCGCTGTTGTAGATATCATTCAATATTTTAATTTTTATTTCTATTACAAAATCACCCATGGCTTCAATCTCTTCTTTAGTTATATTATCTGGTCCAGGAGCTTTGCCTGCTTTCATATTGCGCAAGGCGTCTTCCACTTCTTCTCTTAATATATCTGGTCCTTCTCCATTATCCTTAATATTTACTTCCGTTCGTTCATCATTATAAAGATACTTAATGTATTCTGTCCATCGTTCCCTTATGTTTTCTTGATCAATCAACAGTTCTCCTTCCTTTGATCTTAGACATCCAGTTGTTGATTGCGTTTTTCTTCCTGTTAATTCCTCAATTTGTTTGTATATAGCTTTAACATCTCCTTTTTGTTGCAATTCGATTTCTTTGCATCTCTCTTTTAGCCATGCTTCTTTTGCTTCATTACATTTTACTACAATTTCTTTATTTAATCTCTTATACTCATCTTTATTTTCTTTATTTCTTCTTCTTGAATCCATTCTTGTATTACATTATCTTCCTCTTGTATTACAGCAAGTAATATTATGTTATTAATTGGTAACAAATACATGCACACATTTTGTTAATGTAGGACCAGCTATCTCATGTAGTAGTTGTAGTTGTAGTTAGTTGAAGTTCAGTATTACTGCAAATGAGGGAGCCGCGATAGCTCAGTGGTTAGTGAACTGGACTACAAAGGACAAGAGGTAGGGTTTGATCCCAACCGACGGCTTCCGGATTCACCCAGCCTTAAATAGGTACTGGATTTTTTTGGGGGAAAGTAAAGTGGCACGGGCGTAATACCGACCACATTACCCCAAAAATCATGTGCCGAAGGTCTGTAAAAATTATGGTCACTAACACCATATTCCCTATACGCCACTTGACGTGACGGGGTACTTTACTTTTTACTATTCACTATCTATCTATCTATTGACCTTTCGAGCCGTAACCGGCCCATAGGGCGTAGACCAAGATACACCTTCTCCTATATGAATTTTTGTTCTAGCAGTTTTCTTTTAAAGATATTTTATCAAATCTCGCCATCTGTCTCTGTTCTGTGCAAGCAGTTCTATCTCATTGAGGGAGCCGATTCCTGCTGCTCTTGCCTCTCTCATCAATGTTCTTCTCAGTGTCTCCCTGGGTCTTCCTCTTTTTCTTTTACCTGTTGTTTCCCATATGAGGGCTTGCTTTGCTATTCGATTATTATCTCTTCTCATCACATGTCCAACGTATGACCATCGTCTTTTCTTTATTACTGAAGATATTAGTGGTTGATTGGCGATTTCTCTAATTTCCTCGTTTGTTTTGAATTCGTTCCATTCTATACCAAGTATTTTCCTTAGACATTTATTTTCGAATGCGTTCAACTTTGTTTCTATATCTCTTGTTGTTTTCCAGCTTTCACACGCATACGTAAGGGTTGATAGTACATTTGATTTGAATAGCCTAAGTTTTGTGTTTGTGCTAATGAGTTTTGATTTCCACAACTTTTCAAGGCTTCTGAGAGACATTGCTGCTTTAGCCAGTCTGATTCTAATTTCTTTGCTCGTATCCCCTTCTCGATCAATGTGACTTCCAAGATAGATGAAGTGATCGATCTCTTCTACTGGTTTGTTTTCCATGTATATTTTGTCACTTGTTGGAATTAAACTTTTCATGACTTTAGTCTTTTCATGATTGACCTCAAGCCCAATTTTGCTGGCTATTGATGATAGTTCATTTGTGTTTTCCTGCATCGTTTTTATCTGATTGCTGATGAGAACTATGTCATCAGCAAAGTCCAGGTCCTCCAAATGGTCTCCTTGTATCCATTCGATGCCTTTATTACCAGTGCAGCATTTCTTCATTATGAAGTCCATAACAATTCCAAATAACAAGGGCGATAAAATACATCCTTGTTTAACCCCAGTTTCTATTGGGAAACATTCGCTCAGTCCTTCCTCTGTTCGAACTGCACATGTGTAACCATCATACATGTCTTTGATAATATTTATGATTTTTGATGGTAAGCCATATTGCTTCAGAATTTTCCACAAAGAATCTCTATGAATACTATCAAATGCTTTTTTGAAGTCGATGAAGTTAAGTACAAAAGGTTTTTGCTTTTCAATGTGTTCCTCCAATATAAGTCGTAGAGTGAAAATGTGGTCAAGACAGCTTCTCCCTTTTCTAAACCCAGCCTGTTCTTCACGCATTACTGTATCTATTGAATCCTTTATTCTATTTAGGATGATTTTACAGAATAATTTTGAGGCAACTGACAAAAGTGTCACGCCTCTCCAATTGTTACAATCTCTAAGATTGCCCTTTTTGGGATCTTAACAATGATTCCTTTTTTCCATTTATGAGGCGTCTTCTCTGTTTTCCAAATGATGTTGAACATTTTTTGGAGATGTATTAAATTATGGCTATCAATTGCCTTGAGGATCTCAGCTGTTAACTTATCCTCTCCAGCAGCCTTGTTATTGGTCATTAGCTTTAAGGTGGTTTCTATTTCACTCAAGGTGAAGTCATCTAAATTTACATCTAATTCTGCTGCTGGTGTTTCAGCTTCAAAATCTATTAAACTGTGAGGTAGTGGACGGTTAAGAATTTCTTTGAAGTGTTCCGCCCAACGGGCTTTTATGTCTGCGCTTGTTGTTAGCATTAATCCAGATTTGTCTAGAATTGGTGTTCCACTGGATGTATAGGTGTTTGTCAGCATCTTTTGTACAGTATAAAGAGTTCTGCTGTCTCCTGTAATTGCAGCTGTCTCTGCTTTCTCTGCCAAGTTGTCTATATAAGCTCTTGTATCTCTTCTTGCCGAACTTTTCACTTTGTTGTCTAATTCTTTGTATGTTGCTTTTGCCAGAACCTTTCCAAGATCTGTCTTTACATTAGTCATGGCTCTCTTCGCTTCTCTTCTTTCTTTGATGTATTTCCATGTGGTGTCTGAGATCCAAGCTCGTTTTTCCATTTTCTTCAGTCCAGCACTTGCTTCTGCTGCTGTCATTAGTATTTTGCTCTGTGAGTCCCACATTTCATTGATATCTAAGTCTATTTCACCAAGTGCTGAATAACAATTACTTAGCTCTATGTTAAACTTTTCCTTTATTGCTTCATCTTTCAGTTTATGACTATCAATTTTATGTGTAATTGACCTCTTCTGTTGGTTTCTAAATTTTAATCTTATTTTCCCAATGCACAGGTTGTGGTCACTATTAACATCAGCACCTCTGTATGCTCTTACATCTATTAATGATGATCTGAATTGTTGTTTAATACATAGGTGGTCAATTTGATTTGATGTTCTATCATCAGGAGATATCCATGTTGTTTTGTGGATATTTTTATGTGGAAATAATGTCCCACCTATAACTAAATTTTCTATTAAACATAATTCTATTAATCTTTCTCCATTCTGACTTGTTGTATTACAGCCTTCTCTCTCCATCACATGTTCCACTCCTGCGTTATCTTGTCCTACTTTGGCGTTGAAGTCTCCCATTACAATTAAAAGATCGTGTTTTGGTATTTTGTTTATAAGTTTTTACTATTACTGCAAATGAATTAAAATCCATAATTGCTCAACCGCCTATGCCAGTGGAATCATCCGAATTAACCTTTCATCTCATGTACAATTAAGAAGAGAAGATGGACATATGCTGGGGATGTGTTGCGAAAAGTCCTTGAGAGAATCTCAAAACAGGCTCTTAGATGAGAATCATCAAGATACAGAAAAAGAGGAAGAGAGACGCTGAAAACAAAGTTAGCAGGCATAGACTCATTTGGTAAGGTCGAACATCTCACCCAGAAACGAAATGAATGCTGAAAAACATGATGAGCCCTATGTGACATGTAGCAGCGTTGGAAAGATCAAGATTGAGAATGACTTATATTTGTGTGTACAGCTTTATAGCAAATAATTTCAGCTGGTAAATATAAATAACTTGAAGGAAAAACTTGCAGATGCAACATTGGCAGGCTTACCTCTTCATCTAGGGTAAGATTTTGGATAGAAGCAAGATCTCTTGCAAACTTGCGTGTGGCATTACCTATGAGACCATCTGACCATTCAAATGTGTTTGGGTCTGTCTCACCATAAAGCTCTCCTAAGGTCACACACTTTGGATTGAGTGTTAAGGTCTCCACACGACCTTTCTTGCACCGACTTGTCTGAGAAAACAAAAAATATCATGAAAACATTAAAAACAATACTAATTTTAATAGATTTGAAACAAAATTAACCATAGATTATCCTATCCAGCGAGTCAAGTCTGTATGACACCTTCATGAAAATTACAACCACTAAATGTTACATTTGGAGTTCCAAAAATAGTATTAATTTGAATTTTTCTATACAGCTATTTGTTTGTCCAAGAAGAGTAACAGAAATTGGATAAATACATTGGATAAACTAAATAAACAAAAAAAAAAGTATTTTAAGAGGAAAAGTATTTTAAGAGGACTGAAAACAAACAAAAAATTTGAGTAGTGAACTTAAATAGAGATAACAAACTTGCTATTTTTGGACATATCAAACATCATAATGGTCTGAAAATAACAATAATGGAGGGCATTGTTTCTAGAAAGTGAAGAAAGTGAGTTTTCTAGAAGACGACAACATCAAGAACTCCTGACAATCTACAGCCACGGAGGCAGGCAACAAAGCTATACAATGAGAATCATTTCATCTGGTAGCCAATGCTTGACTGGTAGTCAATGCCTGGTGTACTTGTCTGAAAAGATCATGATGATAATCAACGGAAACAGAAAGAAAAAAGTCTATGACACTTTATTAAAAGAGCAAAAAATATTAATTTGAAAGTCTTGAGGCTCAATCCATGTTTTAAACATCACAGATTCTATAAGATAATGCTAGATTCACAAAGATGTACGCATATAAAGACCACCAATACTCAAATAAATAAAACTTACAACAATGCTCCAATAAAACAACTTACAATCTTCAAATAATTACAAATTACAACTTAAACAATAAAAACAAATTACAATGATACTCACATCATACAACTTGCAACACAAATCTTACAAATGCAACTTATAACAATACTAACAAAAAACAGCTTACAACACAACTCATATAAATATACAAATTACAGCACAAATTCATTTACATATAACTTACAACATAGCTTATTTAAATACAAACTATAAGACAACTCATTTAAATATAATTTACAACAATATTAGGAAAAATACAACTTACAAAACAACCTGCATAAATTACAACCTACAATGCAACATCCACAGAATGAGCTTACAGCTGATACAAAACAACTCACACTGAAATAGCTCTGTCTTCTTTCACTCAGATCTTTCTGGTCAAGCTCCACTCCAACTTGACTTTGCATTATGGGTAAGTAGGTCAATGCTTTCTGTAGAATAATTCTGACAGTTGATTTCCCCCCACCAGTTGGGCCAACCAGCATGACCCCGTGACGTACCTGGATCTGGGTGTAAAGCTGCTTTACCTTCTCAATCTGATTGGGCCAGGGCTGCAAGTTAAGCTCCTTGATTGATATGCTGATAGCTTTCTGTATAAGACCATAAATAAAATGTTAGTAGTCTCCCCTGAATAAAATGGCAGAAACCGTTCATCAGAAATGAGACATAGAAGCTTTAGTTCTGAGTAACAATGTTTTTTGTGCATTTAAGTCTCTAAAGAAATTCAATGAACAATGAAAACCTGAACAGCATGTTGTCTGTGTATGAGTATTCAATATAAGACATGAACAGCATGTCTGTGTATGAGTGCTCAATATAAGACATGAACAGCATGTTGTCTGTGTATGAGTGCTCAATATAAGACATGAACAGCATGTCTGTGTATGAGTATTCAATATAAGACATGAACAGCATGTTGTCTGTGTATGAGTATTCAATATAAGACATGAACAGCATGTTGTCTATGTATGAGTGCTCAATATAAGACATGAACAGCATGTCTGTGTATGAGTGCTCAATATAAGACATGAACAGCATGTTGTCTGTGTATGAGTATTCAATATAAGACATGAACAGCATGTTGTCTGTGTATGAGTATTCAATATAAGACATGAACAGCATGTTGTCTATGTATGAGTGCTCAATATAAGACATGAACAGCATGTCTGTGTATGAGTGCTCAATATAAGACATGAACAGCATGTCTGTGTATGAGTATTCAATATAAGACATGAACAGCATGTTGTCTATGTATGAGTGCTCAATATAAGACATGAACAGCATGTTGTCTATGTATGAGTGCTCAATATAAGACATGAACAGCATGTCTGTGTATGAGTATTCAATATAAGACATGAACAGCATGTTGTCTGTGTATGAGTATTCAATATAAGACATGAACAGCATGTTGTCTGTGTATGAGTGCTCAATATAAGACATGAACAGCATGTTGTCTATGTATGAGTGCTCAATATAAGACATGAACAGCATGTCTGTGTATGAGTATTCAATATAAGACATGAACAGCATGTTGTCTATGTATGAGTGCTCAATATAAGACATGAACAGCATGTTGTCTGTGTATGAGTGCTCAATATAAGACATGAACAGCATGTCTGTGTATGAGTGCTCAATATAAGACATGAACAGCATGTCTGTGTATGAGTATTCAATATAAGACATGAACAGCATGTCTGTGTATGAGTATTCAATATAAGACATGAACAGCATGTTGTCTGTGTATGAGTATTCAATATAAGACATGAACAGCATGTCTGTGTATGAGTATTCAATATAAGACATGAACAGCATGTTGTCTATGTATGAGTGCTCAATATAAGACATGAACAGCATGTCTGTGTATGAGTATTCAATATAAGACATGAACAGCATGTCTGTGTATGAGTGCTCAATATAAGACATGAACAGCATGTTGTCTATGTATGAGTGCTCAATATAAGACATGAACAGCATGTCTGTGTATGAGTATTCAATATAAGACATGAACAGCATGTTGTCTATGTATGAGTGCTCAATATAAGACATGAACAGCATGTTGTCTATGTATGAGTGCTCAATATAAGACATGAACAGCATGTCTGTGTATGAGTGCTCAATATAAGACATGAACAGCATGTTGTCTATGTATGAGTGCTCAATATAAGACATGAACAGCATGTCTGTGTATGAGTATTCAATATAAGACATGAACAGCATGTTGTCTATGTATGAGTGCTCAATATAAGACATGAACAGCATGTTGTCTATGTATGAGTGCTCAATATAAGACATGAACAGCATGTCTGTGTATGAGTATTCAATATAAGACATGAACAGCATGTTGTCTGTGTATGAGTATTCAATATAAGACATGAACAGCATGTTGTCTGTGTATGAGTGCTCAATATAAGACATGAACAGCATGTTGTCTATGTATGAGTGCTCAATATAAGACATGAACAGCATGTCTGTGTATGAGTAT
This sequence comes from Megaustenia siamemsis, assembly GCA_032433765.1. Taxonomy (NCBI): domain Eukaryota; kingdom Metazoa; phylum Mollusca; class Gastropoda; order Stylommatophora; family Ariophantidae; genus Megaustenia; species Megaustenia siamemsis. The sequence goes on from JAVIAB010000050.1 coordinate 8,383,494, forward strand.
TCAATATAAGACATGAACAGCATGTTGTCTATGTATGAGTGCTCAATATAAGACATGAACAGCATGTTGTCTGTGTATGAGTGCTCAATATAAGACATGAACAGCATGTCTGTGTATGAGTGCTCAATATAAGACATGAACAGCATGTCTGTGTATGAGTATTCAATATAAGACATGAACAGCATGTCTGTGTATGAGTATTCAATATAAGACATGAACAGCATGTTGTCTGTGTATGAGTATTCAATATAAGACATGAACAGCATGTCTGTGTATGAGTATTCAATATAAGACATGAACAGCATGTTGTCTATGTATGAGTGCTCAATATAAGACATGAACAGCATGTCTGTGTATGAGTATTCAATATAAGACATGAACAGCATGTCTGTGTATGAGTGCTCAATATAAGACATGAACAGCATGTTGTCTATGTATGAGTGCTCAATATAAGACATGAACAGCATGTCTGTGTATGAGTATTCAATATAAGACATGAACAGCATGTTGTCTATGTATGAGTGCTCAATATAAGACATGAACAGCATGTTGTCTATGTATGAGTGCTCAATATAAGACATGAACAGCATGTCTGTGTATGAGTGCTCAATATAAGACATGAACAGCATGTTGTCTATGTATGAGTGCTCAATATAAGACATGAACAGCATGTTGTCTATGTATGAGTGCTCAATATAAGACATGAACAGCATGTTGTCTATGTATGAGTGCTCAATATAAGACATGAACAGCATGTCTGTGTATGAGTGCTCAATATAAGACATGAACAGCATGTTGTCTATGTATGAGTGCTCAATATAAGACATGAACAGCATGTTGTCTGTGTATGAGTGCTCAATATAAGACATGAACAGCATGTTGTCTGTGTATGAGTATTCAATATAAGACATGAACAGCATGTTGTCTGTGTATGAGTGCTCAATATAAGACATGAACAGCATGTTGTCTGTGTATGAGTGCTCAATATAAGACATGAACAGCATGTTGTCTGTGTATGAGTGCTCAATATAAGACATGAACAGCATGTCTGTGTATGAGTGCTCAATATAAGACATGAACAGCATGTTGTCTATGTATGAGTGCTCAATATAAGACATGAACAGCATGTCTGTGTATGAGTGCTCAATATAAGACATGAACAGCATGTTGTCTATGTATGAGTGCTCAATATAAGACATGAACAGCATGTCTGTGTATGAGTGCTCAATATAAGACATGAACAGCATGTTGTCTATGTATGAGTGCTCAATATAAGACATGAACAGCATGTTGTCTATGTATGAGTGCTCAATATAAGACATGAACAGCATGTTGTCTGTGTATGAGTGCTCAATATAAGACATGAACAGCATGTTGTCTGTGTATGAGTGCTCAATATAAGACATGAACAGCATGTCTATGTATGAGTGCTCAATATAAGACATGAACAGCATGTTGTCTGTGTATGAGTGCTCAATATAAGACATGAACAGCATGTTGTCTATGTATGAGTGCTCAATATAAGACATGAACAGCATGTTGTCTATGTATGAGTGCTCAATATAAGACATGAACAGCATGTTGTCTATGTATGAGTGCTCAATATAAGACATGAACAGCATGTTGTCTATGTATGAGTGCTCAATATAAGACATGAACAGCATGTTGTCTGTGTATGAGTGCTCAATATAAGACATGAACAGCATGTTGTCTATGTATGAGTATTCAATATAAGACATGAACAGCATGTTGTCTGTGTATGAGTGCTCAATATAAGACATGAACAGCATGTCTATGTATGAGTGCTCAATATAAGACATGAACAGCATGTTGTCTATGTATGAGTGCTCAATATAAGACATGAACAGCATGTCTATGTATGAGTGCTCAATATAAGACATGAACAGCATGTTGTCTGTGTATGAGTATTCAATATAAGACATGAACAGCATGTTGTCTGTGTATGAGTGCTCAATATAAAACTTAAACAGCATGAATATGTATAAGTGCTCAATATAAGACATGAACAGCATGTCTGTGTATGAGTTCTCAATATAAGACATGAACAGTATGTTATCTGTGTATGAGTGCTCAATATAAAACTTAAACAGCATGAATATGTATAAGTGCTCAATATAAGACACATTAACTCTTTCCGTACGTTTCAATGCACTGTATGCTATGCAGATTTTGGCTGTGTACGTTTCGCCACATAATGCGTCACTCTCAATTTGATTAGTGTGAACCGTCATCAAACCATATTTTTTTACATGTTTTGTATCATCTTGGTATTGGTGAAATATAATACCCTGTTCAATTATCTAAAAATTCATATATGATATGTTATATGTTAGATAAATTTAAAAAATTGTGTCTCTGAAATCTCTTCTGTTGCCGTACGGAAAGAGTTAAACATCTCATGCATGAATGTCTCAGTCAGTTTCTTCTTTACCTCCAAAGCATCATAATTTTGGCTAGGGGGAGTAACTCCTGGGAAAAGATCATCTAGAATACTCTCAAAGAGCGGCACATCTTCTGCTAAGAACTTGGGCATATTAGCATCTCTCAGAGAATGTATCAGAATATAAGACTCATCATCTTCTGTTATTTCTCTGACTCCGGTTGATGTTCTGTGTTCATCAAACAAACAAAAATAATCCTTTGTAAATCAGAAAGATTACAGTTGTATAATTATAGATATAGATTGATATATCTCTCAATTGTGTTAATGGACAAGCCATGTGCACACTTGAACACACTATGTGTTCATGGAATGTATTAGAGAAGTTATACTATTTGAAGCCATTAAAACACTAAAATATACAGAAAAAACCCCCACCAAAAACAGTCTTCGTCACAGACTGCGAATCACTCCTAGAGCAGATGGAAATTTTAAAACATCCCTAATTCTCCACTTAAGACATCATATCAGAACTAAATGAGCTGCTACAGTCCACCACTCAAGACATCATATCAGAACTCTCTCTCCTCTCTCTGTGATCAAGACTCAATCAGAGTAGGATTCCAGACTCTCTCATGAAGTCAGCTGTCTGTTTAAGCGATTTGATTGTCCCATATAGTTTCTCTTCCAGGGAGGCGGATGTGGACTACATTGCTCTTCTCAAGACTGTGTACTGGGGGCAATCCTGTAGAACATGTTTTGTAGTCATATTGTCCAGTGTACAGTGGCATAGGCTGGTTGTACCTATTTTGAATTTGGAGAACATGTGATTTCTCATTCTATTGTGGCCAGTGCGTAGGCGAAGTATGATGACTTGTTCCCTCCTTGATAGTTGGTGGTAACCATCCCTCTCATTATGCTTTGGGTGTTCTCATTTCCAATTTTCATGGTACTGACCTTTGAGGATGGATTTGGCTTCATCATAACTGAGCGGATGGTTCTCTTGTGGTAATCTCCCTCCTTCTTTAGCTATCAGAACTAAATGAGCTGCTACAGTCCATTACACAAGACATCATATCAGAACTAAATGAGCTGCTACAGTCCATTACACAAGACATCATATCAGAACTAAATGAGCTGCTACAGTCCACCACACAAGACATCTTATCAGAACTAAATGAGCTGCTATAGTCCATTACACAAGACATCATATCAGAACTAAATGAGCTGCTACAGTCCACCACACAAGACATCATATCAGAACTAAATGAGCTGCTATAGTCCATTACACAAGACATCATATCAGATCTAAATGAGCTGCTACAGTCCATTACACAAGACATCATATCAGAACTAAATGAGCTGCTACAGTCCACCACACAAGACATTTTATCAGAACTAAATGAGCTGCTACAGTCCATTACACAAGACATCATATCAGAACTAAATGAGCTGCTACAGTCCATTACACAAGACATCATATCAGAACTAAATGAGCTGCTACAGTCCACCACACAAGACATTTTATCAGAACTAAATGAGCTGCTACAGTCCACCACATAAGACATTTTATCAGAACTAAATGAGCTGCTATAGTCCATTACACAAGACATCATATCAGAACTAAATGAGCTGCTACAGTCCATTACACAAGACATCATATCAGAACTAAATGAGCTGCTACAGTCCATTACACAAGACATCATATCAGAACTAAATGAGCTGCTACAGTCCATTACACAAGTCATTATATCAGAACTAAATGAGCTGCTACAGTCCACCACACAAGACATCATATCAGAACTAAATGAGCTGCTACAGTCCACCACACAAGACATCATATCAGAGAACTAAAAGAGCTGCTACAGTCCATTACACAAGACATCATATCAGAACTAAATGAGCTGCTACAGTCCACCACACAAGACATCATATCAGAGAACTAAATGAGCTGCTACAGTCCACCACACAAGACATCATATCAGAGAACTAAATGAGCTGCTACAGTCCACCACACAAGACATCATATCAGAACTAAATGAGCTGCTACAGTCCATCACACAAGACATCATATCAGAACTAAATGAGCTGCTACAGTCCACCACACAAGACATTTTATCAGAACTAAATGAGCTGCTACAGTCCACCACACAAGACATCATATCAGAACTAAATGAGTTGCTACAGTCCACCACACAAGACATTTTATCAGAACTAAATGAGCTGCTACAGTCCACCACACAAGACATTTTATCAGAACTAAATGAGCTGCTACAGTCCACCACACAAGACATATCAGAACTAAATGAGCTGCTACAGTCCACCACACAAGACATATCAGAACTAAATGAGCTGCTACAGTCCATTACACAAGTCATCATATCAGAACTAAATGAACTGCTACAGTCCATTACACAAGTCATTATATCAGAACTAAAAACTGCTACAGTCCACCACACAAGAAATCATATAAGAACTAAATGAGCTGCTACAGTCCACCACACAAGACATCATATCAGAACTAAATGAGCTGCTATGAAATGAACATAAAAATGTGATTTTTAACATGAGTATATTCCATCAATTTTATGTGCACAGTAATGATGATCCTGTAACAGGCCCAGCAGGCTGATAATGGAGTTAGTCTGTTCATTGTCAAAAATGCTACAGATATTTAACTCTAGATTACTACACCTTCGTAAAATTTATGAACTCAAGATACGTTTATTTTTTAATTCAACAGTTTGCAGCAAGGAAACATTTCCCCCTCCTTATACCTTCCTAATTATTGCTTCTGGTGACCCCTGATAATTTGTTTCCTTTGATGATGGATTTCTTTTACAAATGCAACGTGCTCTTCATAAAATTTACAAAGGTCGTAAGAAAGCATATGCGTTTTTAAAAAAAAATAAATATTGCCAATTTTAAAGAAATGATTTTTTCTTCTTTTTTTTTTCTCATGACAGGGAAATTCTCTTTCAGTTTCAGCAAGACATCAAACAAACCTTTGCAACATGGGTTGGACAGTGAACAATGCGAAGAGCATCAAATATATGCCCGAATTGAATGACAGACTGATGGCTGACGTGTGAATAGGCAATATAACACCCCTGGTAGCCAAAGCGTCATGCGATGAAATTTAAGACCATAAATCAAATGTATGCCAGGATATGATTACATTGTCAGATTCCCATGTCTCTCCTTGTGTAAACACACAGCTGTGCTACAAAAGTTCAAGAAAATATTATTTTTGGAATTCCAAATGTAACATTTAGGGTTTGTAAATTTTACAAAATAGTGTCGGAAAAACGTGACAGATCTTTAAATGAGATAGAAACAATATACTCTCTATACACTGAAACAAATGTTTAAATAATGAAATCACTTAGATCTTACTTTTGAAGAGCATTACTCCTGCCATGGCCAGCCATGACCAGCACAGACTTAATTGCTCTCATACCAAAGTCATAATGATCCTGCTGTGAAAGTTGCTTGCTGGCCAGTTGGTACAGGTTGACAATCTTCTGTGACAGAGACTTGGCTGCTCGGAAACCTTCAGAGAACAACATGATCTCCGCAATAAGTGTGTAATCAGGCACCATCATGGCAACTGGCCTGAACAAGTATTTCAAATTGTCAGGTAGCTCTACACGACCGGCATAACTAAGAGATTACAAAAGAGATACCAAATTTTAAAAAATCAGGCATATATTTTATTAAGAAAAACACATAACATTCTTGATTCAGTAGTTAATATATTTATATAACCATAATAGAACATATGTGAGATTAAGACAAGGAACCAGATAACATGGAAAAGAGTTTTACAGGAGTTGCCAAAGCAATGAGTTAAGGTTAATAGAACAGTATCACAGTTTGGTAAAGAGTTACAGTCAACGTCATGCATACAAGGAAAGGTAACAAGCAATGAAAATGTACCAAAATTAGCGGAAGATAATCTGTTGTATTAATATAATAATAATAATAATAATAATAATAATAATAATAATAATAATAATAATATAATAATACAACAATAATATAACAAATATTATAACAATAGCATATATAATTTGTTGTACCAGAATGTCACTCTGATGGACAGTAAATATTAACTATTGTAAATGTCATGAGATATGTATTTTTCCATGTATATGAACGTCAACAATCTATGATCAACATTAATCAATACTTCACCATATCCCATATTGACCATTGTTAGACACAACACAATCAGCTTGTAATAAACATTACAAGAACACCAGACTCATGGGCCAACTATGAAAAAAATAGATTGATGGAATATTAGAAACGCTATAAAACATAACAGCAGCAGAGGCCAAGAAAAGAGCAAAAGACCAGCAATTTTATCTCTCCTTGATGCTGAAAGGCAAGTGAGGAAGGAAGAAGAGGAGGATTATTAGAAGTCACTATGATCATAGTTACTGACTTCAACAAGACAAATAATTTGATTTGTAAATTCTAAAAGTAATGTATAATACAATACATATATACTTGCACTATTATGAATTTTTTTGTATTTAACTTTTTTGTTTGTCAGGTCAGGTAATTTTACCTGCTACTGTATGCAGTAAATAGTACAACCTGCGGCTGCCCTGCTGCCTTGCAGGTATGCTCGGGAGAGAAAAGGGCTAAGGGAGGGTACCATGAAGTAAAACAACCCCATTACCTTGTGGGTGAGACTTTTTAGTCAAAGGATAGTGGAGCGAAATTAAAATTAAATAGGATTAAGCGAAATGCGCTGGCCTGGAACAGGTAGGAGATCTATTGATAATAAAATAGTAGTTTTTTCTGGAAGGGAAGATGGAAAACACCGTGAAGGAGTAGGCATAATGATGACAGACAAAGCTGCAAGAAGTTTATTAGAATGGGAACCGGTAAATAGCCGTCTGATACGAACACGATACAAAACAAAACATGGAAGACTTTCAATTATTCAATGTTATGCGCCTACTAACGAAGCTGATGATGAAGTTAAGGATGATTTTTATAACCAACTGCAACAACTTATAAACAAAATACCAAAACACGATCTTTTAATTGTAATGGGAGACTTCAACGCCAAAGTAGGACAAGATAACGCAGGAGTGGAACATGTGATGGGGAGAGAAGGCTGTAATACAACAAGTCAGAATGGAGAAAGATTAATAGAATTATGTTTAATAGAAAATTTAGTTATAGGTGGGACATTATTTCCACATAAAAATATCCACAAAACAACATGGATATCTCCTGATGATAGAACATCAAATCAAATTGACCACCTATGTATTAAACAACAATTCAGATCATCATTAATAGATGTAAGAGCATACAGAGGTGCTGATGTTAATAGTGACCACAACCTGTGCATTGGGAAAATAAGATTAAAATTTAGAAACCAACAGAAGAGGTCAATTACACATAAAATTGATAGTCATAAACTGAAAGATGAAGCAATAAAGGAAAAGTTTAACATAGAGCTAAGTAATTGTTATTCAGCACTTGGTGAAATAGACTTAGATATCAATGAAATGTGGGACTCACAGAGCAAAATACTAATGACAGCAGCAGAAGCAAGTGCTGGACTGAAGAAAATGGAAAAACGAGCTTGGATCTCAGACACCACATGGAAATACATCAAAGAAAGAAGAGAAGCGAAGAGAGCCATGACTAATGTAAAGACAGATCTTGGAAAGGTTCTGGCAAAAGCAACATACAAAGAATTAGACAACAAAGTGAAAAGTTCGGCAAGAAGAGATACAAGAGCTTATATAGACAACTTGGCAGAGAAAGCAGAGACAGCTGCAATTACAGGAGACAGCAGAACTCTTTATACTGTACAAAAGATGCTGACAAACACCTATACATCCAGTGGAACACCAATTCTAGACAAATCTGGATTAATGCTAACAACAAGCGCAGACATAAAAGCCCGTTGGGCGGAACACTTCAAAGAAATTCTTAACCGTCCACTACCTCACAGTTTAATAGATTTTGAAGCTGAAACACCAGCAGCAGAATTAGATGTAAATTTAGATGACTTCACCTTGAGTGAAATAGAAACCACCTTAAAGCTAATGACCAATAACAAGGCTGCTGGAGAGGATAAGTTAACAGCTGAGATCCTCAAGGCAATTGATAGCCATAATTAGTTCACAGCTGAGATCCTCAAGGCAATTGATAGCCATAATTTAATACATCTCCAAAAAATGTTCAACATCATTTGGAAAACAGAGAAGAACGCCTCATAAATGGAAAAAAGGAATCATTGTTAAGATCCCAAAAAGGGCAATCTTAGAGATTGTAACATTGGAGAGGCGTGACACTTTTATCAGTTGCCTCAAAATTATTCTGTAAAATCATCCTAAATAGAATAAGGATTCAATAGATACAGTAATGCGTGAAGAACAGGCTGGGTTTAGAAAAGGGAGAAGCTGTCTTGACCACATTTTCACTCTACGACTTATATTGGAGGAACACATTGAAAAGCAAAAAACCTTTTGTACTTAACTTCATCGACTTCAAAAAAGCATTTGATAGTATTCATAGAGATTCTTTGTGGAAAATTCTGAAGCAATATGGCTTACCATCAAAAATCATAAATATTATCAAAGACATGTATGATGGTTACACATGTGCAGTTCGAACAGAGGAAGGACTGAGCGAATTTTCCCAATAGAAACTGGGGTTAAACAAGGAGTATTTTATCACCCTTGTTATTTGGAATTGTTATGGACTTCATAATGAAGAAATGCTGCACTGGTAATAAAGGCATCGAATGGATACAAGGAGACCATTTGGAGGACCTGGACTTTGCTGATGACATAGTTCTCATCAGCAATCAGATAAAAAACGATGCAGGAAAACACAATGAACTATCATCAATAGCCAGCAAAATTGGGCTTGAGGTCAATCATGAAAAGACTAAAGTCATGAAAAGTTTAATTCCAACAAGTGACAAAATATACATGGAAAACAAACAGTAGAAGAGATCGATCACTTCATCTATCTTGGAAGTCACATTGATCGAGAAGGGGATACGAGCAAAGAAATTAGAATCAGACTGGCTAAAGCAGCAATGTCTTTCAGAAGCCTTGAAAAGTTGTGGAAATCAAAACTCATTAGCACAAACACAAAACTTAGGCTATTCAAATCAAATGTACTATCAACCCTTACGTATGCGTGTGAAAGCTGGAAAACAACAAGAGATATAGAAACAAAGTTGAACGCATTCGAAAATAAATGTCTAAGGAAAATACTTGGTATAGAATGGAACGATTCAAAACAAACGAGGAATTAGAGAAATCGCCAATCAACCACTAATATCTTCAGTAATAAAAAAGACGATGGTCATACGTTGGACATGTGATGAGAAGAGATAATAATCGAATAGCAAAGCAAGCCCTCATATGGGAAACAACAGGTAAAAGAAAAAGAGGAAGACCCAGGAGACACTGAGAAGAACATTGATGAGAGAGGCAAGAGCAGCAGGAATCGGCTCCCTCAATGAGATAGAACTGCTTGCACAGAACAGAGACAGATGGCGAGATTTGATAAAATATCTTTAAAAGAAAACTGCTAGAACAAAAATTCATATAGGAGAAGGTGTATCTTGGTCTACGCCCTATGGGCCGTTACGGCTCGAAAGGTCAATAGATAGATAGATAGATAGTGGAGCTAACCATAAACAAACTGACGAAAGGCAATAGAAAATCACCGTTGTAATTTCTTTGTACAATCATGAATCGTACAAGAAAATTACTGGAGGCCATATAAATGTGGTTTTACAGAAGAATGTTAAATATACTATGGATGGCTAAGAAGAGTAATGAAAACATTCTGAAAGAGGCCAAAGCAAAAAGAGAGCTAATTTCCAATATTAGGAAGAAACAATAATCATTTTAGGGCCACATAATGAGAAGGGAACAGCTGGAATATATTGTAAAACTGGAAAAAAAATTGAGGGTCGAAGAGATAGAGTGAAGTAAAGAGAAAAGATACCAGACAGCTTAAGAGAATGGCTTGGCAGAAGGTCAACAACAGAAATGATAAATAACTGTCGAGATCAAAAGTTGTGAAGAGACATGATCACCTATGCCAGCAGGCTTGGTACTTGATGATGATGATGATTTATCTTTAACTCTGTTAACACAAATATTTTATTTATCATCCTGATGATGTTATTTTTAACTCTGTTAACACAAATATTTTATTTATCATCCTGATGATGTTATCTTTAACTCTGTTAACACAAATATTTTATTTATCATCCTGATAATGTTATCTTTAACTCTGTTAACACAAATATTTTATTTATCATCCTGATGATGTTATCTTTAACTCTGTTAACAGTAAAGAAGAGCATTGAAATGAAATGTTCTTTCAGGGCACCAAAAGAAAAAAAACTAATCTTCCTTACGTAGGATTCATGGTAATGAAGTAGCCACAAGTTGGATTCAGCTTAATATCTTTGCCTTCAAACATGAATCTCACAGACTGGGAATCTTTGGCAGACTTGATTGTGTGGATCTGCATGGCCACCACAGACAATACCTCCACATCAATGCGATTGAACTCATCAAACAGCACCAAGATCCCGACTGAGCCAACCCAGAAAAGAACTTGCCCAGCATCTGCAGATGAATTATTTTATAGAAGACCAGTCATGATGCCCAGTTGTAATAACTGACTCTATCTATCTATCTATTGTCCTTTCGAGCCGAAGACGGCACATAGGGCAGAACCACAATCTCAAAAACAGAAACCTTGCGTGCCAAAGTGGCACATATTGCAGATATCGCCGCTTCTAAAATCTATGACTCTGTTTCCATAGCAATACTTTTTACAATGACAGCTTGTCAAGCCATCAATCAACCTCCTTAGTCACCTCTTACGACATGCCTGGAAGGTCACAGTGTCACTATTCTTTACTTCCCTCATAATGAGGCCCCGGTAACACACAGGAGTAATAACTGACTACAGATAAGTATATCATGCTTGACTAATAATACATTCCTTATCAAAGGGTTGCATGACTGATTATCCCAAATTTTCAACATTTGAAATAACAACAACAAAATAAATGAAAATTGATCTAAAACATGTGGTTTGTTCAGACAACTTGCGCAGGATGTTGGAAAAGAGGTTAAATGATAAAATTACAAAGTTTTAGTGGAAATAACTTTGGAAAATTAGATACATTAAAATTTGCAAAAACTGGCTCCAGAGTTGATCTTGTCGGTAAATGGAGCCAGTTATTGTGGCTTACAGTACCGAATGTGTTAAACAAAATTGAACACTAGTCATGGTTAAGTTTTATGTGTTCAGTTTTGTTGTAATGCTCATCATGTGTCATGACGTTGTCCTTACTCATCTATCATGCAACTGGGAAAAATTCAAGTTTGCATGATCACAATACTTGAAAGCTGAAGAAATTGTAATATGTTGAGTATATCATAGGGAGCCACACTAGCTCAGTGGTTAGTGAACTGGACTGCAAAGGACAAGAGGTAGGGTTCGATCCTAACCGACGGCTTCCAGGTTCACCCAGCCTTTAATGGGTACCGGATTTTTTTCTGGGAAAGTAAAGCGGTACAGGCGTAATACCGACCACATTACCCCAAAAATCAAGTGCTGAAGGTCTGTAAAATTTATAGTCACTAACACCATATTCCCTATATGCCACTTGGCGTGATGGGGGCTACTTTACTTTTACTTTACTTTTTTATATCATGCTTGACTATTGAGCAAAACTGAACACTGATCATGGTTAAGTTGATATGTTCAGCTTTCTACATCAGATGGCAAATTCATGTATTAACATTATTTTTGTCATGGCAGCAACACAAAAGCATATATATCCTGCTAAGTCAAGGTTACCTGTCATAGTATGGATGTGTGACCTGGAAGGAGGACGGCAAAATTCCAAAAGACAACACATTGAAGACCAGATCTCAAACTATCAGCTGACCAGTACTATATTTTAAAGATGCCAGCTTGTACGACACATAATAATTTAACATTGATATACAAATTCTTAAAAAAGTGTCACAGATAAACAGAACAGGCAAGTGTTGGGTAAAAAATAGCATGAATATGGGGGATAATAAGAGACAAAACACATGACAAGAAAAAGATGAAAGAATGAAGAGGCAGCAAAACACCAAAGTCTGTCTCATTATTCAACCACATTTATTCTATATGAGATTGTCATTCCAGAATAGAACTACGTAAGCATAGCATACGTTGTGTTCGCTCTTGAGTGTCCTGCTATGGCACATCAATTAATCTCTTGAGATAAAAAGAGTACAAGCACTATCTGAAAACAGTCTACCATACTTGAGTATTCAGCAAAACTAATATTCTTCTATTCAGGGCTACTTCAAAAGTATTCATCCTTTCAGCAGATGATAAAGAGTAAGCAGACAATGGTTCCAGTAGCTTACTGGTTAACTAGTTAACTACACATTCTATGAGTACCTTGGTAACAATTTCTTTTGTATCACTTTATTACAAAATTAATCAGCCTCAGGATTGTTGTTTCATCAATAAAATTGGGGTTAAGGGTTGAGGTTTCAAATTTCTTCAATCTCAGGATTAATGTTTTCCAATAATAATGTGAGGGCATAAAGATTCAGCAAACTACACCTTGACCATTGTTAGAATGGGCCAGGCTAAACTCTCAGCAAAGTTCTCTCCATGTTTGACAGGTGTATATGGAATATGGTTTTAGTCCCTCAGGGATGCTGGATAAAAACTGACTAAAAAAATGACCCTGAATCTGCAACCATGAACAGTATTAATAGTAAAGTGCCCCATCATGCCATGTGGCATATAGGGAATATGGTGTTAGTCACCGTCATTTTTTATAGACCTTCAGCACATAATTTTGGGGTATTGTGGTCAGTATTACGTCCGTACTGATTTACTTTCCCAGAAAAATCTGGTTACCATTTAAGGCTGGGTGAACCCGGAAGCTGTCAATCAGGATCTAATCTCACCTCTTGTCATTTGTAGTCCAGTTCAATAACCACTGAGCTATCATGGCTCCCTAACCATGAACAGACAGCATTTATATTATGTCAAAGTGGGTGATGTAGAAGAGAGCAGTTGCAGGAATTAAAGAGGTCTTGACAACCAACACAACACCGGTGTCATTAGTTGCTACACATTAAGAGATATACTTTGGAAGCAATTAGAGCAGTTGCAGGAATTAAAGAGGTCTTGACAACCAACACAACACCGGTGTCGTTTGTTGCTACACATTAAGAGATATACTTTGGAAGCAATTAGAGCAGTTGCAGGAATTAAAGAGGTCTTGACAACCAACACAACACAGATGTCATTAGTTGCTACACATTAAGAGATATACTTTGGAAGCAATTAGAGCAGTTGCAGGAATTAAAGAGGTCTTGACAACCAATTGCTACACATTATGAGATATACTTTGGAAGCAATTAGAGCAGTTGTAGGAATTAAAGAGGTCTTGTCAACCAACACAACACCTGTGTCATTAGTTGCTACACATTAAGAGATATACTTTGGAAGAGATTAGAGCAGTTGTAGGAATTAAAGAGGTCTTGTCAACCAACACAACACCTGTGTCATTAGTTGCTACACATTAAGAGATATACTTTGGAAGAGATTAGAGCAGTTGTAGGAATTAAAGAGGTCTTGTCAACCAACACAACACCGGTGTCATTTGTTGCTACACATTAAGAGATATACTTTGGAAGAGATTAGAGCAGTTGCAGGAATTAAAGAGGTCTTGTCAACCAACACAACACCGGTGTCATTTGTTGCTACACATTAAGAGATATACTTTAGAAGCAATTAGAGCAGTTGCAGGAATTAAAGAGGTCTTGACAACCAACACAACACCAGTGTCTTTAGTTGCTACACATTATGAGATATACTTTGGAAGAGATTAGAGCGGTTGCAGGAATTAAAGAGGTCTTGTAAACCAACACAACACCGGTGTCATTAGTTGCTACACATTATGAGATATATACTTTGGAGGATATTAGAGCACTTGTGGGCTTATCTGATGTGCAACGACGATGACTAAACTAGTGTTTTTTTTTCCACGATCAATGGCCCATTGTTGGTCTGATAAGAACAGTACCATGCTAGGATGCATTTACTACCCAGAGAAATCTCAGGTATCTATTTTTAGAGGCCCCTCCAAAAACACTTGACACATCTGGGATTTCTTATATATAAAATGGGGGACTGGTTAGTATCGAGGTAAAATGTCAGTCTTGAGACATAGAGGTTGTGAGTTCAAATCTCGACTGCACAGTTGAAATTTTTATTTATGATTTCTCTCTGTGGCAACCACCCTGGTTTCAGCAGTAAGGCCCGATTTGAAACGTCAATTATTCATCAATATAAAAAAATATGAGTGCCTCCAAAGTCGGAGTTATCTGCCTGTGTGGCGAGGGTCCCCTGTGCACCTGGATCTAGCACAGTCAACACAATCTAACGAAAACAATGAAAATTACTACAGCTCAGATGCACTCTACATCACTAATGGAACCTTGTCAATGGCGGGGGTAATTGGGTAGTTTTTACAAAAATCTCTTTAACAACTTGTGTCAAAATAGCAGCCACATTTGGCCTACAAGATAAATACATGGACTTCAGGGAAAAATGGATTAACACGCAAAATTTAGTTCCTAGTATATAGGGACTTTGCCAGAGGTGAAAGCTGGCAAACGGAAAAAAAGAAAAAATAAGAAAAAAGAAAAAAGAAAAAAAAAGAAAAAAGAAAAAAAATACACAGACTTGAACAAATTCTCACTTTTTGTAGTGGGATATTTGAACCCTGAATCTTCCTGTCCAAGACCACACTCTTCCATCCCCACTCCCCACATTCACTCTGCTACAATCAAAATGCAAAAGTATAACAGACAAGTTCAACTAATAATTATTATGCAGATTTGAAATCTTACAGAGCCTCTTGAAGAAAAATAAATGACAATCACTATTTCAAACAGTAGCAGTTTTGGAATACATGCCTATCAGCTCCTGACAGACACAAAAACAAACATCAGCAATGATTAATCACAAAGAAAATGAATTATATAAAAGATAGAACAAATCTTTTAAACAGAACAAGTATTCATTACCTTGTAATCCAAGCCTTCGGAGCAGTTGAAAACTACACATTGCTTGCCCATAGCCTAAAGAAAAGTTATATACCAAAAATCCATATTAGGATTTTACTTAAAACAGGTTAAACTTTGCAAATATTTTTTATTAATTATTTTTTTTTACTGTTTTTATAAAAATGATTAATGTGAATTTACTTGGAAACTTCTGCTTTCGTATTTGCAAATTTGAACAAATCTGTCAGCTTGGGTAAAGGTTTCAATGGATCAACTAACAGTTGACTAGCTGGATTTATACTTGGGTATTAGATACTCTGATATATAATTCTAAATAGATTTTGTAAGGCACTGTGGTCTTGGTTTATGACAATTTGTGTTACAAATGGAGACTAAGACACTGTATATGCATGGACTGAATGTACAACTCAGAACTGACTGTTTGTATCTGGTTCAATGAACGGAATTTATCAAGATTTTTTTTCACATTCCCACTGTTGCTCTGGAAATAGACTAACCAATCAGGTCAGGGTTTGTAGCGGGGAGGCAAGTTGGTTCCAAAAATGTCAAAGTTGGAAGTGCTGGACAGATAAATATTACAGATCTCTGTAAATCATGGAGCTGTGATAACTCAGTGGTTAATGAAATAGACTACAAAGGACAAAAGTTTGAGTTCAATCCTAAACAACAGCTTCCAGGTTCACTAAGCCTTAAATGGGTACTGGAATTTTTCTGGGAAAATAAAGTAGCGTGGGCATAATACCGACCACATTACCCAAAAAGCCATGTGCCAAAGGTCTGTAAAAATTATGGTCACTGACACCATATTCCCTATATGCCACTTGGCATGACGGGGGCTCTTTACTTTTTTACTGTTATTGGTTATTGGTTATGGAACGCCTCGGTATCACTGCAAGCGAATTAAAATCCATAATTGCTCAACCGCCCGTGCCAGTGGAATCATCCGAATTGTAACTCATCTTCCAAACAAAGAAAGGTAACTGTACTCCCCATCATAGCAGTCTCAGCACACGCCAAAAGACATAAGGCGAAACCGCACAGAAAGTGAACACAGCCAACTGTTCCCTGTCATACGATATCATCATTCATCGTACACAATTGGAGTATCGAAACATGATCAAAAGTAAATCATGACAACACACAACTACCACTCAACATCCTTTTAAGAGTAAACAAACAATAGAAAAAATAAAAATAAAATGGTATTAAGCATTAAGCAGCTAAACCGATTGTAAGACAAGATAAATTATAAAGTTATGACCAAGGCCTTCAGCAGATACAAGACAACATTTTTTATATTCGTTTCTTTTTGTCTATAATGTTATAGTTATTTGCAGATCATCATCATTGCACTCGGAACATGTCCATAGGTGCTCAGATCCCCTCAGCAAGTCTCACAGTGTCCAGCGACTGACGACTCCAGTTCTGTGTTTGGTTGATAAGTCTTCCACTAAGTTTCTCATTTCTGGCTGTGCCCATCTTAACTCCCATCTCTTTCATCCGAAGGAGTAATGTGGACTCATGGTTGTTGAAGTCCTGTGCCCTCATCTCAGTGGGCATTGATGATGTCCGCTTAATCCATTGGTTGAACGTCTTCAATGACAGCGCAGCTAGCCAACCTGTCCGCTCTCTGTCTATGTCTATGTCTCCACAGAAGACCTTCTCTAGCCACAAGTGTTTGCATTATCATTACCATAAATTGTAAACAAATCTGATTTATTTTTTTGTAAAATCAATTTTATTCTCTTTAAGATTTGACTTGTTCTGTCTCAAAAACCACATTTCTTACATCACAGTCAAGCTACTTTTATAGACCTTCGGCACATGATTTTTGGAGTAATGTGGTAGGTATTACGCCCGTGCCAATTTACTTTCTCAGAAAAAATCTGGTACTCATCTAAGGCATATTGAACCTGAAAGCCATTGATCAGGATCAAACTTGATCTCTTATCCTTTGTAGTCCAGTTCCCCCCTAACCACTGAGCTATCGCAGCTCAATTATATTATGAAATAAAAATAACAATCAAGAATATAATAATGAATGCAACTGTTAATTTCCCATAAAGATGAGGAAGATACTGTGCTATTAATTTTTGACCAAGGAAGTAAGAAAAATAGTTCTTAAATGTTATGTAGTACCAGTCTTAACATATGGATGTGAATCATGGACAATAAGACAACAGACATGAAAATCACTGGAGGCTGTAGAATTGTGGTTTTACAGAAGAATGTTGAGGATACCATGGGCAGCTAAGAAGAGTAATGAAAACATTCTGAAAGTGGCCAGAGCAAAAAGAGAACCAATTTCCAATATTAGGAAGAAACAATCATCATCTTTTAACCATATAATGAGAAGAGAACAATTGAAATATATTGTAACAACTGGGAAAATTGAGGGACAAAGAAGAAGGAAGCAAAGAGAAAAGATACCAGACAGCTTAAGAGAATGGCTTAGCAGAAGGTCAACAATAGAAATGATAAATAACTATCGAGATCGAGAGTTGTGGAGAGACATGATCACCTATGCCAGAAGGTACTTGATAATGATTGTTAGTTTCTGGCAATAATTGTTGAGACCTTACTTTAGCCAAGTCTTTAACTGTCTCTGTCTTGCCAGTCCCAGCAGGTCCAGCAGGTGAGCCTCCCAGATGTAGGTGTAAGGCTCCGGTCAAGGTCAGGTAGCAGCGGTCAGTAAGAGGTGTGATTACCAACCTGGCAGAGCAGCCCAGGTACTCATACCCATATTGAAAGATAGCATTGCTCTGCAGGACCTGGCAATTGTTGACAGATTCATCCCATTCATAACGCAGCTGCCTGAAGATAAATCCAACAGATTAGTGTTTATTTAAATTCCACAGCCTCTAGTCACTTCCCATACACAGAACAGAAATGTGAATGCTATAAACTTAAGTCAATTGCCTACACTGAATTGAGTGTCACTTTTTAACTGTTTCAAATAAACAACTGAGTTAATGTAACATTTATCTTATATGTTCACTGAAAGCCTTTTCTGATTGCACTGTTGGATCATTTTTGTGCGATCCTTCATCCTCACTTTTTCATACTACAATATTAGATCATTTTGTGTTGACCTTTAGATCATTTTGTGCTGACCTCCAGATAATTTTGTGTTGACCTTCAGATCATTTGTGTTGACCTTCAGATAATTGTGTGCCAATTTTCATCATTCCTAGTGGGTTTCAAGATGTCTTCCAAGTCTCATTGATGGAGTAAGTCTGGTAAGTACAACATTGTTTATATCTCTTTCTTTTTTGTCTATAATGTCTGTGTCTCCACAGAAGACCTTTTTCTGGCCACAAGGTTGGTTCATTTGTTTCATCATTGCCATAAACTGTAACTAAACCTGATTTATTTTTCTTTTTTTCCTAATCAACAGCTAAAGAACTATCAGAGCTAAAAAAGCAAAATAGAAAGGCAGTAAGTGGTAGCTGCTGGAGCCCTATCAGAGCTCAAGAGAGTTAAAACAGATGAATAGAGAGTAACAGCTGCAGCACTATCAGAGCTTAAGAGAAAGAAATTAATGAATGGAGAGTAACAGCTGCAGCAATATCAGAGCTTAAGAGAAAGAAGTGGATGAATGGAGAGTAACAGCTGTAGCACTATCGGAGCTTAAGAGAAAGAAATGGATGAATAGAGAGTAACAGCTGCAGCACTATCAGAGCTTAAGAGAAAGAAATGGATGAATAGAAAGTAACAGCTGCAGCACTATCAGAACTTAAGAGAAAGGAATGGATGAATAGAGAGTAACAGCTGCAGCACTATCAGAGCTCAAGAGAAAGGAATGGATGAATAGAGAGTAACAGCTGCAGCACTATCAGAGCTCAAGAGAAAGGAATGGATGAATAGAGAGTAACAGCTGCAGCACTATCAGAGCTCAAGAGAAAGGAATGGATGAATAGAGAGTAACAGCTGCAGCACTATCAGAGCTCAAGAGAAAGGAATGGATGAATAGAGAGTAACAGCTGCAGCACTATCAGAGCTCAAGAGAAAGGAATAGATGAATAGAGAGTAACAGCTGCAGCACTATCACAGCTCAAGAGAAAGGAATAGATAAATGCAGAGTAACAGCTTCAGCACAATTGTTGCAGATCTTTATATAATTATTGTTGTTGAGCATCTATTATTTGTTTATCTTGTTATTGGATTTTTCATTCGGTGGATGGACACACATAACTCATCAATGTTTTGAACAAAATATAACAGTCTTTATTATTAACATCCACATGATTTGGCAACATGTTTCTGGTACAATCAATAAAGTTCTAAAGTTCTATCATTAATCTTAACGTTACTTTAGCATTACTTTGTATGGCCTATCGGCGGTGTTTATAACAAGTAACTTCGTAGTTGTAATAAAGTTCTTTGGCAATCTATAATGATTAGCTTGAAATCCTATTGTTCCAATTATATAATCTCTTCTCTTCTGTGGTCTGTACGTGCATTGTACAATCTGCAAGAAATCTCTTGTGATGATGATGATGATGATGATTAATTCATTATAGTAACTCTATTCAAGAATCCCGAGGAACTTACTCATTTCTATACTCAAGTTACGACAGTTCGACCTCTCAAAAACTATTATCTTTCCTAAGTCCAAAAAGTGTATGTTTCACAATCTCTGAGCGAACTGTTTTTAACTACTTCACTCCTAACTTCACTGCCTGAAGCAGTTTCCTAAATTAGTCTGACTTTACATTCTTGCTGTAACTTCCAAACTCTTCGAGGGAACTCCTTATCTAACTAACTCCTAATCCTAACTTCTGCCTTGAGGCAGATATCTAATCTCCTCTACTACATTCAGTCTGGTCTGTCCCTTGAGCTTTGTGGGCTAAAAGTCAAGTCAAGTCCATCTTCTCTGGGTTTTTGTGACCATCTCAGCCTCTCCCACCTGGCTAAGGATCATAGGAATCTAATCTATAATCCCTCTATCAGTCGTCTGGGTCCAATCACTATTTTATTAACTCCGCCTTCTAATTATGTCCCTAGTCTCATTATTCGAGGAGTCATGACTACACCTGTCAATTCTCCTAACCTTCGCTCCCCTAAACCTGAAACCAAAGCTTTCATTGGCCTCTGATCAAATGTGACATCTTTTCTCTCAGAACTCTTTTATCTAAGACTCCTGTCTATGAACTTCAAGACATCTGCCACTTATATAAATTTCCCCTGAATTCGCTCAACTTGGTACTTTAAAGAATGTTTTACAACTCTCAGTGCTATAGTCCATTCAGCTAGTCCAGTCGTTTATGTAACTAAACATGGTCTCCATCGAAAGTGCCGACCTTCAAAGGCCTCCGGTCGTCTTTCTCTGTTTAATTCTCAAGACTTCTTATGTCCCTTCGTTCTGAGGACTAACTTACGTTCACTAATTCTAAGTCTCCTTTTTTTTTTTACACTGACCACAACAATTCTACCTCTTTTATCTTCATCGTATATTTCTTTTATTCTTCCACTGATTGCCATTTTATCATTCCTGGATCAGTCACACTGTAACACTATCAGAGCTCAAGAAAGCTCTGTAACAGCTGCGTTTCTGTCAGTGCTCAAGAAGCTAAAATAGATGAGCATAGAGTAAGAGCTGCAGCACTATCACCGAAGAGAAACACAAAGATCTAACTATAAGTTGAAAAATAAGCCAGTTATGAAGTCAGACATAAAATAAAAGCTTGCCTGTTCCACTCAAAGTCTTCCTTCTTGTTGACTTTGTGACGAATCAGCTCTGTCACGATGTCTCTGTTATGGACTGTGATTGTCAACATGGCCTCAATACTCATCCGATGGTAGACCTGAAGTCTCGCTGAAGTGAAGCTCGCCAGCTGGTTCAGGAATTTCACCATAGATTCTTGAGTGTCTTTTAGAGCCAGTGCAGGATCAGGGGAGACCAGCGATTTGGTGACATCATTGTTGAACACTATTTGAATCTAAAGAAAGAACTGCTACTATTTGTCTTGCTACAGTTGACAAACAAATTTATGTTTGTGGGAGATCTTACAATATAATAAATATTAATTTGACAGTTAATTTTGCCAAATTTTGATGCTAGATTCAACAACAATCAACTATCTAACTATCACCAAAATGAAATGTGTCAGATGCATGATGGGAGTCAGCATGAGAGACAAAATAAAAAGTAATGAACTAAGAAGAAGGAGTCACCTCCCTTCACCCAATAGTAGATCCACAATAGAAAAAAATAAAGAAACAACAAATTAAATGGTTTAGTCATATGACATAGCAAGACAGAAATGGTTTAGTCACATGACATAGCATGACAGAAATGGTTTAGTCACATGACATAGCATGACAGAAATGGTTTAGTCACATGACATAGCATGACAGAAATGGTTTAGTCACATGACATAGCATGACAGAAATGGTTTAGTCACATGACATAGCATGACAAAAATAGGTAAACATAGTCTTCACAGATTTTAACAAATGCCACAGAAACAGTCCAAAAGAGCATCCACATAAAGCTGGATTAATAGTTTACTTGAAGCATTTGACAGAAGAAGAGGCCAAAATAGAATAAAGGACCACATACTATCTCTCCTCTCAAATAAGGAATGAAATAAGAAGAATTAATAAATCAGTTATCTCATTAGTTAGTCAGGTTGTTGGTTGGTTTACTATTTAGCAGAGCCCTAGATTGGTTGGGTGTCTATTTAGAAGAGCCAACATCACTAGATTGGATTAATAGCTATTTAGAAGAGCCAACATCACTAGATTAGTTGGATAGCATTTAGAAGAGCCAACATTACTAGATTAGTTGGATAGCATTTAGAAGAGCCAACATCACTAGATTAGTTGGATAGCATTTAGAAGAGCCAACATCACTAGATTAGTTGGATAGCATTTAGAAGAGCCAACATCACTAGATTAGTTGGATAGCATTTAGAAGAGCCAACATCACTAGATTGGATTAATAGCTATTTAGCAGAGCCAACATCACTAGATTAGTTGAATAGCTATTTAGCAGAGCCAACATTACAAGATTAGTTGGATAGCATTTAGAAGAGCCAACATCACTAGATTAGTTGAATAGCTATTTAGAAGAGCCAACATTACAAGATTAGTTGGATAGCATTTAGAAGAGCCAACATCACTAGATTAGTTGAATAGCTATTTAGCAGAGCCAACATTACTAGATTGGTTGGATGGCTATTTAGCAGAGCCAACATTACTAGATTGGTTGAATGGTTATTTAGCAGAGCCAACATCACTAGATTAGTTGGATAGCATTTAGAAGAGCCAACATCACTAGATTAGTTGGATAGCATTTAGAAGAGCCAACATCACTAGATTGGATTAATAGCTATTTAGAAGAGCCAACATCACTAGATTAGTTGGATAGCATTTAGAAGAGCCAACATTACTAGATTAGTTGGATAGCATTTAGAAGAGCCAACATCACTAGATTAGTTGGATAGCATTTAGAAGAGCCAACATCACTAGATTAGTTGGATAGCATTTAGAAGAGCCAACATCACTAGATTAGTTGGATAGCATTTAGAAGAGCCAACATCACTAGATTGGATTAATAGCTATTTAGCAGAGCCAACATCACTAGATTAGTTGAATAGCTATTTAGCAGAGCCAACATTACAAGATTAGTTGGATAGCTATTTAGAAGAGCCAACATTACTAGATTAGTTGGATAGCTATTTAGAAGAGCAAATATTACTAGATTAGTTGGATAGCTATTTAGAAGAGCAAATATTACTAGATTAGTTGGATAGCTATTTAGAAATGCCAACATTACTAGATTAGTTGGATAGCTATTTAGAAGAGCAAATATTACTAGATTAGTTGGATAGCTATTTAGAAGATCCAACATCACTAGATTGGTTTGGTGGCTATTTAGAAGAGTCAACATCACTAGATTGGAAGAATGATTATTTAGAAGAGATGACATCACAAGATTGGATGAATGATTA
Source organism: Megaustenia siamemsis (assembly GCA_032433765.1). Taxonomy (NCBI): domain Eukaryota; kingdom Metazoa; phylum Mollusca; class Gastropoda; order Stylommatophora; family Ariophantidae; genus Megaustenia; species Megaustenia siamemsis. The sequence continues at coordinate 8,406,986 of JAVIAB010000050.1, forward strand.
TTTAGAAAAGATGACATCACTAGATTGGATGAATGGCTAATTAGAAGAACCAACATCACTAGATTAGTTGGTTGGTTAGAGAGCCAACATCACCGCACTTGGTCCCTCACCAAAACTCCTTCCCAACTGACAAAAGTTTTGCTGGTGAAACATCTCCATCATGAACCCTTCAATCAATATCCTTCTACTTGTGCCATGATTGATCCAGAGTATTCACAATCATCAGCTTACACTATCAATACTGTAATTAAAATATTAACTTTTTTCACATTTGGCTGTTAAAACTTTACTTACCACGGTGAGAACTACCTGGCCAGGATGTTTCAGTACCCATTCCTTTAGGCTGGTGCCATGCCTATCTGCAAGTCCAAGTTTCATGTGTCTAGAGACAAGTACATTATGTTCTCAGTTTGATAACTAAAAACAAATGTGCCTACTTGACTATGTGATTAAATTTAATTGAAGGCTTGTGTCTGTTAAAACAGAGAGTCAGGGGAAAGCAGCAGATACACTGACAGAGCAGAGAAGTCAAACAGCAACAGACAAGCATTTTAGATATCACTAAATAAATTAACAAAATCAGAAAAACTCTGATCACTTTAACTCTTTCTGTACCTCAAACCACAAAACATGGCTTAGGTTGCCTAGGAATTGAACCCAAAAGCCAGTTTTTGTGGCTTATAATTTATTGATGTTTCTACAATTATTTCTATTAAAACCTTGTAATTCTCTATTTAACCTCTTTTCCAACTTCTAGAACAAATTGTCCAAACAAACCATGTGTTTCAGATCAATTTTTATTTATTTTCTTGATGCTATTTAACTCCGCTTTCATCAATAATATTTTCATCCACAGAGAAAGATTACTATCTACTGCCAACAAATATAAACGTCCCTACTAAAACATCATAGTTTATTTTGTAAGGGATGTAAAAAATAGTTATTACTACGATTTTTCTCGATTGCTTCCATTCCATAGGTTTTCTTCTTTCAGTTGTTTTCAGCATTTTTGGAAAAATGTAAATAATGATTTTGAGACTTGACCTGCATTTTCATAACAATGGTGTTGGGTGAAAAGTGGTACCCTGCTTCAAATTGTACCAAACAAAACAAAACTACTTGGAATATCTCTGTAAGAAATAAAACAGTAAATAAAGTTCATAAATGTGAAATCTGTTTTGTCTTTGTTACATTTCCCTTTTGCTGTGACATTTTTTGCACAAGTAAAATGCATAAGGGCAAAAACATCCAAAGATTTTTCAACTTCTCATTCCTTAGGAAAAATGAAAAAAAAAAGCATATCTTTCTTGATTTACTTATTTCTAAATCACCACATACACACAATGTTTACATATTCAAATTTTCCATCCATTTTGCTTCAACAAATGTATATAAATACAGTAGCTATGTGAGGTAAGTCCAGAGGTATGCTTCTCTAAAGAATAATGTTATTACCATAATTTTTTTGTCCCGTACCGATCTGGTAAAGATGAGGTTAAAAGAAAAAAAAAATGACTGCCCCAAAGCATGTTAAACCCTTTGGTAATGAATGTGTTAAATAACGCTTGGAGATAGTTACAGTACAAAGTTCAAAATCAGATCTGATGACACTTATGTACTCTCAGCGCTTTTCTCTTGATCTGACTGATGGAAAACAACAGAAAAAGAAACTATGATACTGTCATAATTTTGTAAAACAAACTGTGTTGGCCAGACAGAATCAGCAAACCTAGAACTACTCAAATGATACAGCCATAATGACAAGCTCAAGTAGACACTGACAGCTAATTAGGTTATGAGTCTAGAACAGTCTTTAGACTCTATTTCCATCACTGCAGCCACAGCCTTCCCATATCAGCTCTGCCACCAATTCCAGCAACCATCAAAGTGTTCATCCAACTTATTGTTCCTTTCTTGCATTGTTTAATGTGTTTTTTCTCCGGAGGATGCTTTTCCTGCTTTTGTTCTTCAATGGGCCCCGTTACACTATTCTTCTGACATGTGGATTCCTCCGCCATGTTTTCACCTTCCTGTAATAGGTGGCACCACAATGTCATTTACATCCATTTTTAAAGTACCATGTGCAATGAAATACATGGTTGTAACTGCCAAATTACAGGGAAAAAGAGAATGAGAATGAAAAAGAGAGAAGATACTAGATAGCTTGGTGTCATGGCAAGGAAACCAGTCAAACAACAGAATTGATACAATGCACTATGAATAGAAGATGGTGGAAGGATATGATCGCCTATGCCAACCGGTATGGCACATGATGATGATGATAATGCACAATGGCAGACAAGAACAAATCAACCGCCCACTGTGCCATCTTTGGCCCAAGAGGAAAATGAATGAATGAAAATGGCAAAAAACACTTCACAAACAATATCTTTTATTATAAATATCAATGGCTAATAACAAAACTATGAATTAGTAAATGATATGATCCAAGAGAAATTATAAGAACTAATCTAGTCTAGTAGATTAAATAAAAATTCTGTGCTGTACAAGCCTTATATTTACCAAGAAACAAAACTTACTTTTTGACTGTCTCAAACATGGCCATCTCAATCGTGCCTAGCCACTGCTCTACAGGACCTCTAGCTCTCACATTTCTGTGGGGTTAAAATCAATTAAATTCAGTCTGTGGGCACAATGTGAGTTGTTAAATGTACCATCCATAGTTATTATGGGCATATAACCATGTAGAAAATAAAGAATGAAGCTCTGTGCACTATCTTGGGGTGTACGAGGGACACTCCCTGTGTAGCAATGAAGTATCTTCTTGATTTACCAACTATTGATGACAGAATCAAGATCTGGAGGGTGCAATTATACCTGAAGATAAGTATAGATAAAGAGCATCCATTACACCAAGAGCTCAACAGGGAAAGGTGACAGGCTTAAAAAAAAAGGCAAATCATGGGTGGGTCGACCAGAAGATGTCATCAAACAGATCTGTGTACTCACCAACATCAACACTGGCGAAGAGTGGATAACCAGTGCCAACATTATTCAGGGGCACATTCTCGTGTATTATCACACTCAACAGGAAATGTGGGTAGCAGAATCCAGTCATAGTCAACACCCTCATCTGGGACAACAGCATCAAGGAAGATGCAATCATCTGTACAGATAGATCCATAATAAAACACCAAAGGAGTGCATGGGCATTTACAGCATGTTCGACAGGCAGAATAGTCATGGACAGTGATGCATATGTTACGACTTTGAGTAGCATGATGATAAAGGTGACCAGGGCATTCATCTGTTAGAGTCACAAGACTAAACGCATGCCAGTATATTAAGTGATTCGATAGGCATGATAAGGAAAGTGTAGGCAGGCTCTGTACGCAGGGGTCAAGTCATTATAGAAGTCAACGATATGCAGCCACCTTTGTCTACATCCCTGGACATGTAGGAGTATGGGGAAATGAAAGAGCGGACAGGTTGGCTAGTTGTGCTGTCATTGAAGATAGTCAACCAAAGGATCAGGCATATGTCATTAATGCCTTCCTAGATGCGGGAAGGACACAAGATTTCTACAACCATGAGTCTACGTCTCTCCTTCGAATGAAAGAGATGGGAGTTTAAATGGGCACAGCCAGAAATGAGAAACTTAGTGGGCGTGTAAGAAGACTTATCAACCAACACAGACCACCTATCTGTAACTCTCCCAGATATGACACCATAGTAAAAATTACTACCACTTAAATGTAACATTAGGTGCTCTAAAAATAATAATTTCTCTGAACTCTTGACACAGTCCGGTGCGTTCATCCTAGGTAAAACATGGGGACTCAAAATTCCTGGCTCAGGTTGATTTATGACCTGAATTCCACCTCATGGACAGGACATGTTACAATGTCTATCAATGTGGTTGCCATAAGTCTGTCAGTATGTTCAGCGACCGTATAGCATTATCGCCTGTGTTTCCCGAGTCACAATGGGTTGTTCGATGTCTGCTGATGACCAGGAAATTTCCCTTGTCATAGGAAAATAAAAAAGGAAAAACTGCCAATTTCTTGAAAATTAGCAGTGTTTTGTGTGCATTAAATGATGTATCTTGAGCCGCAATAGCTCAGTGGTTTGTGAACTGGACTACAATGGACAAGGGGTAGGGTTCGATCCCAACCGACGGCTTCCGGGTTCACCTAGCCTTAAACGTGTACCAAATTTTTCTGGGAAAGTAAAGTGGCACAGGCGTAATACCGACCACATTACCCCAAAAATCATGTGCCGAAGGTCTGTAAAATTTATGGTCACTAACACCATATTACCTATATGCCACTTGGCATGACGGGGGTACTTTACTTACTAAAATAATGTATCTCACGATCTCAAAAAAAAAAATTCCAACAGCAATGGAAACAAATTCAACACAAAAATAGGGGTCACCAAAAGTGGCAAGTAGGGAAGTACATGGAATGAGGTAATGTTTGAATAGTAAAAATGTCAAATTTGGAGGAATTTTTGTTTTGATGCTGTAAATGTTATGACGGACTCGTAATCTAAGGTTAAAGTTAATTACCTAGGCATGATCACTATCTCTCTCTCTGATGATATCATGGACCTGACTGTGGGTGGTTGTCGAGGCAGAGTTTGGATGTCCAGTTGCTTTATGTTGTCAAAACACTTACCAAGGTGGGGCTGAAAGTGCATAAATGTAGTAAATCACTAGCAAAAGAAAACAACAAACATAATGGTGGCAGGTATTTAGAGCAACATGCACTTATCCATACTTTTTAACTAGCCATCATCAAGTCACATGTCCTTTGCAGAGCGTTGCATTCACAACAGCCCGTAAGAAAGAATCTCTGTCTCTGGCCTGATCTCTCACAGAATGCTAGATTCACCACAGCCCACCTGAAAGAATTTCCGTCTCTAGCCAGATCTCTCACAAAACTTTACATTCACCACAACCCGTCTGAAAGAATTTCTGTCTCTAGCCAGATCTCCCACAGAACTTTGAATTTTCCACAGTCCATCTGAAAGAATTTCTGTCTGTAGCCAGATCTCTCACAAAACTTTACATTCACCACAACCCATCTGAAAGAATTTCTGTCTCTAGTCAGATCTCCCACAGAACTTGGCATTTTCCACAGTCCATCTGAAAGAATATCTGTCTGTAGCCAGATCTCCCACAGAACTTGGCATTTTCCACAGTCCATCTGAAAGAATATCTGTCTGTAGCCAGATCTCCCACAGAACTTGGCATTTTCCACAGTCCATCTGAAAGAATATCTGTCTGTAGCCAGATCTCCCACAGAACTTGGCATTTTCCACAGTCCATCTGAAAGAATTTCTGTCTGTAGCCAGATCTCCCACTTCTTCTGTTGTCATGTTCAAGTCTTTTAACAAGTACTTAAAGAAATTAACTCAAGATTACAATACCGTTGTAAAAATAACTGCATCAAAACACAAATTCTTCCCATTTTGATATTTCACTGTGTTCAAACATTATCCCCCTCTGTGTACCTTCCTAATTACCACTTCTGGTGACCCCTGAGTGTTGGATTTGTTTCCATTGTTCTTGGGTTTTTTTTTTAATGATTTCATGAGAGACAATCCCATATAATGCAAAAAAAAATGTGCAAATATTTCAGAAATTGGTCGATTTTTCTTTATCTTTGCTGTGACCAGGGAAATTTCCTCAGTTGTTGGCCAACATCAAACAACCCTTAATAACTTGGAAAACACAGAGAAAAATGCTATGCAGTAACTGAACATACTGACTCACTTACGGCGCCTGTACTGATAGACATTATAACACGTCTGATCTCTGAGATGCAAAGCAGATCATAAATCAACCTGCAACAGGAAATCAGTGTTCCCTGTGTCTGTCCTAGTGAAAACAGGCAACGGTGTGTTGAAAAGTTCAAAGAAAATACTATTTTTAGAGCTCCTAACATTACAATTAAGTGGTAGTCATTTTCACTACGGTATCGTAAACTTGTCAGTCACAAATTATCATCATAATCTAAAGTTAAATCAAAAAAAGTCTTCAGCATTCATTTTTGCTTCCAACACTCACACTCCTCCTTAAAGCAAAAATGAAAGTGAAAGTTAAATTTAAAAAATCAAAATAAAAACCACAAGTATTTTTTCTCTTTATATGTATTGTTTTACGATGCAATGAAGTGTTAATTGTTTTGGTAAGTACAATTGGTATTAAGCAGATCAAACAGCACAGCTAACTTATGGTTAAAAAATGAATAAATAAAATATGACACTTATTTAGTCCAAGAACACTGACATGACACAAGTTAACATTTCTCTTCTGACCTGTACAGCATTAGGGTCCTTTGACTGCGCCAGAATGTCCAGCAGTTCATCGTTACTAAGAAAATAAAATCTTGGGAAAATGAACCGCTTTGTTTCCAAGTAGTCCTGCGCAAAATGAAATACTTCAAGATAGTGACCAAGAACTAACGCACAAATATTGACAAACACTTAAAATATACATAAGAAAAGATAGAGCCAAATGGGTAATTAATCAAAATATATTTTATATAACAGTCAAACTTTAACAACAAGGAGTCTAGATTTGAAAGAGGGTGTGATCATTCATTAATTTTCCTTAAACATAAATTTGTATTTCACTTCACAAAGTCTTACTATGGTTGTATGAATTATATTTTAACCCAGATTATGATCAATTCTTCCAAGTTTGACAGTTTACCATGGTCAAACATTCCCCTTTCGCCTCCATGTACCTTCTTAATTACTACTTCTGGTGACCCCTAGTGTTAGAATTGCTTCTATTAATGTAGGATTATTTTACCATTTCATGAGATACAATTGTATAATGTGAAAAACATTTGCCAATTTTCAAGAAATTTATAGTTTTTCCTATTTTTTTTTTTTTTTTGGGTGCTGTGGCCAGGAAAATTTCCTATGCTGTTGGCTGACATCAAACAATGTGATTCGTGAAACACAGTGAATAATGTTATGAGGTAGCCGAACATGCTTACTGCAGCTTAAGAATAGACAATGTAACATGTTGGGTCCAAGAGGTCAAATTTCAGGTCATAAATCAACCTGAGTGAGGAAATCCAAGTCCCAGTGTCTACCCTTTGGTAAACACACAGTTGCGTGTCAAAAGTTCAAAGTAAAAACTATTTTTAGAGCTCCTCATGTTACAATTAAGTGGTAATAATTTTCACTACTAAATGTAACATCAATGACAGGTAGGAATTGTAATTTATGGTCAAACTTATGCTACAATATCAGGAGGATTTATTTAAATAAAAATACATTCAAATAAGAGAAACAAGTATAACTCTCTTGAGCGTGAAATTACTTATGCACATTAACACAAAACAAGAATAAACATGGTTCATCATAGCAGAGTGTACCTCAAGGCATCGTTGCACTTTCTCCAGATTAGTGTTGCACATCTGCAGTGTGTCTAGTGTCCCTGGTGTGATAGCAGACTTGAGTGCATTAGGCCGTTCTGCTGTCCTTCTCATGATGTCCTTCCAGGCTTTGTCCACTGACATGAACAACTTGTGCTCAGCTGGAAGTTGCCTGAGGACAATTAAGCAGTTTTGGTTTAAACAGGGCTTGTCTTCACAATAAATGTTTTCTGGAATAAAAAAACTCTGTCAGAACAAGAAAGACTCTTCTTAGATGATGTCATATCGACAACATCAAAGTAAAGTAGCATCTCTGAGAATCTCATGGACCCACCTTTGAATGTCCGGCGTGTTAAATATTTGTTCCAGGTACAGCCAGTTCCTCTGACATGTCAGCCACTCGTCCAAAGTTCGAGAGAAAACTTGCAGCTTGCGCTCCCATTCTTCAACTTGTGACTGTGTGGGGATTAAAAGTTTGTATATGTGTGTATGAATGTATTAGTGTGTGCATGAAATATTCCACTTGTAAATGTAAAGAAAACTTGAAAAGAGTCTGCGTTTGCAAATATTTTAGCTTGTGTGCATAAAAGTGTGTGGCGTATGTGTGTGTGTATGTTCACATGTATATTGTACGTGGATGCTTAAGTGCATGATTATATATGAACATGTGTATGTACTTCTCTATTTTATGTAATTAAGCATCACTAATAAGCACAACAATGATTAAATTTGATGCACTGAACATCTTCTTAGAGAGAATGGACATACTCAACATTTTTTCTTAGAGAGAATGGACATACTCAACATTTTCTTAGAGTGAATGGACATACTCAACATTTTCTTAGAGAGAATGGACATACTCAACATTTTTTCTTAGAGAGAATGGACATACTCAACATTTTCTTAGAGTGAATGGACATACTCAACATTTTCTTAGAGTGAATGGACATACTCAACATTTTCTTAGAGTGAATGGATACACACAACATTTTCTTAGAGAGAATGGATACACACATTTTCTTAGAGAGAATGGATACACTCAACATTTTCTTAGAGAGAATGGATACACACAACATTTTCTTAGAGAGAATGGACATACTCAACATTTTCTTAGAGAGAATGGATACACTCAACATTTTCTTAGAGAGAATGGATACACACAACATTTTCTTAGAGAGAATGGACATACTCAACATTTTCTTAGAGAGAATGGATACACACAACATTTTCTTAGAGAGAATGGACATACTCAACATTTTCTTAGAGAGAATGGATACACACATTTTCTTAGAGAGAATGGATACACACATTTTCTTAGAGAGAATGGATACACTCAACATTTTCTTAGAGAGAATGGACATACTCAACATTTTCTTAGAGAGAATGGATACACACAACATTTTCTTAGAGAGAATGGACATACTCAACATTTTCTTAGAGAGAATGGATACGCACATTTTCTTAGAGAGAATGGATACACACATTTTCTTAGAGAGAATGGATACACTCAACATTTTCTTAGAGAGAATGGATACACTCAACATTTTCTTAGAGAGAATGGATACACTCAACATTTTCTTAGAGAGAATGGATACACACAACATTTTCTTAGAGAGAATGGATACACACAACATTTTCTTAGAGAGAATGGACATACTCAACATTTTCTTAGAGAGAATGGACATACTCAACATTTTCTTAGAGAATGGATACACAACATTTTCTTAGAGAGAATGGATACACACACATTTTCTTAGAGAGAATGGATACACACATTTTCTTAGAGAGAATGGACATACTCAACATTTTCTTAGAGAGAATGGATACACACAACATTTTCTTGGAGAGAATGGACATACTCAACATTTTCTTGGAGAGAATGGACATACTCAACATTTTCTTGGAGAGAATGGATACACTCAACATTTTCTTGGAGAGAATGGATACACTCAACATTTTCTTGGAGAGAATGGATATACTTAACATTTTCTTTGAGAATGGATACACACAACATTTTCTTGGAGAGAATGGATACACTCAACATTTTCTTGGAGAGAATGGATATACTTAACATTTTCTTTGAGAATGGATACACTCAACATTTTCTTGGAGAGAATGGATACACTCAACATTTTCTTGGAGAGAATGGATACACTCAACATTTTCTTGGAGAGAATGGATATACTTAACATTTTCTTTGAGAATGGATACACACAACATTTTCTTGGAGAGAATGGATACACTCAACATTTTCTTGGAGAGAATGGATATACTTAACATTTTCTTTGAGAATGGATACACTCAACATTTTCTTGGAGAGAATGGATACACTCAACATTTTCTTGGAGAGAATGGACATACTTAACATTTTCTTTGAGAATGGATACACACAACATTTTCTTAGAGAGAATGGATACACTCAACATTTTCTTGGAGAGAATGGATACACTCAACATTTTCTTGGAGAGAATGGATACACTCAACATTTTCTTAGAGAGAATGGATACACACAACATTTTCTTAGAGAGAATGGATACACTCAACATTTTCTTAGAGAGAATGGATACACTCAACATTTTCTTGGAGAGAATGGATACACTCAACATTTTCTTAGAGAGAATGGATACACTCAACATTTTCTTAGAGAGAATGGACATACTCAACATTTTCTTGGAGAGAATGGACATACTTAACATTTTCTTTGAGAATGGATACACACAACATTTTCTGACACTGGACACACTCAACATCTTCTTAGACTAGATACACACAACATTTTCTGACACTGGACACACTCAACATCTTCTTAGACTAGATACACACAACATTTTCTGACACTGGACACACTCAACATCTTCTTAGACTAGATACACAGATAAAATACAGAAAAAAACACTTTTCATACCTTGATGGGAGTGACATATCTTGATCCCCTGATGGTGCCGACTGTCACCTGACTTTCCTCTAGCTGAGTCATGATATCGTCAGCCCCATAGATGACCAGTGTGTCTCTCTCAGCATGTGGGACTAGGCGAAAGTCAGTACCTTGCCAGAGAACAATAACCTGTCACACACAAGTATAAAGTAAAGTAAAGTACCCCCATTATACCAAGTGGCATATAGGGAATATTGTGTTAGTGATCATAAATTTTACAGACCTTCGACACATGATTTTTGGGGTAATGTGGTCGGTATTACACCCGTGCCGCTTTACTTTCCCAGAAAAAAATTTGGTACCCATTTAAGACTGGGTGAACCCAGAAGCCATCGGTTGGGATCGAACCCTACCCCTTGTCCTTTGTAGTCCAGTTCACTAACCACTGAGCTATTGAGGCTCCCATCACACACAAGGACATCTGATAAATGTAAATACATCCCACAGTGACAATGACTGTAAATATGTGGCTTTCTCTTACACTAAGCATAACTCTCGATACATCTGTGTCAGGTTTGATCAATTTATCAATAGTTCTGTCAATGTGAGAGTAACACCAAGAGATGGACCAATATCAAAAAGCACTAACAAAATAAGAGAACAAAAGCTCAAAATTGATTTTTATATAAACATTTTTAGAATTTAAGGAATTTTTTTTTAAAAGAAAATTGCCAAAAGTAACTGAAAAACCTGATAAAGACAAAAATAAAATTGAAAAGCAGGAAAACAAAAACTGCACTTGAAATAGGGTTTATGTATGACAGTAACACTGTAAATGTTGTTTATTGTAAAATATACTAATTTTTACACAAAATTGTAAAAGTTTCAAATGTTTACGCTTAAAAATAACATTTCTGTGATTTTTTTTTTTATTTGTATGATCAGACGTCAATTTCAGCACACACACAAAAAAAATCATAAAAATAATGTGAAGTTCACACCAAAATGTCACAATATTTATTTGTAGTCCACATATTACAATGATGTGACATATATATACTAATGTAGAGTTCACACCAAAATGTCGCTATATTTATTTGTAGTCCACATATTACAATGATGTGTCGTATATATACTAATGTAGAGTTCATACCAAAATGTCACAATATTTATTTGTAGTCCACATATTACAATGATGTGACATATATATACTAATGTAGAGTTCACACCAAAATGTCGCTATATTATTTGTAGTCCACATATTACAATGATGTGTCATATATATACTAATGTAGAGTTCATACCAAAATGTTGCTATATTTATTTGTAGTCCACATATTACAATGATGTGTCGTATATATACTAATGTAGAGTTCATACCAAAATGTCACAATATTTATTTGTAGTCCACATATTACAATGATGTGTCGTATATATACTAATGTAGAGTTCATACCAAAATGTCACAATATTTATTTGTAGTCCACATAATACAATGATGTGTCATATATATACTAATACATAGAATTAAATGAACGTCTTATTAAAAAAAAGTATTTACAATAATTTTGCTTAAAAAGTTAAAACAAAAATTACATGATTGAGCTGCTATTTCTTGAGCTAGAAAAAGGAATGGGCAACGACCCCTGACCTTTGGCGCCAAAATATTTTTTTATGCTTAGCATTCTCATCTACAATTAAGGAAAGAAGATGGGCAGATGTCAGACATGTGCTGAGAAGAGACAACAAGAGAATTCCAAAACAGGCTCTTTTATGGGAAACATTAAGATTCAGAAAAAGAGGAAGACCTAAAGAGACACTGAAAAGAACACTTATAAGAGAAGCAAAGTTAGCAGGCACAGACTTATTATATAAGATCTAACATTTCGCCAAGAACAGAGATTAGTGGTGAAAAACACTACAAGCCCAATGCAACATCTAATGGTGCAGGAAGGATCAAGAATATTATAACTCAATGAAAAATTTGAATCCAAATTCATGTGGTGGATAAATACATTTTCTACATTTTTAACAGTAATCTTTGCTTTTATTAATTGTGAGGCTTGTTCGACCATAAATCATTAATTACATTGGTACGAGGAAGCCATTTTCTTATAAAGAGAAAATTCAATCACTTGGAATAACACACAATTGAAGCCGATTAAAAACAAAATGAAACTGCTTCTAATAACACAGGAACTGAATGAGTTACAAACATAAACAACTGGAATAGACTTTTTAAAAGCTGGATTGGATTAAAATACGAAAGGATTTTATTTAAGCACCAAAAATGGAGACCAAATCTTTTCTTGCTTTTGTTAGACGAACCGCAATTGACAGGTATGAAATTTTCAGCTATTATTAGATGCACCTGATAAAAATAGTCAACAGAGAGAGCTTAACTGTGGGCTTAAGAACTAAACATGAATCAACAGTGAACTGTCAGACATGGAGAGTTGATGATTCCAGACCAATGTTTCATCTTCGGCCCAAGAGGAACTAACCAAGTAAACTACAAACCTTCTGTAACATCTGTTCCAAGGTTGCTTCATTGCTGGCTACAATGGCAATCTCTTGAATCTTCTCTTTATGTTTAAAAATCTGAAATTCAAAATGCAACACTGTATTTGTGGATTATATACAAATGTAAACATTTTCAAAATTGAGTTATTTGCGGGTCATCATCATTGCACTCCGAACATGCCCACAGGTGCTCAGATCCCCTCCTCAGCAAGTCCCGCAGTGTCCAGCAACTGATGATTACAATTCTGTGTTGGTTGATAAGTCTTCTTACACGCCCACTAAGTTTCTCATTTCTGGCTGTGCCCATCTTAACTCCTCCCATCTCTTTCATCCAAAGGAGTGATGTGGATTTGTGGTTGTCAAAGTCCTGTGCTATTCCCATATCTCAGAGGGCATTGATGATTTCCAAATGTTTATTACAACTATTTTTTATCTCCAACTTAGCTTACAGACAACCTAAAGATGTGTTTTGTGGTTGAACCCTTTGTTACAATCTTGTTATATTTATTTTTCAAAAAAATTCACTGACAAATTATCTTTTTACTTCCACCGTCGAATCAGTTCTTGGATGCTAGATATTTGTAAAATACACCAAGAAATATTGTAAACAAGATCAAATGTATGAGAGTTATACATGCTCTCATATGCAGAGATCCCGCTTATGTAAACATATACTTATGTAGCAAATTTCTTATTTGAGTAAATAAAGCACTGTAGCATAAAAGATTTAATGAAAGTCATGTTAAACAGAGCCTCAGTGGCTGAGTGGTTAGTGTGCTCACTTCCTGATAAGAAGGGTCTGGGTCGATCCCCAGAAGTGGTGGATTTTTTTTTTCGGACTGACCTCCGGAGTTCACACAGCCTTTAAAAATGCCAGAGATTTTTCTGGGAAGTAAGGTGGTCTGGCATGGTACTGACCACATCACCCAAAATGTACCTTGGTCATAGAAAAGATGTGGTCACTAATACCACATTCCCTATACGCCTAGCAAGGCAGGGGAGGAAACCTTACTTTACTTTACAGTTTCATTTGTGTGTAATATTTAAGGTACAAAAGTAATACTCAAAACCTACAAGTAGATATCAAAGTTGAAGAAATAGACCTGGAGACAGTTCAGAGCTACAACTTTGGGCATTTTTCTCTTCAAAACCATGGTTTCCTCATAACTTCACCATCCACAGGTCTCTAGATAGTGACATCTGATGTCTTACCCTCTCAGATAAAAGAAACAGCAGTCTCGTGTGCACTCTGCACATGTTAAAAAACCTTTTAAAGTTAAAAGTTAAACAGAGTAGGCCAAAAATGGCCACTACGTAGAAAAAATGGCTAATTTGGAAATTCCTATGCCTAAGACAAACATCCATTATGAAAGGCTCAAATAATGTGACTTATTGTAACCTAGCAATACAACTCACCCACACTCATTTTAACGGATGAACGTAAGAAGAAGAAGTCACCATTTATAATTAATTGAAATTCTATATTAAGATGTTAAACAATTTAAACAAATAAAATCATTAAGAGTTAATTTTCTAGCTGTCTAGAAACGTATTTACATTCATTTCCAAAAGATTGCCCAGAGTGAAGTCCTTGTCATGGCTGATGGTTTTGTTGATGAGTTTCTGGATCTCATCCCAGTGGCGCTGCTTCAGGGTTGGATTGCGTAGGGAAGTGATAACTGGCATGCCTTGCTTAAAGTCCATCACCATTTCTTTGAGTCTAGGCACCACTTCATTGTGAGGGAGGCCTGATGGGATTGATCAACAAACATGAGGACTTCAATATTCAAGTTTATCAAATATACAAACGGCAGAAGTCTGGTCAAGAGATCAAGAACCCCTACTGATGGAGATGTAGTAGCCTCCACCAGTCATAGTTGACTATAAGAGTGAACAGGCAAATAATTGCAGTGCTACAGCAAAGCTGGTAGCAAGGAGCAAGTGGTGAGGTGTAACATACACTTCTACAAAATATAGTAAGTGGTAGGGTGTAATGTACACTCCAACAAGGTATGGTATGTGGTAGGGAGTAACATACACTCCAACAAAATATGGTAAGTGGTAGGGAGTAATGTACACTCCAACAAGGTATGGTATGTGGTAGGGAGTAACATACACTCCAACAAAATATGATAAGTGGTAGGGAGTAATGTACACTCCAACAAGGTGTGGTAAGTGGTAGGGAGTAATGTATACTCCAACAAGGTATGGTAAGTGGTAGGGAGTAATGTACACTCAAACAAGGTATGGTAAGTGGTAGGGAGTAATGTATACTCCAACAAGGTATGGTAAGTGGTAGGGAGTAATGTACACTCCAACAAGGTATGGTAAGTGGTAGGGAGTAATGTACACTCCAACAAAGTATGGTAAGTGGTAGGGAGTAATGTATACTCCAACAAGGTATGGTAAGTGGTAGGGAGTAATGTACACTCCAACAAGGTATGGTAAGTGGTAGGGAGTAATGTACACTCCAACAAGGTGTGGTAAGTGGTAGGGAGTAATGTACACTCCAACAAGGTATGGTAAGTTGTAGGGAGTAACATACACTCCAACAAAGTATGGTAAGTGGTAGGGAGTAACATACACTCCAACAAAGTATGGTAAGTGGTAGGGAGTAACATACACACCAACAAGGTATGGTAAGTGGTAGGGAGTAACATACACTCCAACAAGGTATGGTAAGTGGTAGGAAGTAACATACACTCCAACAAAGTATGGTAAGTGGTAGGGAGTAACATACACTCCAACAAAGTATGGTAAGTGGTAGGGAGTAACATACACTCCAACAAAGTATGGTAAGTGGTAGGAAGTAACATACACTCCAACAAAGTATGGTAAGTGGTAGGGAGTAACATACACTCCAACAAGGTATGGTAAGTGGTAGGAAGTAACATACACTCCAACAAAGTATGGTAAGTGGTAGGGAGTAACATACACTCCAACAAAGTATGGTAAGTGGTAGGGAGTAACATACACTCCAACAAAGTATGGTAAGTGGTAGGGAGTAACATACACTCCAACAAGTTATGGTAAGTGGTAGGGAGTAACATACACTCCAACAAGGTATGGTAAGTGGTAGGGTGTAACATACACTCCAACAAGGTATGGTAAGTGGTAGGGAGTAACATACACTCCAACAAGGTATGGTAAGTGGTAGGGTGTAACATACACTCCAACAAGGTATGGTAAGTGGTAGGGTGTAACATACACTCCAACAAGGTATGGTAAGTGGTAGGGTGTAACATACACTCCAACAAGTTATGGTAAGTGGTAGGGTGTAACATACACTCCAACAAGGTATGGTAAGTGGTAGGGAGTAACATACACTCCAACAAAGTATGGTAAGTGGTAGGGAGTAACATACACTCCAACAAAGTATGGTAAGTGGTAGGGAGTAACATACACTCCAACAAAGTATGGTAAGTGGTAGGGTGTAACATACACTCCAACAAGTTATGGTAAGTGGTAGGGTGTAACATACACTCCAACAAAGTATGGTAAGTGGTAGGGAGTAACATACACTCCAACAAAGTATGGTAAGTGGTAGGGAGTAACATACACTCCAACAAAGTATGGTAAGTGGTAGGGAGTAACATACACTCCAACAAGGTATGGTAAGTGGTAGGGAGTAACATACACTCCAACAAGTTATGGTAAGTGGTAGGGTGTAACATACACTCCAACAAGTTATGGTAAGTGGTAGGGAGTAACATACACTCCAACAAAGTATGGTAAGTGGTAGGGAGTAACATACACTCCAACAAGTTATGGTAAGTGGTAGGGAGTAACATACACTCCAACAAGGTACGGTAAGTGGTAGGGAGTAATGTACACTCCAACAAGGTACGGTAAGTGGTAGGGAGTAATGTACACACCAACAAGGTATGGTAAGTGGTAGGGAGTAATGTACACTCCAACAAAGTATTGTAAGTGGTAGGGAGTATTGTACACTCCAACAAGGTATGGTAAGTGGTAGGGTGTAACATACACTCCAACAAGGTATGGTAAGTGGTAGGGAGTAACATACACTCCAACAAGGTATGGTAAGTGGTAGGGTGTAACATACACTCCAACAAGGTATGGTAAGTGGTAGGGTGTAACATACACTCCAACAAAGTATGGTAAGTGGTAGAGAGTAACATACACTCCAACAAGGTATGGTAAGTGGTAGGGTGTAACATACACTCCAACAAAGTATGGTAAGTGGTAGGGAGTAACATACACTCCAACAAAGTATGGTAAGTGGTAGGGAGTAACATACACTCCAACAAAGTATGGTAAGTGGTAGGGAGTAACATACACTCCAACAAGTTATGGTAAGTGGTAGGGAGTAACATACACTCCAACAAGGTATGGTAAGTGGTAAGGTGTAACATACACTCCAACAAGGTATGGTAAGTGGTAGGGAGTAACATACACTCCAACAAGGTATGGTAAGTGGTAGGGAGTAACATACACTCCAACAAGGTATGGTAAGTGGTAGGGTGTAACATACACTCCAACAAGGTATGGTAAGTGGTAGGGAGTAACATACACTCCAACAAAGTATGGTAAGTGGTAGGGAGTAACATACACTCCAACAAAGTATGGTAAGTGGTA
Organism: Megaustenia siamemsis; assembly: GCA_032433765.1. NCBI lineage: Eukaryota > Metazoa > Mollusca > Gastropoda > Stylommatophora > Ariophantidae > Megaustenia > Megaustenia siamemsis. Next base: position 8,424,341 of record JAVIAB010000050.1, read on the forward strand.
GGGAGTAACATACACTCCAACAAGGTATGGTAAGTGGTAGGGAGTAACATACACTCCAACAAGTTATGGTAAGTGGTAGGGTGTAACATACACTCCAACAAGTTATGGTAAGTGGTAGGGTGTAACATACACTCCAACAAAGTATGGTAAGTGGTAGGGAGTAACATACACTCCAACAAAGTATGGTAAGTGGTAGGGAGTAACATACACTCCAACAAAGTATGGTAAGTGGTAGGGAGTAACATACACTCCAACAAGGTATGGTAAGTGGTAGGGAGTAACATACACTCCAACAAGTTATGGTAAGTGGTAGGGTGTAACATACACTCCAACAAGTTATGGTAAGTGGTAGGGAGTAACATACACTCCAACAAAGTATGGTAAGTGGTAGGGAGTAACATACACTCCAACAAGTTATGGTAAGTGGTAGGGAGTAACATACACTCCAACAAGGTACGGTAAGTGGTAGGGAGTAATGTACACTCCAACAAGGTACGGTAAGTGGTAGGGAGTAATGTACACACCAACAAGGTATGGTAAGTGGTAGGGAGTAATGTACACTCCAACAAGTTATGGTAAGTGGTAGGGAGTAATGTACACTCTAACAAGGTATGGTAAGTGGTAGGGTGTAACATACACTCCAACAAGGTATGGTAAGTGGTAGGGAGTAACATACACTCCAACAAGGTATGGTAAGTGGTAGGGTGTAACATACACTCCAACAAGGTATGGTAAGTGGTAGGGTGTAACATACACTCCAACAAAGTATGGTAAGTGGTAGGGAGTAACATACACTCCAACAAGGTATGGTAAGTGGTAGGGTGTAACATACACTCCAACAAAGTATGGTAAGTGGTAGGGAGTAACATACACTCCAACAAAGTATGGTAAGTGGTAGGGAGTAACATACACTCCAACAAAGTATGGTAAGTGGTAGGGAGTAACATACACTCCAACAAAGTATGGTAAGTGGTAGGGAGTAACATACACTCCAACAAGTTATGGTAAGTGGTAGGGAGTAACATACACTCCAACAAGGTATGGTAAGTGGTAAGTGTAACATACACTCCAACAAGGTATGGTAAGTGTTAGGGAGTAACATACACTCCAACAAGGTATGGTAAGTGGTAGGGAGTAACATACACTCCAACAAGGTATGGTAAGTGGTAGGGTGTAACATACACTCCAACAAGGTATGGTAAGTGGTAGGGAGTAACATACACTCCAACAAGTTATGGTAAGTGGTAGGGAGTAACATACACTCCAACAAGTTATGGTAAGTGGTAGGGAGTAACATACACTACAACAAAGTATGGCAAGTGGTAGGGAGTAACATACACACAACAAGTTATGGTAAGTGGTAGGGAGTAACATACACTCCAACAAGGTATGGTAAGTGGTAAGGTGTATCATACACTCCAACAAGGTATGGTAAGTGGTAGGGAGTAACATACACTCCAACAAGTTATGGTAAGTGGTAGGGAGTAACATACACTCCAACAAGTTATGGTAAGTGGTAGGGAGTAACATACACTCCAACAAAGTATGGTAAGTGGTAGGGAGTAACATACACTCCAACAAGGTATGGTAAGTGGTAGGGAGTAACATACACTCCAACAAGGTACGGTAAGTGGTAGGGAGTAATGTACACTCCAACAAGGTACGGTAAGTGGTAGGGAGTAATGTACACACCAACAAGGTATGGTAAGTGGTAGGGAGTAATGTACACTCCAACAAAGTATTGTAAGTGGTAGGGAGTAATGTACACTCCAACAAGGTATGGTAAGTGGTAGGGTGTAACATACACTCCAACAAGGTATGGTAAGTGGTAGGGAGTAACATACACTCCAACAAGGTATGGTAAGTGGTAGGGTGTAACATACACTCCAACAAGGTATGGTAAGTGGTAGGGTGTAACATACACTCCAACAAAGTATGGTAAGTGGTAGGGAGTAGCATACACTCCAACAAGGTATGGTAAGTGGTAGGGTGTAACATACACTCCAACAAGGTATGGTAAGTGGTAGGGAGTAACATACACTCCAACAAAGTATGGTAAGTGGTAGGGAGTAATGTACACTCCAACAAGGTGTGGTAAGTGTTAGGGAGTAACATACACTCCAACAAGGTGTGGTAAGTGTAGGGAGTAACATACACTCCAACAAGGTATGGTAAGTGGTAGGGAGTAACATACACTCCAACAAGGTGTGGTAAGTGGTAGGGAGTAACATACACACCAACAAGTGTGGTAAGTGGTAGGGAGTAACATACACTCCAACAAGGTGTGGTAAGTGTTAGGGAGTAACATACACTCCAACAAGGTATGGTAAGTGGTAGGGTGTAACATACACTCCAACAAGTTATGGTAAGTGGTAGGGAGTAACATATACACTCCAACAAGGTGTGGTAAGTGGTAGGGAGTAACATACACTCCAACAAGTTATGGTAAGTGGTAGGGAGTAACATACACTCCAACAAGGTATGGTAAGTGGTAGGGGTACACTCCAACAAGTTATGGTAAGTGGTAGGGTGTAACATACACTCCAACAAGTATGGTAAGTGTAGGGTGTAACATACACTCCAACAAAGTATGGTAAGTGGTAGGGAGTAACATACACTCCAACAAAGTATGGTAAGTGGTAGGGAGTAACATACACTCCAACAAAGTATGGTAAGTGGTAGGGAGTAACATACACTCCAACAAGGTATGGTAAGTGGTAGGGAGTAACATACACTCCAACAAGTTATGGTAAGTGGTAGGGTGTAACATACACTCCAACAAGTTATGGTAAGTGGTAGGGAGTAACATACACTCCAACAAAGTATGGTAAGTGGTAGGGAGTAACATACACTCCAACAAGTTATGGTAAGTGGTAGGGAGTAACATACACTCCAACAAGGTACGGTAAGTGGTAGGGAGTAATGTACACTCCAACAAGGTACGGTAAGTGGTAGGGAGTAATGTACACACCAACAAGGTATGGTAAGTGGTAGGGAGTAATGTACACTCCAACAAGTTATGGTAAGTGGTAGGGAGTAATGTACACTCTAACAAGGTATGGTAAGTGGTAGGGTGTAACATACACTCCAACAAGGTATGGTAAGTGGTAGGGAGTAACATACACTCCAACAAGGTATGGTAAGTGGTAGGGTGTAACATACACTCCAACAAGGTATGGTAAGTGGTAGGGTGTAACATACACTCCAACAAAGTATGGTAAGTGGTAGGGAGTAACATACACTCCAACAAGGTATGGTAAGTGGTAGGGTGTAACATACACTCCAACAAAGTATGGTAAGTGGTAGGGAGTAACATACACTCCAACAAAGTATGGTAAGTGGTAGGGAGTAACATACACTCCAACAAAGTATGGTAAGTGGTAGGGAGTAACATACACTCCAACAAAGTATGGTAAGTGGTAGGGAGTAACATACACTCCAACAAGTTATGGTAAGTGGTAGGGAGTAACATACACTCCAACAAGGTATGGTAAGTGGTAAGGTGTAACATACACTCCAACAAGGTATGGTAAGTGTTAGGGAGTAACATACACTCCAACAAGGTATGGTAAGTGGTAGGGAGTAACATACACTCCAACAAGGTATGGTAAGTGGTAGGGTGTAACATACACTCCAACAAGGTATGGTAAGTGGTAGGGAGTAACATACACTCCAACAAGTTATGGTAAGTGGTAGGGAGTAACATACACTCCAACAAGTTATGGTAAGTGGTAGGGAGTAACATACACTACAACAAAGTATGGCAAGTGGTAGGGAGTAACATACACACCAACAAGTTATGGTAAGTGGTAGGGAGTAACATACACTCCAACAAGGTATGGTAAGTGGTAAGGTGTATCATACACTCCAACAAGGTATGGTAAGTGGTAGGGAGTAACATACACTCCAACAAGTTATGGTAAGTGGTAGGGAGTAACATACACTCCAACAAGTTATGGTAAGTGGTAGGGAGTAACATACACTCCAACAAGGTGTGGTAAGTGGTAGGGAGTAACATACACACCAACAAGGTGTGGTAAGTGGTAGGGAGTAACATACACTCCAACAAGGTGTGGTAAGTGTTAGGGAGTAACATACACTCCAACAAGGTATGGTAAGTGGTAGGGTGTAACATACACTCCAACAAGTTATGGTAAGTGGTAGGGAGTAACATATACACTCCAACAAGGTGTGGTAAGTGGTAGGGAGTAACATACACTCCAACAAGTTATGGTAAGTGGTAGGGAGTAACATACATTCCAACAAGGTGTGGTAAGTGGTAGGGTGTAACATACACTCCAACAAGTTATGGTAAGTGGTAGGGAGTAACATACACTCCAACAAAGTATGGTAAGTGGTAGGGAGTAACATACACTCCAACAAAGTATGGTAAGTGGTAGGGAGTAACATACACTCCAACAAAGTATGGTAAGTGGTAGGGAGTAACATACACTCCAACAAAGTATGGTAAGTGGTAGGGAGTAACATACACTCCAACAAGTTATGGTAAGTGGTAGGGAGTAACATACACTCCAACAAGGTACGGTAAGTGGTAGGGAGTAATGTACACTCCAACAAGGTACGGTAAGTGGTAGGGAGTAATGTACACTCCAACAAAGTATTGTAAGTGGTAGGGAGTAATGTACACTCCAACAAGGTACGGTAAGTGGTAGGGAGTAATGTACACTCCAACAAAGTATGGTAAGTGGTAGGGAGTAATGTACACTCCAACAAGGTGTGGTAAGTGGTAGGGAGTAACATACAGTCCAACAAAGTATGGTAAGTGGTAGGGAGTAATGTACACTCCAACAAGGTATGGTAAGTGGTACGGAGTAATGTACACTCCAACAAAGTATGGTAAGTGGTAGGGAGTAACATACACTCCAACAAGGTATGGTAAGTGGTAGGGAGTAACATACACTCCAACAAGGTACGATAAGTGGTAGGAAGTAATGTACACTCCAACAAGGTATGGTAAGTGGTAGGGAGTAATGTACACTCCAACAAAGTATGGTAAGTGGTAGGGTGTAATGTACACTCCAACAAAGTATGGTAAGTGGTAGAGAGTAACATACACTCCAACAAGGTACGATAAGTGGTAGGAAGTAATGTACACTCCAACAAGGTATGGTAAGTGGTAGGGAGTAATGTACACTCCAACAAGGTATGGTAAGTGGTAGGGAGTAATGTACACTCCAACAAGGTGTGGTAAGTGGTAGGGAGTAATGTACACTCCAACAAGGTATGGTAAGTGGTAGGGAGTAACATACACTCCAACAAGGTATGGTAAGTGGTAGGGAGTAATGTACACTCCAACAAGGTATGGTAAGTGGTAGGGAGTAACATACACTCCAACAAGGTATGGTAAGTGGTAGGGAGTAACATACACTCCAACAAGGTATGGTAAGTGGTAGGGAGCTACATACACTCCAACAAGTTATGGTAAGTGGTAGAGAGTAACATACTCCCTACCACTTAGGTATGGTAAGTGGTAGGGTGTAACATACACTCCAACAAGGTATGGTAAGTTGTAGGGTGTAACATACACTCCAACAAGGTATGGTAAGTGGTAGGGAGTAACATACACTCCAACAAGGTATGGTAAGTGGTAGGGTGTAACATACACTCCAACATGGTATGGTAAGTGGTAGGGTGTAACATACACTCCAACAAGGTATGGTAAGTGGTAGGGAGTAACATACACTCCAACAAAGTACAGTAAGTAGTAGGGTGTAATGTACACCCCAACAAGGTATGGTAAGTGGTGGGCTGTATTCCATTTATAGTTAACTATGGATTTTGCAGTGCCCCTTGGAAATGTTATTTCTTCTGCAGTGTATTCTCTTTTTCTATGAATCTGTCCGCTTCTTGTTTGAGTTGGAGCTTTAGAGTGTGTTTCCAAAGATTACCATCTGCAGCTATCTCTTCCCAGGCTGCGGGGTTTATGTTTAGAGTTTTTATGTCACGTTTACCCATGTCTATAAATCAGAGTTTTGGGTCCCCCTTGTTCTTTTTTCCATTTGCTTGTTGTTTATAAAGTATATCTTTTGGTACGTTGCCAGCCATCTTTCATATGGAGTAAGTGGCCAAGCCAATGTAACCTATGCTGTTTGAGCTGCGTGAAGATGTTCATGGAGCCTGTGTGAGTGTGGACCTCCACGTTTGTCACTTTGTCCTTTCAAGTGATATTAAGAACACGATGCTGGCATGGAATGCAACTTATTGTGAGGCCAAAGTCTCTGCAGGTGTGCGGAAATATGATTTACCACGTTTTAGAGTTTGATAGAAATGACAAATAATAAATTCACTATTAATGTTGAGCAAAATCTATAGTTTGTACACGAGGTCATGAAACTCTTAGTCTTAATTTACTCATTTTGCTTCCAGCTACCCAAACAGCATTCAAGTTCTCAAATGTAGCAATCAACACAAGGGATGAGAATTTGAGGTCAGTAAAATAAGAATAACACAAAGACTTTCCTCCTTCCATGCTTGCTTTCATACTCTGCTCATTTCTCAGAATTTGATTGAGAGAACACAGCTCAGATGCACTGTTATGTTAATGCTTCCAATAAACAACTGAAATAAGATGATGCAGGCCATGGGCACGCAACTTTGTTGTCATCTTTATTATGTTAACCATTTTAATACAGCACAGTTTTTTCTGAGCCACGATAGCTCAGTGGTTAGTGAACTGGACTACAAAGGACAAGGGGTAGGGTTCGATCCCAACCAACGGCTTCCGGGTTCACCCAGCCTTAAATGGGTACCGGATTTTTTTCTGGGAAAGTAAAGCAGCACGGGCATAATACCAACCACATTACCCCAAAAATCATGTGCTGATGTCTGTAAAATATAGGGTCACTAACACCATATTTCCCTATACGCCACTTTGCGTGACGGGGGTACTTTACTTTTTTTACTTTTTACAGTTTTTTCTGGAAGTGAAAGTATTGGTCAGCTATGTTTCATTGTTGCTGTCACTAACCACAGATTACATTTACTCATATACAAGTATATACACAAATTACATAAACACTACTGCCAAATAAACTTATGAAAGACAAGATTAGACAGACTGTAAGACTCCTTCTGCATCAGGTCTACGTTTCATTAACAAAATAAATTAGTATAGCATGGAACGAATTCAAAACAAACGAGGAAATTAGAGAAACTGCCAATCAACCACTAATATCTTCAGTAATCAAGAAAAGATGATGGTCATACGTTGGACATGTGATGAGAAGAGATAATCACCGAATAACAAAGCAAGCCCTCATGTGGGAAATAACAGGTAAGAGGAAAAGAGGCCGACCCAGAGAGACACTGAGAAGAATATTGATCAGAGAGGCAAGAGCAGCAGGAATCGGCTTCCTCAATGATAGAGTTGCTTGCACAGAACAGAGACAAATGGCGAGATTTTAAAAAAGATCTTTACAAGGATTGAAAACTGCTAGAATAAAAATTTAGATAAGAGAAGGAGTATCTGTGTCTATGCCCCATGGGAAGGCTATGGCTGAAAAGGTCAATAGATAGATAGATAGACGACTCCTTCCATTGGAGAAATAGTTCTGATGACAAACAATTGCTTCCTTCCAGGTACTTTTTGGAAACCAAAGAAAATTGAAGCTGCCCCTAGCAAATATATGAGCCACGATAGTTCAGTGGTTAGCGAACTGGACTACAAAGGACATGGAGCAGGGTTCGATCCCAACCAATGGCTTCCGGGTTCACCCAGCCTTAAATGGGTACCAGATTTTTTCTGGGAAAGTAAAGCAGTGCGGGTGTAATACTGACCACATTACTCCAAAAATCATGTGCCGAATGTCTGCAAAATTTATGACCACTAACACCATATTCCCTATATGCCACTTGGCGTGACGGGGCTCTGTACTTTTTACTTACTATCAAATATATGCTGAAAATAGATGAACTGAACGCAATGGGCAAAACACAGAACACAATCTGCTAATAATCAAAAGAAGAAGATGGAGGACATAAAATAATGATAATCATCATAATCATCAGGTTGCATGTCCTTTGCAGAATACTGCATCCACCAGAGTCCTTAAGAAAGACTGTTTCTAGCCAGATCTCCAACTTCTTCAGCTGTCGTGTTTAAGGTCTCCTTGATATCTTGAAACCACCTTCTTCTTGGTCTGCCCCTGATGTGTCGCCAGGAACCATACCTTCCATCATTATTCTTTCGAGCCCCTGTGTCTTTTGACATGGTCAAAGTATTTTAATTTCCTCTATGAACGGTGTTTATAAGTCAGTACATTTTAATGTTTAAATCTTTTAACATGTCTTCATTGCTCTTTTTCATCACCTAAGGTATCTTAAGGATTTTTCTGTAGCATTTTGTTTCAAATGAATTGATGATTCACAACAACCATATAGTGATAATATTGAATCATTTTAATTAGGTCAGGAGTGTATATTTAAATTACTTCTTTTGTCTACCTTTTCAATGTTCACCTTTCTGCAACTCAGCAATAACAACATTTTTTGCAGTCAGTAGTTTGGCATGCTGACTAATTGACCTACCCAGTGAGTTTGTGAATGCATCAGATTAGTGTTAATGTAGGGGATATCAGCTCTGTCCAAAAATGATGGTTTCTGGGACTTTGTCCTGTATTTGATTCTCATTGCCTTCCTAAGGCTGGCTCTGTGGAAGTGACTTAACTTCTCAGACCAATAACAACCAAAGAATAATGTATCTCACTTGACCTACCCTTTTCCAACATGAACACAGTCTGAGTAAACTTGTTGACATTTTTCTGGACACCTTCCACGTTGATGAAAGCAAACGATGCCATGGTCCATTCGCTAATAAGCTTGCTCCATTCTTCAAAAGACTGCCACAGTTGACCTCTCAGATTCAAATCTCGCTCAATCTCGCTAAGATCAGTCTGAATTTCCTGGACACTGTTTTCATATTTCTGGTCAGAGCCCCTACTCCTGTGCAAAAAAGGTATTTTAGTTACTGAGGTTCATTTTATTTTACAGCTGTGGAAATTAGCAGCTTAATTGAAACACATAAACTGAGTGGCAAAAATTAAGGAGGAATTTGAAGGAATGTTTGAAAATCATGAATACCTCTACCAAGATGTTACATAATCTATTAGATAAAATTTGGGAGAGGGAAGAAATACCTAAAGACTAGAAAGAAAGTTATATGATCAAACTACCAAAGAAAAAAAGTTTACAGGAGTGCACAAATTATAGGGGAATTATGCTACTATCAGTGCCAGGAAAAATATTAAGCAGAATCATTCTGGAGAGACTAAAGAGGCCATAGAGAAACATTTGAGAGATGAACAAGCAGGTTTTAGGAAAAACAGATAATGTGCTGATCAAATAACTACTCTACGTATAATAGTTGAACAAAGTTTAGAACTAAAATCCCCACTTTATATTGGATTCATAGATTACGAAAAGGCATTTGATAGTTTAGACAGAAGTATGCTTTGGAAGTTGCTGAGTCATTACGGAATCCCCATAAAGTTTATTAACCTGATAAAAACAATGTATGAAGGAACAAAATGTAGTGTGGTGCATGAAGGAGAGCTTACAGAAGCATTTGAAATATGAACAGGAGTAAGGCAGGGATGCCTTCTGACTCCATTTCTCTTTCTACTGGCCATAGATTGGATTATGAAAATAACTCAAAACAACAGAAATGGAATCCAGTGGTCACTGACTAAACAACTTGATGATTTAGACTTTGCTGATGACATAGCTTTCCTATCACACAGCCATCAACAGATGCAGGATAAAATGAGCATATTTGATGAGAGATCACAACAGCTAGGACTGAAGATTAATAAAGATAAGACCAACATTATGAGAATTAATACAGTTGGCAATAACCAAATAAAACTAGGAGAAATACCTCTACTAGACGTACAATCTTACATATATCTGGGCAGTAATATAGACAAAGAGGGAGGAACAGACAATGATACCAAAATAAGGATATCAAAAGCAAGAGGAGCTTTTATTGCACTGGGAAACATGGAAATCCAAAGAAATTAGGTTAAATACAAAAATAAAAATTTTCAACTCAAATGTTAAGTTGGTCCTATTATATGGCTGTGAAACATGGAGAACAACAAAATTGACAATCACAAAGATATAGACTTTCATTAATGAATGCTTACGCAGAATAAAAGAATGGAAATGGCAGGACAAAATCACTAACATAGAATTATGGAAATGTGCCAGTCAAACACCAGTGGATAATGAGATACAACGAAGATGATGGCGCTGGATAGGGCACACACTACGGAAGCCAACTGAGAGTATTACACAACAGGCCCTGAGAGTATTACACAACAGGCCCTTTTTTGGAATCCCCAGGGGAAAAGACAAAGAGGAAGACCAAGGAATTCTTGGAGAAGACAGATAGAAGCAGAGATGAAGATGATGGGGAAGACATGGAATGATCTTAAAAGAATGGCAAAAAAAAGAACGACTTGGAAAGTGTTTGTTGAAGAGCTATGCTCCACTGGGAGCTAAAAAGGTAGAAGAAGAAGAAGAATTGTATAAAACTACTACCAAGATATAAAAGTCAGCTGTAGATGAAACATTGACATTCTGTGCGATGACAATCATCATATAAAATTGTTGGCACGATATAAAAGTCAGCTGTAGATGAAACATTGACATTCTGTGTGATGTCAATCATCATATAAGATTGTTGGTATGATATAAAAGTCAGCTGTAGATGAAACATTGACACTCTGTGTGATGTCAATCATCATATAAAATTGTTGGCACGATATAAAAGTCAGCTGTAGATGAAACATTGACATTCTGTGCGATGTCAATCATCATATAAAATTGTTGGCACGATATAAAAGTCAGTTGTAGATGAAACATTGACATTCTGTGCGATGTCATTCATCATATAAAATTGTTGGCATGGTATAAAAGTCAGCTGTAGATAAAACATTGACATTCTGTGCAATGTCAATCATCATATAAAATTGTTGGCACGATATAAAAGTCACTTGTGACTAAAATATTGACATCATCTATCTGTATGCAACTAGTCTCTATGTGTACCAACTAGCATCTATGTCTATCAACTAGTCTCTATCTGTACCAACTAGCATCTATGTGTATCAACTAGTCTCTATCTGTACCAACTAGTGTCTATGTGTACCAACTAGCATCTATGTGTACCAACTAGTCTCTATCTGTACCAACTAGTGTCTATGTGTACCAACTAGCATCTATGTGTACCAACTACTCTCTATCTGTACTAACTAGTGTCTATGTGTATCAACTAGTCTTTATCTGTACCAACTAGTGTCTATGTGTACCAACTAGCATCTATGTGTACCAACTAGTCTGTATCTGTACCAACTAGTTTCTATGTGTACCAACTAGCATCTATGTGTACCAACTAGTCTGTATCTGTACCAACTAGTTTCTATGTGTACCAACTAGCATCTACGTAGGGAGGTCAAAAAGTAATGCACACCAATTTTTTCTCAGAAACTATTCGGGCAAAATGTGTGAAATTTTCACAGATTGTAGCTGATCATCCCCTTTACACTACCTATTTTTCAACATAATCTCTGTCCAAGCGTATTGCCTTACGCCAACGCGAAACTAGGTCATGAATGCCTCGTTTGTACCAAGTTTTGTCCTGCTCGCGTAGCCATTTTTTAACTGCACAGATCACATCCTCATCATTGTCAAAGTGTGTCCCACGCAGGAATTTTTTGAGTGGTCCAAACAGATGGAAATCTGAGGGAGCCAGATCAGGGCTGTAAGGAGGATGGGGCAGTACAGTCCAACTAAATTTGTTGATTGCTTCCCGTGTTACCAGACTTGTGTGAGGGCGTGCATTGTCATGTTGAAGCAACAAATCTGCAGATGGCTTATTAGGCCGAACTCTGTGGAACCGATTTTTGAGTTTTGTCAGTGTATTGATGTAAGCTGTCGAGTTGATTGTCTCACCTCTTGTCATTACATCAACAAGAATCACACCATCAATGTCCCAGAAGACAGTGATCATCACCTTTCCGGCTGATGGAGATGTTTTGAATTTTTTTCTTTTTGGTGACTGCGGATGATGCCATTCCATTGACTGCATTTTTGTTTCAGGCTCATAATAATGTGCCCACGTTTCGTCACCGGTAACAATTTTTGACAAAAACATTTCTCCTTCAACACCGAAACGCTCCAACAATTCAGAACAGAATGTTTTCCTTTGAACTCTGTGATCATTTGTTAGGCACCGAGGAACCCATCGAGCGCAAATCTTTGAATATCCGAGAGTTTTAAAAATTGCGATTGCACTTCCCTTGCTGACTGTAAGCTGCAATGCCAATTGCTGACTAGTGATACGCCTATCCTTACGAATAATGGCATCAGCCCGGTTTAACAAGTCTGTGCTGGTAGCCGAGGCAACACGACCAGAACACGGTAAATCATGCAGCTCCACTCGTACACTTTCTGCAGCTTTAATTCTCTGAACCCAGCACCTAACTGTGCTCCTATCGACTGCAGAACATTTGTACACTGCACACAGTCATTTATGAATGTTTGCCACAGTTTCTTTTTCCGCAACCAGAAATTCTATGACAATTCGCTGTTTGTAACGGACATTGTTGACAAGCTCCAATTTAACGGTTCATAGATTGCGTAATATTTATCAGAATGCTGTGCAATTTGGTGCACATAATTGGAACATGTCATATTCCAAGTGTGCAAAATTTCATATTCCTATCTTTATTATTAGCCGAGAAAAAAATTGGTGTGCATTACTTTTTGACCTCCCTTCAGTATGTGTACCAACTAGTCTGTATCTGTACCAACTAGTTTCTATGTGTACCAACTAGTCCCTATCTCTACAACTAGTGTCTATATGTACCAACTAGCATCTATGTGTACCAACTAGTCTCTATCTGTACCAACTAGTCTCTATCTGTACCAACTAGTGTCTATGTGTACCAATTAGTCTCTATCTGTACCAACTAGCATCTATGTGTACCAACTAGTCTCTATCTGTACCAACAAGTCTATATGTGTACTAACTAGCATCTATGTGTACCAACTAGTCTCTATCTGTACCAACTAGTGTCTATGTGTACCAACTAGCATCTATGTGTACCAACTAGTCTCTATCTGTACCAACTAGTCTCTATCTGTACCAACTAGTGTCTATGTGTACCAATTAGTCTCTATCTGTACCAACTAGCATCTATGTGTACCAACTAGTCTCTATCTGTACCAACAAGTCTATATGTGTACTAACTAGCACCTATGTGTACCAACTAGTCTCTATCTGTACCAACTAGTGTCTAAGTGTACCAACTAGCATCTATGTGTACCAACTTGTCTCTATGTGTACCAACTAGTGTCTATGTGTACCAACTAGATAACTGAATGGATTACACAAAAATCACACTCATGTGCCATGTTTTATTACTTGAGCTTGCCTGTTTACCCTCAAGAGAATCAAAAAGTTTGAACACACCAAGACTCAAGTCGCAACTCATGTACTCAGAATTGAATTCTTAACTCTGTTGCTTATCTCAGGAATTTAAATGAAATAGCAGAAGAAAGAAGTAAGGGACCTCCCCTACCCCCACCAACCACAATGTTATGAGTGTGATGCATGCTTAATGCAGTGTTATTGCCAATTTTTTTCACCATCAGAATTCTTTTAGGTATTCTGGTCAGCACAATGCCATGCTGCACATTTTTCTCTGAAAAAATCTCTTGACCTCCATTTAAGGCTGGATGAACCATAACACCAACTAGTCATAGCAATGAACTTGACCTTTTGTCCATAGAAGCCATTGGTTACAGCCCTTGCTACTGACCACAAAAGTCAGACTTCAATTCCCAGAGATGACCAATCTTTTTTTTTTTCAGAACAACATGGCTTTGATGTTCACGCAGTCTCTGGTAACGAATACTAGAGATTTAAATAGAAAAACATGATGGCCTGGCATGTTGTTGGCCAAATCAATGAAACATAAAATGTGCCATTTGTCATTGAATCAAAATAGGGCCAGTAATAGTATCTTCCCCATATAGAAAAAGGAAAGAAAGAGCCCTGTCACGTCTGGTGGCATATAAGAAAATATGGTGTTAGTGCTCATATTTTAAATTAGCCTTTAGAATACTATTTATTTACAAAATGTATCTTCCCCATATACCCTAGGGTAACATATCTTCTCCATATACCCTAGAGTAATGAGGAAACCCTTACTTACTCTTGCAACAGCAGATTTGTAATGGCAAAAGTTAAATGTTGAAGCAAGAAAATGAATGAAACAAACATACTCTCCATATAAAGTTTTCTTCTGCTTTGACAAAGATGACCCAAATCTGTCTTGGTAGCTGGCGTAACTGTGAGCTTTAGCGGACAATGTTTGTACATCCTCCTGTAGCAGACGTATGGTCTCTAATGCAGATAAGCCATGAGTATCTGCATGAAGAAGTTCTGGATCATGCACTCGTAACTTCAGGCCCGCCAATGTGGACCGGATGTTGCTGATCAGCGTGTCCAGTTGAGAAGAAAACTTTCTAATATTCTCATCTTTCTTGGCTTCACAGTAAAGGATGGTAGACTATGGCAGCAAAAAAGATAATAATTTCTTATTAATAAGGAACAGCAAGAAGATATTCACAAATCATAAGTTTACATAGCAGAATGTAGCGAGCTATTTCTTCTCTCATTCAATACAAATTGATAAATACATTTCATTGATTTTCATGACTTATCAAGATTAGAAAGTCTGGATCAGTTAAAAAGATAACCTTATTATACAAAATAATTCAGTAAGTGAGCATTTGTTTGGGGCTTCAAGACTTGTCTCAATAATTGGCAGCCTCATTTATCTAACAGCCCAAATAACAGAATTCCACAATAGCTTTCATTTCGTTTAATAAATAATTATTTCAGACTAATTATTGGTAAATTTTTTAAATAAAACTTATTTCTTTGAAGTCTGTAGATATTATTTGACTCTCTGGTCATAACTTATCTGATTACAAATTACCACTAACTCTTGCTTCCAGTTTCATTAAATTTGTCATCTAAAAAGTATTTGTGTAATTTCTCACTAAAACCTCAACTAGAGATCACCACTGTTGTAGGCTCTGACGCAGACTTACAAGTCCCCCGTCCATGTAAAACTGTTTTCCTTCAGTTCTATATTAAGCTTTCTTTGTTGTGCCTCTCTCTGCCTTCCTTTTGCCATCTGAAGCAAACAAAAGTACTACCACTTTTATCAGAAGCCTTTTAAGAATTTGATCTATTCATGGCCATCTTCTCTTTTGGACCTTTGTGGTGATGTCATTAGCACAAGTTTCCTGATGCAGATCTTTGTTGGAGGTAGTGTTAGGTCAAAAATAAAATATGGCACGGGTACTGGAAAAAACATATTTAATAAAAACTGATACATCATTCAAATACAACAACAGATGCTGGTAAAACTGATACAATAAAAACTTATACATCGTTCAAATACAACAACAGATGCTGGTAAAACAGATACAATAAAAACTTGTACAACATACAACTGCAACAAAAGATGTTGATAAAACTGGTACAATAAAATCTTGTACAACATACAATTACAACAACAGATGCTAGTAAAACCAGTGCAATAAAATTGGATCAAATAGCACAAAGAGTACCTTCAAATGCTGAAAGCTTGGAGATAGTGTTTGATACAGTGCAGTTTCTTCTTGGTGGAACTGAATGTTGTTGTCCCTGGCAACAGCAAACAACCTGTTCACAACATCATGTTCCTTCTCAAGAGCAGATAATTCTGTGGATATGCGACCCAGAAAGGACAGATGCTCAACAAACTCTTCCACACTTGCAATAGTCTTGTCCAAGAGCTTTGAAGCACCCTGAAAGAGACAATTTCATATTTAAAATTTATAACTAGCATCATTTATATTTTCCTGTTATGCTTATACAAGTTATATTTTCTTGTGGTATAAATTGATATACAATGACAAGTGGAACAATATTAAAACAGGTCAATGAATTTAAATATTTGGGAACTTTATTAACCTCAGATGGAAGATGTACAAAAGAGGTGAGATGCAGAATGGCTCAGGCAAAAGCAGCTTTCCAGAAAATGAGGAAGATACCATGTAATCCATTTTTGACAATAGAAACAAGAAAAAGAGTTCTTAAATGTTACGTAGAGCCAGTCTTAACATATGGATGCGAATCATGGACAATAGGACAACAGACAAGAAAATCACTGGAGTCTGTAGAAATGTGGTTTTACAGAAGAATGTTGAGAATACCATGGAAGGCTGAGAAGAGTAATGAAGAGGTTCTGAGAAAGGCCAAAGCAAAAAGAGAGCTAATTTCCAATGTTAGGAAGAAATAATCATCATTTTTTGGCCATGTAATGAGAAGAGAACAACTGGAATATATTGTAACAACTGGAAAAATTGAGGGACGAAGAGATAGAGGGAAGCAAAGAGAGAAAATACCAGATAGCTTAAGAGAATGGCTTGGCAGGTCAACAACAGAAATGATAAAGAACTGTCGAGATCGAAAGTTGTGGAGAGACATGATCACATACGCCACTAGGCACTGTACTTGATGATGATGATACATTGATAGCAGAAATTGGTGATCTGGTCAGAGAAATGACAAAATATAGAATTTTTTTAATGATATGGTTAAAAGTTTCACATAACAAGTGGACAACACAAACCAGAACGATGTCTCAGCTCAATAGACCTTCAATTGGAACAAACATACAACACACATACATATATGTATTTAAAATAACAAATAAGAAAAAAACATAATAATTTTGAGCTAGAAGGTGAAATGAAATGAAAAGGTCATGTGGCAAGAACGGAAGTGTGCAAGGGTACATGTGCATGCACAAAATACAAGTACACAAAATACAAGTACACAAAATACAAGCGCACAAAATACAAGTACACAAAATACAAGCGCACAAAATACAAGTACACAAAATACAAATACAAACTTAGAGACTGACACTCTTACAGACAGGCTGTCATGAATGCAACATTCTGCAAAGGACATGTGACCTGATGTTGATTGAGATTTCATTATAATTTATTGCTATGTAATCTAAGATTTAATTAAAATTTTTTGTTGTGTAATCTGATGTTTAGTTATAATATCTTGATATGTAATTTGAGAGATTTTTTTTTTAATGCTATATAAACTGAGGTTTAGGTAAATCAATTGTGTGCTGTTTTTTAAAAATGCTTTCCCACTTAAGAATATTATAAAAAACAGGAGATAATCACAAATATTAAATATATAAAATATTAAATACTAAACGGAGCTGTTAATAGAGCTACAGAGCAAGTAAAATAAACATAAAATGGAATGAGGCAGCTTTACTAAAAGACCTAACAAAATATGATGTTTCTATAAAAGCCTTCATCAAGTATAAGATACTGACTATTAAAATGAAGAGGCAAGAGCAGCAGTAATCGGCTCCCTCAATGAGATAGAGTTGCTTGCACAGAACAGAGACAAATGGTGAGATTTGATAAAATGTCTTTACAAGGATTGGAAACTGCTAGAATAAAAATTAAGAGAAGAGAAAGAGTATCTGGGTCTATGCCCTATGGGCCGGCTATGGCTCGAAAGGTCAATGGATAGATAGATTAAAATTAAACAAAGAAATCCAAGCACGAGAACTAAATACTGATAATCAAAAACACTAAATTGCTATGGGATACTTCTGAACTTATTTTCTTGACATAGAGCTACTTAAAACTTTGCACGCATACACACACATATATGGCCTTTAGCGCCTTGACAGACCATTGGTAGCAAGCAATCATGATAAGTTAGTAGTTTGGTAAAATATTAGTCTCATATGCTTGATGCTGGTTTACTGAACAGTTTCTCTCATGCCTAAATGTGACAATATTGGATAGACAGATCCGACCACAGAATGAACTAAGTGTATTTGTGGTGCCTGGCCTCATCACCTTTCTCCTGCACCTTTTGTTTTCTCAATTTAACATCAGCACTAGCTCGGATGTTGCTGTGCAGTTTTTAAAATTGTGTTCTCCCTGTGCTGCGATTTTATGCCAGATTTTCCCTGAGGGAAAACGTGTTATTTTAGCCCTAGATTATGATACCAATCTGTGAGTCATGTTTTTTCCAAAGCCCTGGTCAAAATTACTACCACTTAATTATCACTTTTGATGTTCAGAAAATCAGATTTTCTTTGAACTTTTGCTACACAGCTGCGTGTTTATCCTAGCAATGACACGGGAATCAGAAGCTGTAATCATTGTCTGGATTAGATTAGTTTAGATTTATGGTCCGAAACTCTATTGTTTTGTGGCTGCCAGAGTGTTACACTGTCTTTTGACATGGTGGCCATAAGTCCATCAATCCAGTAGTATGTTTGGCTTATTCTTAGCATCGTTTTTGTGTATCCCGTGTTACAAAGGTTTGTTTGATATCTACACCGACAGTCAAGGAGATTTCAATACCCTGGAGTCACTGGAAGTGGTAATTAGGAAGGTATATGGAGGGGGTAATTTTTTCACATAGCAAACTGTCAAATTTCAAGAAATTGTATTTTGAGGTGGTAAGTTTGATGATGGTATCAAAATGAAGAGTTAAAACTGTAAAGAGAGAAAACATCACTCAGATATGTGATGATATAGCAGTTACATGTTGCTAGTAAATGTTTTCCAGTTTTTGTTTGGCTTTCTAACAATTCTTATTCTGTCATCTTCTTCAATATTTTATTGTTGACCTATGTAGCAGGCAACAGGAACAAGTATACAAATACGACCAGTAACATTTGTGAAAACAGCCCTAAAAGGCAGAGGCAGACCAAGATTAACATGGACGAGTAACATCAAAAGATGGACAGATCAGCCTATGACAACTGCACCATCAAAGCTAGAGACAGAACAGAATGGCGCTCCATGGTAGCCAACCTTCGTTGTGGAGATGGCACTCGATGATGATGATGAGCCCTAAAAAATCTAGTGATAATGGAGAAATATCAAGACCAGGGAAAAGAAGTCAAGGAAGACCAACCTAGAAAACATAGTGGAACTAGGAAAGATTAAGAGCAATTGAGGGAAATTAAAGAAGACAATCTTAGTAAACCTAAAGATGATGGAAACAGGGCAGGCTAGAGGTGATAGTAGACCAGGAATACTTTGTGACAATGACAAAAATAAAAACAAGAAAGAGATGTTTAGGAAATTTGGCCAGAAAAACCTAGCAACAATTGTGCTGGAGTTAAACCATGAATGAAGAAATGTTTGTCTGTTAGCAGCTGCTGATGATACATAAAGAAGTTAGTGCCACTGCCTTACTTTGATTATCGTCATGAGCTCTTCGTTATGTTTAACAGCAATATCTGGCAAACATTTGTTGACTGCATCAACAACCATTTGGGGATATGGGAGGCATGAATCTCTGAACTCTGATGCCCCAACCTGCACCATTGCGACTCGACGTGAGGTCACCATCTTGTTCATACGTCTAACCTGAGGTCAAATAAACAAGAAACAATTATCCTTAATCTTAATAGGTGAAGCTTGTCAATTAGAAACAATCATATTTTTTAAATTAGAAAGTCAAATCAAAGGTACTTGGAAAATTTGCAAAAAATAAGAAACACATTTTTTAAATTAATTGGTTATTGGTTATGGAAGGCCTCGGTCTCACTGCAAACGAATTAAAATCCATAATTGCTCAACCGCCTGTGCCAGTGGAATCATCCGAATTACTAACACATCTCCCAAACAAAGAAAGGTAACTGTAGTCCCCATCGTAGCAGTCTCAGCACACGCCAAAAGACATAAGGCGAAACCGCGCAGAAAGTGAACACAGCCAACTGTTCCCTGTCATACGATATCCTCATTCATCGTAAACAAGCTTAAATTAATATTTGCAATCATCCCATGTTCTGTTTGTCACATTAATAAAATATTTAGGTAAAGCAACAAAGGGCAGACAACTCAGATGCACATATTTTTAATATTAAAACATAAAGCAGTTTCATGTTACCATTCCACAATAAGTGCGCAAAACTTGATTAAATTCATCAGAAGTCCATGGTTTCTTTGCAATGGATTCTTCCACATAAACTTTTCTAGACTGATCCACCATTTGACAGAAAATGTCATAGTTCTGAAAAGTTCAAAGAAAATTGTAAAAATTAAAAGACTGATCCACCATTTTTTGTTTTTGTTTTTTATTTTTTGTGTTCGCCAGCTTTCACCTCTGACAAAGTCCCTAGAGACTAGGAACTAAATTTGGCATGTTAATCCATTTTTCCCTGGCAGCCGTGTGCACAGGTGTCCCTTGTTGTACAGGGGTCCCTCGCCGCACAGGCAAATAACTCCATCTTTGGAGGTGCACATATTTTTTCAGTTGATGAGTAAATGATGCTTCAAATCAGGCCTCGCTGCTGAGACCAGGGGTGGTTGCCGCAGAGAGAAATCACAAATAAAAATCCCATCTGGTGCAATCAGGATTTGAACCTCTCTGTCTTGAGACTATCGTCTTGCCTCAAAACCAACCAATCCCCTAATCCACAATTCAAAATTTGTATATCAATTAAATAGTAAAACTACAAACATAAACGATTCCTGATAGTTTATATGAACATATAACCAGCTATTGACAAAACCTGAAATAAAAATACCAACAGTTTCATATTTTAAAACATCCACTAATAATATTGTTGTGATTTGTTTGTTCAAGAAAACCAGTGGCATTAAGTCATTAAGTCAGCAACAAACATATTTTTTAGGACCGTGCCATTTAGCATCATCTTGTCATCTCCATTGATTTTTTATGTTCATTTTCAGTTTTACCTTCAATGAATCTCCCATTACTAGATGTCAGAGCTAAAAGAGATGCGGACCAGCAACTGATCACCATGTTCTAATAACTCAAATGAAATTAAAACTAAATTTTATAAAATAAGAATTAACACCATCTATGTTCTTATACCTTAGTAAACTATACAAAATAAGAATTAACACCACATACCTTCTCATACCTTATATATGGTCATTTACATATTGTCAGATGGTTTAGTGGAGGCTAATGTGTTTTTTCTTTGTTTTTTTTAGATTTTGTTTTTGTCAAACAGCTTCTCTCATAGCTGATTCTACCAAAGTTTAACAAATACACTCAACCACAGAATGAACAAATCAGGCCCACTGATCCTCAGGGTTTTCCATCCTTTTTCATGAGTCTTTTCTCATTCATGTTTTGCCATAGTACAGCCTCAAATGATGTTATGCTATTTTTTATAAAGGCTCTCTATGATGTGCGATCTCTTGTCGATGTTCCCAGTCATTTTCACAGATGGAGAAGTTATTCAGAGATGATTTACAAATATCTCTATATTGTAGTTTAGGTCTGCCGATTTGTCTTTTTTCTGTTTATTAGTTCACCATATGGTATATACTTAGGAATGCAGTTTTCTTCCTTTCACTGGATGTACCCCAGCCATCTTAATCTTTAGCTTCTGAGTAGTGACATAATTGTTAGGGTCTTTGCACATTGCAGGACTGTTAAGTTGGTTAGTTTGTCCTGTCATTTGATGTGCATTATTCTGCGGAGACATCGCATGTGGGCGATATTTAGTCCTTTTTCCTGATTTTAGTATGTTGGCCAGGTTTCAGATTCACATAACAGTATGCTAAGCTCACAGATCTGATATGTTAAGAGTTTAGTCTTTTGTGTTAATTTCATGTTTTTCCAGACCCTTTCTGTGAGATTGCCAAAAGTCGTAGCTGCCTTACCAATTCGGCTGTTTATTTCATCATCAAGAGAAATGGTTGACATGATTGTGGATCCAAGATACATGAATTTCTGAACTGATTAAGTGGACAATCTTTTATAGTGATTAAATGGGGCTTTATTTCTCATAAACTTAGAAGTACTGTTTTCTGAACATTAATAGACAGTGAACAAAGTTGCATGCTTTGTCAAGGTTGTCAATCAGTGATTGTAGGGTAGCTTCTCTGAGCAACTAGGGATGCAAATAAAATTATCAGCAAATAAAAGTTCTATTAGTAGGGCAACATTTGTTTTTGTTTTTGCTCTCAGCCATGCTAAGTTGAACAGTGAGCCATCTGATCTTGTGCAAATATAAATGTCTCCTGAGCTGTTTTTGAAAACGTAAATTTAGAAGGGCAGCAAAATTTATGCCAAAAAGGGTGGGGGCGAGGACACATCCTTGTTTCATTCCACTGCTGACTTTGAAACTGTGTAATGAACTCCCATCAAAGTGGATTTTAGCATTCATGTATTCATTAAAAGACATAATCAGCTCTTTTCATAGTCAACTTTATAAAAAAAGAATTAACACCATATACGTACTCATACCTTAGTCAACTTTTTAATAAGATTTAATACCATATACGTACTCACGCCTTAGTCAACTATATAAAATAAGAATTAACACCACATATGTACTCATACATTAGTCAACTATATAAAAAAAAGAATTAACACCATATACGTACTCATACCTTAGTCAACTTTATAAAATAAGATTTAATACCATATTCGTACTCACGCCTTAGTAAACTTTATAAAATAAGAATTAATACCACATATGTACTCATACCTTAGTCAACTATATAAAATAAGAATTAACACCATATATATATATACTCATACCTTAGTCAACTATATAAAATAAGAATTAACACCATATATATATACTCATACCTTAGTCAACTTTATAAAATAAGAATTAACGCCACATATGTACTCATACCTTAGTCAACTATATAAAATAAGAATTAACACCATATATGTACTCATACCTTAGTAAACTTGTCTAAAAGCTTTGTTTCCATCTCTACACAGTTGAATATGTCCAATAACATTCTTTGATAGGCGGAGTCATCTCTCAAGATTAAGTCAAGGTCAGGCCAAACTGGCATCATCTCAAGTTGCTCTCCTGCATCTTCCTTATCAATATTGAGGTGAAGGTCATATTTAGAAGGAGAGTAAAAAACTGCGAGTGTTGGCTCCCTCAGAAAAGGGGTTATTTTTACTGAGAACAAAATGTACAATATTTGACTTTCACAATAATGAAAACAACAAAAGAAATTGAGAGAAAATTAAACGTTTTTGAAGACAAATGTCTAAGAGAAATACTCTGTATACATTGGAATGAATTCAAAATTAATATAGAGATAAGAGAAATGGCTATGTAACCAGCGATCTTATCTACAATTAGGAAGAGTAGATGGACATATGTTGGACATGTGCTGAGAAGAGAATTCCAAAACTGGCTCTTCTATGGGAAACATCAGGATACAGAAAAAGAAGACATAGTGAGACACTGAAAAGAACATTTATAAGAGAAGCAAAGTTGGCAGGCATAGACTCATTAGATAAGATTGAACATCTCGACCAGAAGAGATGGGTGGTGAAAAACACTTCTCGCTCTATGTGACGTCTGATGTCGTAGGAAGTATCAAGATCAAGATTAGCAGATTAGCACCTCGTTCCCTTGACTAGTGCTCACCTACATGTCACGAGAGTTTTGGTTCAATTCCCAAATTGGGCAAACTCCTTTGGGATCAACACGGCTTTAGAGTTGCCTCTGAAAATGGGTACCAGAGATTTTGGTCTCTGAATAGTTTTTGGGGTGACCAGAAGAGACAGAATCAGAAATGTTGTTGTAAGAGAAAGATTGGGCATTGAATCAATTCTAAACTACAAACAAGTGAAAATATAAAGAGAACTACTAAATACAATTAAGACAAGACAAATGACATTTTGGGGGCATGTTAAAAGACACAACAGCCTACCAAAAGTAATATTGGAAGGGAAAATACAAGGTAAAAGAGGCAGAGGCAGACCAAGACTAACATGGACGAGTAACATCAAAAGATGGACAAGTCAATCTATGACAGCCAATCTATGACAGCCTGCACCGAGTAGGATGGCGATCCATGGTAGCCAACCTTCGTTGCGGAGAAGGCATTCGATGATGATGATTATGAAACTACATACAGATACAACAAATGATTTACTCATCTGGAAAGAGTGCCAAGAGATTATATGCCATACAAAACATTTATTAAAAGAAGAGATGGAAGCAGAGCTCTTGGTAGGCCCAGGGTAAGAAGGACAGACAACATCTGAAAAATGCTACAACAACATCAATTGACATTGGTTGAGACTGCAAGAAAGGCTAGAATTAGAACTTTGTGCATCCATTGACACCCAAAATGGTATAAGAGGAAGTAGAGAGAGAACCTAGCACACTGGTGGATAACTATGGAAAGCTATCAACAGTTAAATATAAAAGATATAGAGGCAGACCAAGAAGAAGATTGATTGAGGGAATTTACGACAATACAATATCACTATGTCCCAAGACACAGAAAGTGCCAACACACGTGTGTTCCTTTGGTGTGTTCCTACCTACCAAAAGCAAAACATAGAAAAGAAAGAAAAGAAATACAGAAGAAATCTGTACACTTCAAAATTTGTTATCAATTCAGTTCAAACAGCATATATGCTGAAAGAGGTCAGTGACTCATGGATAAATACTAGCACCAAAAGCAGTGAGTTCGAGTTGATCAAGACCTCTCTACACTAGCAAGTCAGGCCAAGCAAGTAACGATAAAAAGGAAGGCAACCTGTACAAAAAAAATTTCCAATCTGAAATCTGATGTACTTGACTGAAAGGTGCAGATATTACAGTCTGTCGCAAACAATGACACAATTCAACTAGTTTTATTTAATGTCTTTCAAAAGATGGAGGATGAGAGGTACAAATTGTTGATGAGTGCAGAAAAAACTTAACTACAGAAAGATGTCAACATTTAATTATGAACAGTTGCCAACCATTTATCAAATGAAAATAATAAACTACAAAAGGTAATGGTAAAACTTACTGACAGTGTCCTCAAAGTAACAAATCAGTGATTGGATGCTGGAGCGAAACTCTCCTGCACTTGGAGACAGACTCACAAAAGTTTTGTGACTTTGTTGTGTTGGCAGTTCTCCTCTACAATACAAATTTATGCAAACAATGTTTGTGAAATACTCAAGTCAGAAATGAAACAAATGTTTGGATTATCTCCAGAGTTTTAGTTTTCATGTTTTGAATTAACTATGTGTTCTTTCATTATCATCATTAAGAGCCGAGTTCAGTCAGCAAATCTATCCACAACAATTTAGTGTTTACAGACTGTTACTTTCCCTGCATTACATTCCATTGAATCAACTTACTTTTGCTATTAGACAAGCCATCTAGTCAGCTGATCATTATGTTCTTGTATTTGCTTTATTGCTGAAGTTGCTTCACTATGATTAAGATTATTTACATTATTTATTAGCTCTTTTGTGTCAAATCTATTGTTCGTCAAGGCTTTAATAAACTAACTCAATTTGTTGTTGTCTTTGAGCTAACAATTACAGTTCTATCCAAGCTTTCCTGCCATTTTATTTCTATTCCTCACTTCCCTAAATCTTTCTGGTCTTTCCCTGCTATTTTTTTTTAGTGGGAAAGCAATTCTAAGACTCTTAAAAAAATTGGGAGTGGGTTTTGTTACAAGATTGTGAGAACAAATAAGCAATGTGTGCAACCATTGAGCTATGAAAACCATCAACAGAGCTTAGATTGTGTCGTAAACTGTGAAGGACCAAGTACCTAAATGTCTGCTCTGAGATCACTGTATCCACTCTTTAAGATAGTAACCAGTAATTATAGCAACTGATTCGCTCAAGAATATCGTGGAACTATTTTTCAAAGCAACCAGTGAGAGCAATGTTTTAAAAACCTGCAAGAAGTCCTACAAAACAATCACCATACTGTACAAAATATTACTCACTCCTTTCCTACTTCTGGATATGCATATTTGCCTTTCCTTTCAACATTATCTAGTGAATGCTCACCATCATCATCCATCTCTGAGTTTCCAGATTCATACTCACTTTCTGATTCTGTCTCAGTTGCTATAAAATCAAAATAAAAACATGGAAATTAAATATTTAATATTATCTTAAGATAGAGGGTCATTTTTATTCCAAAGAATGAGAAAGATATTTTACAACCAATTTTTTTCAAAGGAAATAAGAAACCACATTCTTCAATGTTATGTGGGGTCCAATGTTGACATATTGATGTGAATACTAGACAATTAGACAACAGGCAAGAAAATTGTTGCAGGTCATAGAAAAGTAGTTTTACAGAAGAATGGTGAGAATCTCTCTAATGGCTAAAAAGATTAAAAGATGTTGTAAAAAAGGTCAAAGAAAAAAAAACTCATTTCCAACATTTAAAAAAAATGATCATCACTTTTTGGATGCTATGTCATGAGAAGGAAACTGTCTGCTACATCATGAGAAGGAAACTGTCTGTTATGTCATGAGAAGGAAACTGTCTGCTACATCAGGAGAAGGAAACTGTCTGCTACATCATGAGAAGGAAATTGTCTGCTACATCATGAGAAGGAAACTGTCTGCTACATCATGAGAATGAAACTGTCTGCTACATCATGAGAAGGAAACTGTCTGCTACATCATGAGAAGGAAAATGTCTGCTACATCATGAGAAGGAAACTGTCTGCTACATCATGAGAATGAAACTGTCTGCTACACCATGAGAAGGAAAATGTCTGCTACATCATGAGAAGGAAATTGTCTGCTACATCATGAGAAGGAAAATGTCTGCTACATCATGAGAATGAAACTGTCTGCTACATCATGAGAATGAAACTGTCTGCTACACCATGAGAAGGAAAATGTCTGCTACATCATGAGAATGAAACTGTCTGCTACATCATGAGAAGGAAACATTTGAAATAATTAAGAAACAAAGAGATCAAGGGAAACAGAAAGAAAACCTGACAATTTAAGAGTATGCTATGGTGAAATGATAACAACATGATAAATAATTGTAGAGATAGAAAGTTGTGGGGAGACATGATTACCTACATCAGCACGCCATGATTACCTACATCAGCAATCCATACCTTCCATATAATATGTTTTTACTGCATTTAATATGCTTTTTATGTGCTTTTTTAAAATACAGCCTGTATTTTCAATTAACACGGGAAAAAAGACCATTTATTTTTGTGAAATTCCGTATTTTGTTTCTTCCTAAAATTATTCTACAACTAAATGTTTTCAAAAACTGTATATCGAATATATCCGGAAGTGGTAAAACATCAAAACAACAAGTTACAGAGAACAACTCATGTTTTAATGCATTTAACCGGACAGAAACACTGACCTGAGGAAGAAACTCGAAACTGAACTAGCCATCGAATACATAAAGAAACAACAGATAAATTGGTTCGGCCACATAACAAGACAAAAAGCACTAACAATGAATCAAAGAGCCATAAACAAACGCTACGAAAACGCCAGATTAAGAGGAAGACCGAGAAAGAGATTGATAAAGGGAATACTAGAGTCACTAGGAGGAATAACATCAGAAGAGGCCAACAGAAGAGCAAAGAATCGCAGATTGTTTCTCCCCTCGACGCCAACGGCAGCAGAGGAAGGATAGAAGAAGTAGAAGAAGCAGAACCGGACTTCTGGTCAATATGGTGTATAGACGACAGGGATCCATTGAGGCACTGTCTGAAAAGTGTTCCTTGTTGCTGTTTTCTCATATTTCAAGTTTGGCTTGCTGCCGGAGCTACTGACTAAGTACACCGTGAGCTGTGTGTTTCATCCAGATGGCGTTTCTTTATTCAGATTGCTTACAATGAATGATGACATCGTATGACGAAGGAGAGTTCTGATGCATTCACTGTCGGTGGTATAATACGTCTTATGTCTTTTTACATGTGCTGTGTTAGATACAAAGGGAACTCCAGCTGCCTTTCTTTGTTTGGATACTTGATGAGATGTTAATTTGGATGATTCCACTGGCATGGGTGGTTGAGCCATTATGGATTTCCCTTCATTTACAGTGATACCAGGGCCTTCGAATAACCATAACCATAACCGGAAATTATTTACTGTATAATATTTTTTTAAATGTGATTTTTAAAAATTTACCACTAATTTAAAGTTAAACGTAAGTGCCACATTTGAAAGAAAACTGATGGTGACGATCATGGTACATGGTGACGATGTTGTGCCGAGTCGAAACTTCATGCAGGAATTATTATTATTTTTATTAACATTTAATAGTATTAGTATTAATGACATTTAATAGTATTAGTACTAATGACATTTAATAGTATTAGTACTAATGACATTTAATAGTATTAGTACTAATGACATTTAATAGTATTAGTATTAATGACATTTAATAGTATTAGTATTAATGACATTTAATAGTATTAGTATTAATGACGTTTAATGGTATTAGTATTAATGACATTTAATAGTATTAGTATTAATGACGTTTAATAGTATATAATTAAAAAATAAAATCAAAATAATTGAGACAAAATAAAACGAATTAAGAAAAAGACGAATAAATAATTAAATCACAAATTAAAGATCAGATGGAATTTAGAAAGAGTCCTCTCCCCTAAAATTGAGACAACCTGAATCCAGTTCTCTTGGATGGTCATCAGCCAGAGACCACTTAACCTGTGGGCCACCAGATTTTTTGGCAGAATCCTGGGAGACAGGCTGAGATGACTTGGAGGAGGTTGGAGATGGAGTATTCAGGATCAGGCTAACTGTAAACACAGGCTGGAGAACATCTTCTACAATGTCCTTTTGTTTGATTTCTTCCAGGATCTGATTAAAAAGAATCAAAATAAAGAACACAATCAAGTTTTATTTGTCAAATCTACAACAAGAAGAAATAAAAATATGCTTGGTATTGTTGAGCATGCAATAATAAACAGAGTTCAATAAATTGCCACAGTAATATAAAACAAACAGATCAACAGTACAACAACTACAAAATATTGTACAAATGAGCCACGATAGCACAGTGGTTAGTAAACTAGAACTACTAGGGACAGGAGGTCAAGTTCAATCCTTATCGACAGTTTCCGGGTTCACCCAGACTTAAATGGGTACCAGATTTTTTTTTCTTGAACAGCAAAGTGGCACGGGCGTTAGACCAACTGCTCAACCCAAAAAATAATGTGCTGAAGTTTTATTTTTTTTAAATATGGACACTAACACCATATTTCCTATACACCACATGGCATGATGGGGCTCTTTACTTTTTACTTTATAGTGTTATGGTTACTTTTTACTTTATAGTGTTATGGTTACTTTTTACTTTATAGTGTTATGGTTACTTTTTACTTTATAGTGTTATGGTTACTTTTTACTTTATAGTGTTATGGTTACTTTTTACTTTATAGTGTTATGGTTACTTTTTACTTTATAGTGTTATGGTTACTTTTTACTTTATAGTGTTATGGTTACTTTTTACTTTATAGTGTTATGGTTACTTTTTACTTTATAGTGTTATGGTTACTTTTTACTTTATAGTGTTATGGTTACTTTTTACTTTATAGTGTTATGGTTACTTTTTACTTTATAGTGTTATGGATACTTTTTACTTTATAGTGTTATGGTTACTTTTTACTTTATAGTGTTATGGTTACTTTTTACTTTATAGTGTTATGGTTATCTCAAAATCTAAAGATAAAATGTTTCTTATTAGCAAAGTACACATTAGTTGATCAAAAGAGAGAAGAAACATCACAACTCTAAACATTGCTACAAACATATTCAAGAAAAAAACAGACTACACAAATACAGTGAACATATTGGGCAGAACATCACCATCTCTAGAAGTAGGCCTGAGGGCTTCCAGTTGGTGCAGTGGCCAAGACGGCCATTTGTCAAATCAGGTTCAGGACTAGTGGAAATTTAGTTGCAATGTGGTTTCAAGTAATTCTGGTTTGGATTTTCATTTGTGGAGACAGTGGTCACAGTCAGGTCACATTCATCTGACACAAAATCAACATGGCTTTGGAGCCTGTGCACTGAGATAGTGCTGCAGGCGACACTACAATGGAGTGTAGTGGAACGGTATGGGATGTGTGATCTGTGTTTGACTGCAGATTTGCTAACTGCTTGACCGCAGTCAGATCGAGTGTTTCACCGAAGAGGAGGCCTGACTTCATTTGTTGGGACAATTCTTGGGGCACACTCATTGACCATGAAGTCTATACAGGAATTGGTGCGAGACACATTGAGATTATGCTGCCCATGATGACTGGTATGGTGACCCAGAAGTGTCCATTTTGAGCTGCATGCCATTTTTATAGAACACAACATGTTAAAATATAACAGTGTGAATGATTAGTATGAATGATCAGTGTGGATGATCAGTATGAATGATCAGTGTGAATGATCAGTATGAATGATCAGTGTGAATGATCAGTGTGAATGATCAGTATGAATGATCAGTGTGAATGATCAGTGTGAATGATCAGTATGAATGATCAGTATGAACAATTTATTGGTTGCTGGAACTGGGACTAAGCGGGTATGGGAATGCTCTGCCTCCAGTGAAGCCATTCCACTCTAAAGTCTAAGCTGAAAAGGAACTCCCAAAACATCCTTACTTCTGTGACAATCTCAGCTAAAGGAGCTACAGATGACTGATGTCATTCTATGCAGAACTGTCCCTGCTTGCAATGTCATGCTAGTTAAGGGTTTTTCAGAGTGTCCCTTTCAGTCCTCAGGCCTACTTCTATAGATGGAAATGGACTGAACATATAACCCAATAAGAGAGATGTAAAGATGCTAAGTCTCAAATACATAACTTCTATATTTTTCAAAGGCAAACTTCGGTCTAAATAGTAAGAAAACAGAAGTAATGGTCATATCAAAGAAACAATCATCACCATCATGCAGCATAAAAAAAAATGGAACAAATCTGAAACAAGTGTAGAGCGTCAAATACTTGGTCACAATAATATCATCAGACAGAAGGTGCACCACAGAAATAAAAAGTAAAATAGCTCAGGTCAAAATAGCTCAGGTCAAAATAGCTCAGGTCAAAATAGCTCAGGTCAAAATAGCTCAGGTCAAAATAGCTCAGGTCAAAATAGCTCAGGTCAAAATAGCTCAGGTCAAAATAGCTCAGGTCAAAATAGCTCAGGTCAAAATAGCTCAGGTCAAAATAGCTCAGGTCAAAATAGCTCAGGTCAAAATAGCTCAGGTCAAAATAGCTCAGGTCAAAATAGCTCAGGTCAAAATAGCTCAGGTCAAAATAGCATTTCGAAAAGAAAAATGTCTTGTGCAATAAGTCTATGTCAATCGAAATGAGAAAGAGAGTTCAGCTGTGCTACATAGAGCCAATTCTGACCTATGGAAGTGAATCATGGACAGTAGACAAACAAATTAAATACAATTAGAAGCCACAGAGATAGGATTTCTCAGAAGAATGTTGAAAATTCAAAGAGAATGAAAAGAGAATGTTGATGGCTTGAAAGGATCTTCTTTGTTTCTTTGGTTATGGAAGGCCCCTGTATCACTGCAAATAAATTAAAATCCATAATTGCTCAACCGCCTGTGCCAGTGGAATTATCCAAATTACTAACTCATCTCTCAAACAAAGAAAGGTAGTTGTAGTCCCCATCATAACAGTCTCAGCACACACCAAAAGACATAAGGCGAAACCGCACAGAAAGTGAACACAACCAACTGTTCCTTGCCATAATGATATCATCATTCATCGTAAACAATTGGAATATCGAAACATGATCAAAACGAATGAAATACACAGCTCACGGTGTGCACAGAGCACCTAATTCAGTAGCTCCTGCAACAAGCCGGACTTGGAATATGAGGAAACTGCAACAAGGAACACTTTCATACATAGTCTTCAATGGTTCCTGCCGCCTATCCACCATATTGACCGGAAGTTCACATCCTCCTGAAAATGATGATGGTCATATTTTTAAAAATGTATAGCGCTTGATGATGTTAGGACATCGTTTTTGACTCCAGTTCCAAACATATACATCACAGTCGTCGGATTATCCCCGTCGCACATCAAACAACAGACCGTAAGATTAGTGTATGGCAGGTCTAGGGATATACGATGAGCCATTATGATGACGTAGCACACACAACAATCTTCTATGTTGGAATATCCTACATTTAATCACAAATAAAAAAAATGGATGCCATACTTTATCAATATCTGGAGGTCCCTTTACTTCTATCACTTTGTCAAAGTCATAATGGGGAATGACATATGGCTCAGGTGACTTCTTGATTTTCTTTGCTTTGTTTTCTGGTTGGATTTGCATGCTGGAGTTAGTGGCCCTGGATGCCCTGTCAAGATAGAAGAAACAATGGAGTTGTGAATAAGATAGAAGATTTACAAGAGATGTAAATAAGATAGAAGATTTACAAGAGATGTAAATAAGATAGAAGATTTACAAGTGTTGTAAATATGATAGAAGATTTACAAGAGATGTGAACAAGATAGAAGATTTACAAGAGTTGTAAATAAGATAGAAGATTTACAAGGTTGTGAATGAGATGGAAGAATCACAAAAGCTGTGACTGAATAGGAGATCTACAAAAATTGTGGCTAAGATAGAAGAATTACAAGAGTTGTGAATAAGATAGAAGAATTACAAGAGTTGTGAATAAGATAGAAGAATTACAAA
The DNA here is from genome assembly GCA_032433765.1 of Megaustenia siamemsis. NCBI lineage: Eukaryota > Metazoa > Mollusca > Gastropoda > Stylommatophora > Ariophantidae > Megaustenia > Megaustenia siamemsis. Next base: position 8,456,927 of record JAVIAB010000050.1, read on the forward strand.
GGTTGTGACAGAGATAGAAGGTCGCAAGAGTTGTGACTGAGATAGAAGGTCACAAGAGTTGTGACTGAGGCAGACCATAAGAGTTGTGTCTAAGATATTCTGGCAATGACTTATGACAGATTTTTTAGTTTAAAAAGCTATGGAATGCAGCCATCACCTAATCAAACTGAACACTGACAGGAAGAATGACATGAGTGTACTCATTAATACAATTATTTTACTTGTATTCTATAGGCACAGATGAAAGCTCATGCTTATTATATTTCTCTTACAGATTAAAGTTCATACCCATTATATTTCTCTTACAGATGAAAGCTCATACCCATTATATTTCTCTTACAGATGAAAGTTCATACCCATTATATTTCTCTTACAGATGAAAGTTCATACCCATTATATTTCTTTTACAGATGAAAGTTCATACCCATTATTTTTCTCTTACAGATGAAAGATCATACCCATTATATTTCTCTTACAGATGAAAGATCATACCCATTATATTTCTCTTACAGATGAAAGTTCATACCCATTATATTTCTTTTACAGATGAAAGATCATACCCATTATATTTCTTTTACAAATGAAAGTTCAAACCCATTATATTTCTTTTACAGATGAAAGTTCATACCCATTATATTTCTCTTACATATGAAAGTCCATACCCATTATATTTTTCAAAATGAAATTTCATTTATGGAGTTTAATGTTATCTCCAAATATTTAATTGTTATTTTTTTTGTGAGGTGTGTTTGAGTACATGAATACCCCCCACCCCCATACAAAGTAATATGCCTTTTATTTGTTTGCAGTAACTCATGTTGTTGTACATTCAAAAGGAATCTACTGCAAAGAACAGAGCATGGACACACCACGAACCTAGAGGATGTTGAAGCCAATGGAGTGTAGACCAAGTCATTATTGTTCTGAAAAGAAAAAGTGAAATGGTCAGTATTTTTTATAAAACAGTTTTTTTAACTGCTACAACTGTCAAAGATTTTACCTTCAAGCCATTAGGTATTTATTTCTAACCTCTATTAATATTCTAACATGCATCACTGATAGATTTTAAAGATTTATAATATTCTAACACCTAGTCATCGAGAGATCTGAAAGATTTATAATATTCTAACATGCAGTATTAGAGAGATTTCAAAAGCCTATAATATTCTAACATGCTGTAATAGAGAGATTTCAAAAGTCTATAATATTCTAACATGCAGTATTAGAGAGATTTCAAAAGTCTATAATATTCTAACATGCAGTATTAGAGAGATTTCAAAAGTCTATAATATTCTAACACATAGTCATTGAGAGATCTGAAAGATTTATAATATACTTCTTCTTCTTCTTTTTTTCTCTTTCACTGATACCTAAAAGGTGTCGTGGTTTATATCATTTGTCGTTCTTGTGCTGCTCGAATTGTCTGAATTAGTGATTTTCCTTTGTTATATCTATAACAAAGTCTATAATATTCTAACATGCAGTAATAGAGAGATTTAGTGGCTGTGTAAGAAGACTTATCAACCAACATAGAACTGGAGTCATCAGCCGCTGGACACTGAGGGAATTGCTGAGGAGGGGATCTGAGCACCTATGGACATGTTCGGAGTGCAATGATGATGACCTGCAAATAACTCAATAATAATAATAGAGAGATTTCAAAAGTCTATAATATTCTAACATGCAGTAATAGAGAGATTTCAAAATCTTTCCATTAAATCTTCAAAGATCTATAACATTCTAATTACCATCATTATGTGACTTCAAAGATCTATAATATTCTAGAGCACAATCTTTACACACAGTAATAGACAGATTTAAAATACCTACTCTAACATGCAGTCATTGAGAGATTTCAAGATCTATAGTATTTTAATGCACTGTCATTACATACAGTCATAGAGAGATTTCAAAGATTTATAATATTTTAAAAATAAGTCATTGACAGATGTGAAAGATCTATACTTCTTTAACATGCAGTCATTAAGATATTTCAAAGATGTATAACATTCTAACATACAGTCATTGAGATATTTCACAGATCTATAATATTTTAACATGCAGTCATTTATTTCAAAGATCTATAATATTTTAACATAGAGTCATTTAGATATTTAAAAGATTTGAAATATCAATAATATTCTAGCATAGTCTTTGAGAGTTGTGAAAGATCTATAATATTCTAACACACACCCTTTGAAAGTTTTAAAATATCTATTATATTCCAAAACTGTCATTGTGAAATGTGAAAGATCTATAATATTCTAACACACAACCTTTGAAAGATCTATAATATTTAAACACACATCCTTTGAAAGATTTTAAATATCTATAATATTTTAACACACAGTCTTTAAAAGATCTATAATATTATCCTTTGGAAGATGTGAAAGATTTATAATATTATCCTTTGGAAGATCTATAATATTCAAACTGACAGACTTTGAGACATAGACTCTACCAATCTAAGGCTGAGTGAACCTAGAAACCACTGATCTGGGCCAAACCCAACCTTTTGTCTTTGTAATCGAGTTCACTAACCACTGAGCTACTGCATTTCAAATATATATATATATGTACACTGTCTGCATTAATGTCATATTTCCCATACGTTGGTAGGTGTGACCATTACCTTTTACTTGAATAACATAAACATATAACTCACATAAGCAGGATCATCTTCATCATCATTATCTTCATCTAGTTTTTCATCCTCTTGATCATTGTATGATGTAACAAAATGATCTCGCAACTTCTGAGCAGCTGAGAACACTAACTGACGCAATAACTCCTGCAGAATGTAATCAATACATCGCAAAAAACAAGACAGTCGAGCCAGAATTTTTCGCCACTCAGCAATTTCCACATAAAGAGGCTTTTTTGCTGTTGAGAAATGAAAAACATGAAATAATTTTCAAAATATATGCCTAATTGTGAGAATACTTCAGCTTAGAGATTCAGTGATTATTGTAATAATCTTAAAACAAAATTAGCTCTGACCCATTACCATTATTCTGAGATTCAACTTCCCTAACACTTATAATGTAATCCATTTTAATTGTATTTGTTTCCCACTGAAGACTCTTTGAGTGGAAAGTTTGGTTTCCCAAAGCCTTATCTACCTGCACTGCCATAACTCCAATTTATTCAGATATTTTCTGCACTTTAAAGGCAACCCTAGACTACATAGCATTTAGGTAATAATGATACAAACTTTGCCCACAAGCAGCCAAGTAATTCTAAGATGTATATAAACTACAAACATCAGGGTTATTCCAATACAAATTTGGCCTACAAGTAACCAGATGATTCTAAGATATGCCTGGACTAAAAATAGCAGAGTTATTCCAATACAAATTTGGCCTACAAGTAACCAGATGATTCTAAGATATACCTGGACTAAAAATAGCAGGGTTATTCCAATATAAATTTGGCCTACAAGTAATCAGATAATTCTAAGATATGCCTGCACCACAAAAAAATCAGGTAATTTTTATTTTTAAAATTTGGCACACAAAGCCAAATGATGCTTGAATATAAACCTGGCATGCAAGCAATCAGCTAATCAACAATGTACTGACAATGTATGTATATGCTTCACATTACAAGAAAAGTTAATTGACTTGAATAAAATATTTAAAAATAATAGTTACAACAAAAGTGAATTATCTTGAATCAAATAATTATAATAATAGTTACTGAAATTGGAAATAACATTTTACCTTTTCCTTTTTCTTCCTTTTTAGTCTGGTGCCCATTTACATTAGTCTCTTGTACTTTCAACCAATTTAGACTTTTTTCAGTCCCTGCAGAAGATCTGACATGTTTTGTCTTGTCAATTTCATCTTTAATTCCTTGTGAAAAGCCCTCTATTTCTGCAACAGTCTGTGAGAAGCATAAATAAATTCAAACAATTAGAAAGTAACACAAAGCTGACACCTTCATTTAGCCAGTTTTGTGTTGTGTAACTCATCATCATTATTGTGTACCGTCTCTGCATCGAAGGTTGGCTACCATGGAGTGCCATTCCATTCTGTCTCTTGCTTTGATGGTACAGGTAGATATAATAGGCTGACTTATCCATCTTTTGATGTTAGTTGTCCATTATATTTTTTGCCCTTTAAAGGCAACCCTAGACAACATAGCATTCAGGTAATAATGATTGCCCACAAGTAGCCAAGTATTTCTAAGATGTAATAACACAACAGCAAAGTTAGCATGAGAACATTGATTGAAAAGTACATAGAAGTAAACAAACCAATATATGCCTGCTTCATAGATTACACCAAAACTTTCGATAGAATACACCATAATCAACTTATAGACTGCCTAAAGGATATAAATCTAGACACAGACATAAGACTAATATGTAATTTGTACTGGGAGCAAACAGCAATAATAAAATATAATAAGGAGAACTCTACACCCATGGATATAAAAAGAGAAGTAAGACAAGGATGCATCCTATCACCAAGCTTGTTCAATCTCTCTCTCACTCTCTGCAATCAAGACTCAATCAGAGTAGGATCCCAGACTCTCTCATGAAGTCAGCTGTCTGTTTCAGCGAATTGATTGCCCCATATAGTTTATCTTCCAGGGAGGTGGGTGTGGACCACATTGCTCTTCTCAGGTCTGTGTACTTGGAGCAATCCTGTAGAACATGTTTTGTAGTCATATTGTCCAGTACTTGTTCAATCTATACACTGAGCAAATCTTTAAAAACATCTCAGATGCCAGGCCTAAACATTAATGGAAAGATAATAAATAACCTAAGATATGCTGATGATACTGTTCTACTAGCAGAAAATCCTAAAGACCTACAACAATTGCTTAATGTGATAAACATAACAAGCATAAAATATGGACTAGATATGAATATCAAAAAGACTAAAACTATGATCATAAACAAAGAAAATCCTCAAGACCTACAAATAAATATCACAGTTGAAGGAATACATCTGGAGACAGTTCAGAGCTACAACTACCTTGGACATTCTATAACCAGTGATGGAAAATGTAAAATTGAAATAAACAAAAGAATAGGTATGGCAAAAATTAATTTTAATGTCATGAAAAATATACTAACAACAAAGCGAATAACAGCAGGGTTGAAACAGACAAGACAAATGAAATTTTTTGGGACATGTTTTGGGTGGAAAGAAAAAAAAAACAAACGATGAAGTCTTAAAATAACTAAAAATGAAAAGAAAACTACTAAACACAACTCAAACAAGACAAAAGAGATTTTTGGAGCATGTTAAAAGACACAACAGCCTACTAAAAGTAATATTGGAAGGGAAAATACAAAATAAAAGAGGCAGAGGCAGACCAAGACTAACATGGATGAATAACATCAAAAGATGGACAAGTCAATCTATGACAACCTGCACCATCAAAGCAAGACACAGAGTGGAGTGGCGATCCATGGTAGCCAACCTTCATTGCGGAGATGGCACTCGATGATGATGATGATGTTCATGTTTGTCTTGGTCTGCCTCTGCCTCTTTTACCTTGTATTTTCCCTTCCAAGATTACTTTTAGTAGGCTGCTGTGTCTTTTAACATGCCCCAAAAAATCTTATTTGTCTTGTTTGAATTGTGTTTAGTAGTTCTCTTTTCATTTTTAGTTGTTTTAAGACTTCATCGTTTGTTTTCTTTTCTTTCCATCCAATTCTTCCTACTCTTCTATAAATTCACATTTCAAAGGCTTCAATTTTCTGTTCTGCTTTCATGTGTAATGTCCGTGTTTCTGTATTATACAGGAATATTGAGAAGGTATAATATTTTGCTATTCTCAGCTTTAGCCCTGGTGTTATTTGTTTTGATGTAAATATATTTTTCATGGCATTAAAATTACTTTTTGCCATTCCAATTCTTTTGTTTATTTCTGTTGAACATTACCCCAACCACTGGTTAGTTGTGTAATTGGCTTATGAAATAAAAGAATGCCTGCCTGGAATAAACTCCATGTGATGTCGTACCATATGAGGCATATGCCAGTTAGTCGATATATATTGTCACTGCACACTGGACAACTCCATTAATGCTTGGAACTTCTCCTCAGTACATGTTTAGCAACTGACAGACCTAGATCTGTATTTATTTACCAGTCTTCTTTGGCCTCTGCGTAGCATTCTTGTTTGACATCAACCATTTTGACATGATCCTCTTTCAGCCTATTCAAGGTTGTAGACTCCCAATCATTGTCCAAATCACCTACTCATCCTAAGTCCCGGGGAGCACTGAAAATGTTAGCCATTGCTCATATATTCTACACAACAGCTAACCCAGCAAATCTATATGCTCATTTATTCCCTCTTACATCCAAATGTCCCAGCACAAAAATGAAGCAAGTTTTAATCAAATTTAACCTCCTCAGAGACTCCAACCACTGCCTTCAAGCTCAGCCCATTTCTATCTTCCTGAACACGCTTATTAAATTACTGAGGAAGCATGTGTGGGTAAAAGTCTGTGTCTCAGGCCAGCCTATTGCTTTAATTACTGTCATGACATCCATGGTCAAACTACTTGTAGTCAAAGCAAATGCACAATTGTCTTCCATGATAATTCTCCCTCCTCTCCCCCCTCCCACTCCCAACCTGAGGCTGTGTAAGCTCTAGCTCCATCAATGCTAAACAGTAGACCCTTCCCTTCTATGTATATGACTGTATCACCACAAAGAAATTCTTAAAAAATCAAATATGTACTTCAGCTTCCATAACCACTGGGTTTTGCTTTCTCCATCCTATGTTCACTTTGATGCATACTGAGAAGAACATATATCACTCAGCTGATGCTCATACCTATCCTCACTTTGATGCATACAGAGAAGGACATATATCACTCAGCTGATACTCATACCTATCCTCACTTTGATGCATACTGAGAAGGACATATATCACTCAGCTGATGCTCATACCTATCCCCGCTTTGATTCATACAGAGAAGGACATATATCACTCAGCTGATACTCATACCTATCCCCACTTTGATGCATACAGAGAAGGACATATTTCACTCAGCTGATACTCATACCTATCCCCACTTTGATGCATACAGAGAAGGACATATATCACTCAGCTGATACTCATACCTATCCCCACTTTGATGCATACAGAGAAGGACATATTTCACTCAGCTGATACTCATACCTATCCCCACTTTGATGCATACAGAGAAGGACATATTTCACTCAGCTGATACTCATACCTATCCTCACTTTGATGCATACAGAGAAGGATATATATCACTCAGCTGATGCTCATACCTATCCTCACTTTGATGCATACAGAGAAGGACATATATCACTCAGCTGATACTCATACCTATCCTCACTTTGATGCATACAGAGAAGGAGGACATATATCACTCAGCTGATACTCATACCTATCCTCACTTTGATGCATACAGAGAAGGAGGACATATATCACTCAGCTGATGCTCATACCTATCCTCACTTTGATGCATACAGAGAAGGACATATATCACTCAGCTGATACTCATACCTATCCTCACTTTGATGCATACTGAGAAGGACATATATCACTCAGCTGATGCTCATACCTATCCTCACTTTGATGCATACAGAGAAGGACATATATCACTCAGCTGATGCTCATACCTATCCTCACTTTGATGCATACTGAGAAGGACATATATCACTCAGCTGATACTCATACCTATCCTCACTTTGATGCATACTGAGAAGGACATATATCACTCAGCTGGCACTCATACCTATCCTCACTTTGATGCATACAGAGAAGAACGTATATCACTCTGCTGATACTCATACCTATCCTCACTTTGATGCATACTGAGAAGGACGTATATCACTCAGCTGATACTCATACCTATCCTCACTTTGATGCATACTGAGAAGGACGTATATCACTCAGCTGATACTCATACCTATCCTCACTTTGATGCATACTGAGAAGGACGTATATCACTCAGCTGATACTCATACCTATCCTCACTTTGATGCATACAGAGAAGGAGGACATATATCACTCAGCTGATACTCATACCTATCCTCACTTTGATGCATACAGAGAAGGATATATATCACTCAGCTAATACTCATACCTATCCTCACTTTGATGCATACAGAGAAGGACATATATCACTCAGCTGATGCTCATACCTATCCTCACTTTGATGCATACAGAGAAGGACATATATCACTCAGCTGATACTCATACCTATCCTCACTTTGATGCATACAGAGAAGGATATATATCACTCAGCTGATACTCATACCTATCCTCACTTTGATGCATACAGAGAAGGACATATATCACTCAGCTGATACTCATACCTATCCTCACTTTGATGCATACAGAGAAGGACATATATCACTCAGCTGATACTCATACCTATCCTCACTTTGATGCATACAGAGAAGGACATATATCACTCAGCTGGCACTCATACCTATCCTCACTTTGATGCATACAGAGAAGGGCATATATCACTCAGCTGATACTCATACCTATCCTCACTTTGATGCATACAGAGAAGGACATATATCACTCAGCTGGCACTCATACCTATCCTCACTTTGATGCATACAGAGAAGAACGTATATCACTCTGCTGATACTCATACCTATCCTCACTTTGATGCATACAGAGAAGGACGTATATCACTCAGCTGACACTCATACCTATCCTCACTTTGATGCATACAGAGAAGGACATATATCACTCAGCTGATACTCATACCTATCCTCACTTTGATGCATACAGAGAAGGACATATATCACTCAGCTGATACTCATACCTATCCTCACTTTGATGCATACAGAGAAGGACATATATCACTCAGCTGATACTCATACCTATCCTCACTTTGATGCATACAGAGAAGGACATATATCACTCAGCTGATACTCATACCTATCCTCACTTTGATGCATACAGAGAAGGACATATATCACTCAGCTGGCACTCATACCTATCCTCACTTTGATGCATACAGAGAAGGACATATATCACTCAGCTGGCACTCATACCTATCCTCACTTTGATGCATACAGAGAAGGACGTATATCACTCAGCTGGCACTCATACCTATCCTCACTTTGATGCATACAGAGAAGGACATATATCACTCAGCTGGCACTCATACCTATCCTCACTTTGATGCATACAGAGAAGGACATATATCACTCAGCTGATACTCATACCTATCCTCACTTTGATGCATACAGAGAAGGACATATATCACTCAGCTGATACTCATACCTATCCTCACTCTGATGCATACAGAGAAGGACATATATCACTCAGCTGATACTCATACCTATCCTCACTCTGATGCATACAGAGAAGGACATATATCACTCAGCTGGCACTCATACCTATCCTCACTCTGATGCATACAGAGAAGGACATATATCACTCAGCTGGCACTCATACCTATCCTCACTTTGATGCATACAGAGAAGGACATATATCACTCAGCTGGCACTCATACCTATCCTCACTTTGATGCATACAGAGAAGGACGTATATCACTCAGCTGGCACTCATACCTATCCTCACTTTGATGCATACAGAGAAGGACATATATCACTCAGCTGGCACTCATACCTATCCTCACTTTGATGCATACAGAGAAGGACGTATATCACTCAGCTGGCACTCATACCTATCCTCACTTTGATGCATACAGAGAAGGACGTATATCACTCAGCTGGCACTCATACCTATCCTCACTTTGATGCATACAGAGAAGGACGTATATCACTCAGCTGGCACTCATACCTATCCTCACTTTGATGCATACAGAGGACGTATATCACTCTGCTGGCACTCATACCTATCCTCACTTTGATGCATACAGAGAAGGACGTATATCACTCTGCTGGCACTCATACCTATCCTCACTTTGATGCATACAGAGAAGGACGTATATCACTCTGCTGGCACTCATACCTATCCTCACTTTGATGCATACAGAGAAGGACGTATATCACTCAGCTGGCACTCATACCTATCCTCACTTTGATGCATACAGAGAAGGACATATATCACTCAGCTGGCACTCATACCTATCCTCACTTTGATGCATACAGAGAAGGACGTATATCACTCTGCTGGCACTCATACCTATCCTCACTTTGATGCATACAGAGAAGGACGTATATCACTCAGCTGGCACTCATACCTATCCTCACTTTGATGCATACAGAGAAGGACGTATATCACTCAGCTGGCACTCATACCTATCCTCACTTTGATGCATACAGAGAAGGACGTATATCACTCAGCTGGCACTCATACCTATCCTCACTTTGATGCATACAGAGAAGGACATATATCACTCAGCTGGCACTCATACCTATCCTCACTTTGATGCATACAGAGAAGGACGTATATCACTCAGCTGGCACTCATACCTATCCTCACTTTGATGCATACAGAGAAGGACGTATATCACTCTGCTGGCACTCATACCTATCCTCACTCTGATGCATACAGAGAAGGACGTATATCACTCAGCTGGCACTCATACCTATCCTCACTTTGATGCATACAGAGAAGGACATATATCACTCAGCTGGCACTCATACCTATCCTCACTTTGATGCATACAGAGAAGGACATATATCACTCAGCTGATACTCATACCTATCCTCACTTTGATGCATACAGAGAAGGACGTATATCACTCAGCTGATACTCATACCTATCCTCACTTTGATGCATACAGAGAAGGACGTATATCACTCAGCTGATACTCATACCTATCCTCACTTTGATGCATACAGAGAAGGATGTATATCACTCAGCTGGCACTCATACCTATCCTCACTTTGATGCATACAGAGAAGGACGTATATCACTCAGCTGGCACTCATACCTATCCTCACTTTGATGCATACAGAGAAGGACGTATATCACTCAGCTGGCACTCATACCTATCCTCACTTTGATGCATACAGAGAAGGACGTATATCACTCAGCTGGCACTCATACCTATCCTCACTTTGATGCATACAGAGAAGGACGTATATCACTCAGCTGGCACTCATACCTATCCTCACTTTGATGCATACAGAGAAGGACATATATCACTCAGCTGATACTCATACCTATCCTCACTTTGATGCATACAGAGAAGGACGTATATCACTCAGCTGATACTCATACCTATCCTCACTTTGATGCATACAGAGAAGGACATATATCACTCAGCTGATACTCATACCTATCCTCACTCTGATGCATACAGAGAAGGACATATATCACTCAGCTGGCACTCATACCTATCCTCACTCTGATGCATACAGAGAAGGACATATTTCACTCAGCTGACACTCATACCTATCCTCACTTTGATGCATACAGAGAAGGACATATATCACTCAGCTGGCACTCATACCTATCCTCACTTTGATGCATACAGAGAAGGACATATATCACTCAGCTGATACTCATACCTATCCTCACTCTGATGCATACAGAGAAGGACGTATATCACTCAGCTGGCACTCATACCTATCCTCACTTTGATGCATACAGAGAAGGACATATATCACTCAGCTGGCACTCATACCTATCCTCACTCTGATGCATACAGAGAAGGACGTATATCACTCAGCTGATACTCATACCTATCCTCCCTAAGTTCTAAGTCCTCAAGTGAACAAATATTTTGAACAATATCCTCAGCCTGACCCATCAAAGTTTTCCCTCCCTTAATCTACTCCCTTTCTGACTCCCTTTCTGACTCCCGATCTCACTGAGCAGTGGATGGTGTATGTCAGCACTGGTTCAAGGCATGTGCTCAACAAAGTTTTGTCCTGTCTTTCATGATGGGAAAATCAAAGAGGTAATGCACAGCTTTGTGTTGTGTATCTTTTGAGCATTCAAAAATAGTGCACAGACTCGTTCTGTAATATTTCCAGTCATTCTATCTGCATGTGACTCAGAATCAGAATAGCCAGGGCATATTCAATCACAGAAAAGACCAGTCCCTGGTATAAAAGAACAGTGTGATGCTGCCCACATTCTGCCACTGCCACTACCCTCACTACAGCCTGGCCCTTTCATAATTGATCTATGTGCTTGGTAAAGGTAAGGCTTGAATCAAACAACAAACCTAGACGTTGTGTTGGTCCTCTCCACAACCTCTGGTCACAGACTCACAATTGGTGTTGGTGTGTTGACAATGTGGTTGATCAGAGAGAACTATGTGATACTTACCTCTGTCAGGGTGCCCAGTGCTCCTGCCTCACTACACCATGTGTTTAAGAGTCTTTTTTTGGCTTAACTCTCCAGCAACCTGCTCCTGGTCTTTACCCTGACAGTACACTAAAACATCATCAACATAAGATGTTGTCCTCCCTAGACCAGTGATCTGCTCACTTGTGACTCTCAAAGTTTAGACATTGAATAAAAGCTTGAGATAATGGTAAGCCCTGTGATGGACCAGAGTGTATTGTTGTTGATTCAGAGGTTCACCCTTCACATTTAAACGCCACCGTTCACTGGATAGGGGTTGCAGAGATCCAGTTAAGAAAGAATGGACTGATATTGAGTGTGAGAAGCTGAGTCATCAAGAAATCAAAAGGCACCCTATTGTATGCCCATCCTTCAGGTTGATCACAGCAGCACATGTCTCATCTAAGTGAAAACCCTCAGAGACATCATGAACAAAAACAGCAGTATTGTTCCAAGCCTGTTTATTGGGGTGGTATTGTTTATTAGGGTGGTATTGTTTATTGGGGTGGTATTGTTTATTGGGGTGGTATTGTTTATTAGGGTGGTATTGTTTATTGGGGTGGTATTGTTTATTGGGGTGGTATTGTTTATTGGGGCGGTATTGTTTATTGGGGCGGTATTGTTTATTGGGGTGGTATTGTTATTGGGGTGGTATTGTTTATTGGGGTGGTATTGTTTATTAGGGTGGTATTGTTTATTGGGGTGGTATTGTTTATTGGGGTGGTATTGTTTATTGGGGTGGTATTGTTTATTGGGGCGGTATTGTTTATTGGGGCGGTATTGTTTATTGGGGCGGTATTGTTTATTGGGGCGGTATTGTTTATTGGGCGGTATTGTTTATTGGGGCGGTATTGTTTATTGGGGCGGTACTGTTTATTGGGGCGGTATTGTTTATTGGGGCGGTATTGTTTATTGGGGCGGTATTGTTTATTGGGGCGGTATTGTTTATTGGGGCGGTATTGTTTATTGGGGCGGTATTGTTTATTGGGGCGGTATTGTTTATTGGGGCGGTATTGTTTATTGGGGCGGTATTGTTTATTGGGGCGGTATTGTTTATTGGGGCGGTATTGTTTATTGGGGCGGTATTGTTTATTGGGGCGGTATTGTTTATTGGGGCGGTATTGTTTATTGGGGCGGTATTGTTTATTGGGGCGGTATTGTTTATTGGGGTGGTATTGTTTATTGGGGTGGTATTGTTTATTGGGGTGGTATTGTTTATTGGGGTGGTATTGTTTATTGGGGTGGTATTGTTTATTGGGGTGGTATTGTTTATTGGGCTGGTATTGTTTATTGGGGTGGTATTGTTTATTGGGGCGGTATTGTTTATTGGGGCGGTATTGTTTATTGGGGTGGTATTGTTTATTGGGGTGGTATTGTTTATTGGGTGGTATTGTTTATTGGGGTGGTATTGTTTATTGGGGTGGTATTGTTTATTGGGGTGATATTGTTTATTGGGGTGGTATTGTTTATTGGGGTGGTATTGTTTATTGGGGTGGTATTGTTTATTAAGGTGGTATTGTTTATTGGGGTGGTATTGTTTATTGGGTGGTACTGTTTATTGGGGTGGTACTGTTTATTGGGGTGGTATTGTTTATTGGGGTGGTATTGTTTATTGGGGTGGTATTGATTATTGGGGTGGTATTGATTATTGGGGTGGTATTGTTTATTGGGGTGGTATTGTTTATTGGGGTGGTATTGTTTATTGGGGTGGTATTGTTTATTGGGGTGGTATTGTTTATTGGGGTGGTATTGTTTATTGGGGTGGTATTGTTTATTGGGGTGGTATTGTTTATTAGGGTGGTATTGTTTATTGGGGTGGTATTGTTTATTGGGTGGTATTGTTTATTGGGGTGGTATTGTTTATTGGGGTGGTATTGATTATTGGGGTGGTATTGTTTATTGGGGTGGTATTGTTTATTGGGTGGTATTGTTTATTGGGGTGGTATTGATTATTGGGGTGGTATTGTTTATTGGGGTGGTATTGTTTATTGGGTGGTATTGTTTATAGGGTGGTATTTTCCAAGGGTAGATGGAAAGGAAAGGCATATATAAAAGATGGATAAGAGTGCACAGATTGAGGCAGGCCTGGTGTAAATTGGAGTGACATCAAGAAAACTCAACAGCCACACTACATAACAATAGTTAAAGCTGACAAAGAGAGCAAGAGAGAGTTAGAACTTTGTAACTCCTGCAACACTCAAAAGGATATATAAAGAAATGATGAAGCAGAATAAAGGAAGAACAACATAGGAAAAAAACAAATACAATTATATGATTGGTATCAAACAAACAATAAAATAATAATGAGTTACCAAGGTAATGCACTTTCACCTCAAGATGAATAAAACTGACCAATCACAGCACACTCACATCACATGACTTCCAGTTATTACAAATTAAACATACACAGCAGTGACTCCAGCACTTTATTAAACTATACACTCTTATATTTGTATTTTTTATTATTTTTTTTTTTTTGCATTCGCCAGTTTCTTTCATCTCTGGTGAAGTCCCTATAGACTAGGTGCTGAATTTTGCATTTGAATCCATTTACCCCTGGCAGCCATGTGCACAGAGGTTCTTTGCCACACAGGGAGCTAACTTCATCTTTGGGGGTACTCATATTTTTTTCGTCGATAAGTAATTGACGTTTCAAGCCAGGCCTCACTGCTGAGACCAGAAGTGGTTGCCACAGAGAGAAATCACAAAAAAATCCCAACAGGTTTAACCAGGATTTGAACTCACAACCTCTCTGTCTCGAGACAGGCATCTTTCCTCGAGACCAACCAGTCCCCCTATACACTCAAATGGTATGACTCACACATTTATAAATCAAATATTCACTTTATAAACTGAGTTCTCATATTGTGTTAATTCCTCATCATGCACAATTATAAATTGAACACTCGAAAGACAATACTGCCATGCTCAGAATTATAAAGTGAAGACTCAATGTACATGTCTTCCATACACACACAATTATAAATGGAATAAAAGTGACTCAGATACAAAAACCTATAAACTAAACACTCACAGACTTAACTTACACAAACACTCACAATTATAACAAGAACGCTCACAGCACATGACTCCCAAATGCAAACCAATATAAAGAGAACACCCACAGCACATGACTCCCAAATACAAACCGATATAAAGAGAACACCCACAGCATATGACTCCCAAATACAAACCAATATAAAGAGAACACTCACAGCATATGACTCCCAAATACAAACCAATATAAAGAGAACACTCACAGCATATGACTCCCAAAATGCAAACCAATATGAAGAGAACACTCACAGCACATGACTCCCAAAAATGCAAACCAATATAAAGAAAACACCCACAGCATATGACTCCCAAATACAAACCAATATGAAGAGAACACTCACAGCATATGACTCCCAAAATGCAAACTGATATAAAGAGAACACCCATAGCACATGACTCCCAAATTCAAACCGATGTAAAGAGAACACTCACAGCACATGACTCCCAAATTCAAACCGATGTAAAGAGAACACTCACAGCACATGACTCCCAGACAACCTCCAACATCTTTCCTCTAAGCGAATTCAGTTGCTGCAATGCCCGGTCACATCTGCACTTCTGAAGAGCTTCAAACTCCTGCAAGGTCATGGTCACAGTTGGATCAAGCTCAACAAGAGAGATAATGCTGCTGGTGTCTCCATCTTTGAAAACATTTGTGACACTCTCACACAAGCCACGCACGTGAATCAGGCATCCCTGGAGAACTTCATTAGCAAGGAACAATGATCTGTACAGCTTTGCTCTATGAGTTCCGACAATAAATATAACAAAAACAAATATTATACTAACAGCAATAGAGGTCACTGCATGTCTTTGTTTATGATAGAATAACACGGAATCATCAAAATTAATCAGCCAATGAGATGGCTAAAAAAAAATCTAAATGCATTAACTTGACATTTTGTCATCTTTGTCAAATTTATAAACTCAAAATACAAATTCCTGGAATTCAACAGTTTGGAACAGGCAAGCATTTCACCCTCCCTATCATCATCATCATGTGCCATACCAGTTGGCGTAGGTGATCATGTCCTTCCACAATCTTCTATCTACAGTGCATCATATCAGTTCTGTTGTTGACTGTTTTCCATGCCATGACACCAAGCTATCCAGTAGTTTCTTTCTTTGTCATCTGCGATCTCTTTTTCCTTTTATTTTGCCAGTTGTAACCAAGTATTCCAACTTTCCTCTTCTCATAATGTGCCCAAAAAATGTTGATTGTTTCTTTCTGATGTTTTTCAGGAGTTCCCTTTTTGTGTTGGCCTCTTTGAAAATTTCCTCATTGGTCTTTTTAGCTGTCCAGGGAACTTTCAACATTCTTCTGAGAAACCCCATCTCTGTGGCCTCTAATTGTCTTTTCATTTGTTTGTCTACTGTCCACGATTCACTTCCATAGGTCAGAATTGGTTCTATATAGCACCGATGAACTCTCTTTCTCATTTCTATTGACATAGATTTGTTGCATAAGATATTTTTCATTTTCTGAAATGCTATTTTGGCCTGAGCTATTCTGCTTTTTATTTCCGTGGTGCATCTCCCATCTGATGTTATTATTGTGCAAAAGTATTTGATGCTTTGCACTTGTTTCAGATTTGTCTTGTTTATTTTTATGCTGCATGATGGTGATGATTGTTTCTTTGATATAACCATTACTTCTGTTTTCTTACTATTCAGACTGAGACCTTTTTTGTTGTTTTCTTTTACAACCGTCCCTATACCTTTGAAATTATTGCTTTCAGTGAGCCCTGAGTGTTGGATTTGTTTCCTTTGATGTTGAATTTTTTTTTTCAAACACCACGCGCACTACGTAAAGTGTATAAAGCTGTCGCAAAAATAGGGCTTTTTTTTTGTTTAGAAATTTGGTTCATTTTTTTTTAAATTTGTTTTGGTTTTCTTTTTTTTTCTTATGATAGGGGAAATCTCATTTACTGTTGGCAAGACATCAAACAAATCGTTGCAACACGGGATAGGTGGTAAATAACGCTAAAAGGAAGCCAAACAAACGGCTGAAATGACAGACTAATGACTGACGTGTCAACAAACAACATAACACCTCCAGGGACCCCGGTGAAATATAGTTGAATTTCAGGCCATAAACTGAACCTAAACCAGGAAATAATTACCGCATCAAATCCCATGTCTCTTCTTAGGTAAACATACAGTTCTGAAGCAAAAGTTCAAAGAAAATTGTATTTTCCAAACTTTAAACGTAACAATTAATGTTCGCCATTTTGACGAAGGTGTCGTAAAAAACATCACTCATGGAGAAGTGTCGTAATCTAGAGTTAAAGTTTAAATAAATTGATTTACATTAACACATTTCTTACCATAGGGTTTAACTGACTGTGCTACAACCATTTTATCATAATTTTAAAAAAATATGAAATAACAGCAAGGAAATAAATGAAAATTGATCTAAAATGCACTGTTTGTTCTGACAATATGCTTAGGATGTTGGACAAGAATTTAAATAAGAGAATTACAAGATTTTAGTGGAAATAATTACGGAAAAATTAATAAAATAAAAACTGCAAAAACTAGCTCTAGGTGTTCAATGCATCTACAACAAGACAGTTTTTGTAGCTTGCTTTTAATTTAAGCAACAATAGCACAATTCTCTCTCGATCTCTCTCTTATACGCCTTTGAGTGTCACGAAGATACAAAGTTCTAGTTCCTGCCTTTCTGGCAGTCTTAGTCATTTTCATTTGATGTTGTAGTAGTATTTATAACATGATTACAGGATTTATTTTGATTAAATATGATTTTTTATAAATTGTAAAATGTTTTATATACCACTGTGATGGTTCTTGAGAGTTCTCTTCCATGACGAGTCCAGTATACATACATGTCCTACATACATGACCTACATACATGACCTACATACAGAACCTACACACATGGAACACAGCTATGTTACTGAATATGATACATTTATGACCAAGATGGAATAACTCTCCAAGCCAAGAGTTGTAGTTTTGCATGAAGTTTGTCCAAAATTATTCTTTTTTGAAAATATAAATTTTATGAAGATAACTTTAAATTTGTGCTCATGCAAAAAAAAAAAGTGCAGAGTTTTCACCCCATTTTTTTTTTCAGTGCCACACTTTACAGAGAATTTAGCAGGAGATAACTGTCAGAAGTATTCCTCTGTTGGGCTAGAGTTTCTGCCCTTCAGCTGTAAGAATTAGGTATACAAATCGAAGATAGTCAAGCCCATATCTTCTGTTTGTATGAAATTTATTAAAAAATGGATTGCATGCTCCTATCTGCCATAAACCTAAACTTTTTTTAACAAGTTGTAAGATTAAGATAAGCCATCAAATGAGAATCAGAGTGTAAAAGATAAAGACCTAGAGAAACAATAAAAAGAACATTGAGGTGAGATGCAGCAACAGCAGGCATCAGCCCCTTTGTCGAGATTGAGAGGCTTGCAGAGAACAAGGACAATGTGGCGAGATACGATGTGGGTTCAATGCAAAGTCTGACACTTGATAACAAAGATTATCGGACAAAGAGAGTAGAATTTCTGCCCTATCTTCTCCCTGTCTTCAGCTCAAAAGGACAGTAGACAGATTTATAGAAGAGTGTGATAAATTAATAACATTGATCAGGAAGGCAAAGGCAGTAGGAATCGGCTCCCTCAATGAGATTGACATGCTTGCATAGAACAGAGACAAATGGCAAGATTTGATAAAAGATCTTTGCAAGGATTGAGACTGCCGGAAAGAAAATTAAGAAAAGGAGAAAGAGTATCTGGGTCTATGCCCTATGGGCCAGCCATGACTCGAAAGGTCAATAGATAGATAGATTTATAGAAGTGTAAGATAAATTACTGAATTTCTGCTTTAAAAAACTAACCATGCTATACAATTTTATGGAAATGAACTTGTAGACAGAATTACAAAAATAGTGTACACATCAGTCAGAAACAGCCAATCAAATTTAACTAGACCAGCCAAACCCCATATGTGTCACTTACTGTTGTTCTCTGTTTCTTTGTCTTTGAATTATTCTCTTCCACTGTTTAAAAGCTTTCCAAAGTCTGTCAAGAATAAAATACATTGCAAGCACTGATCAGACATTGTTTAATTGTATAGAAAATAGGACTGAATCTGCTACAAATATTTCTGTAGCTCAATCATTTAGAAAATCTTTGTTTCAATGTTGTACTAACAATGCTAGACTTGGACCTTGTCTTGAGGTTTTGCCTACTTCTTGGTGAGAAACAATCCATTCATTCTTAGACTAAGTTTTCCAGGTTGTCTGCCTGCCTGCCTGTCTGTCTGTCTATCCATTGTCCTTTCTAGTCAAAGACAGCACATAGGGCAGAACTACAATCTCAAAAACAGAAACCTTGCGTGCCAAAATGGCACATATTGCAGATATCATTGCTTCTAAAATCTATAACTCTGTTTCCATAGCAATACTTTTTACAATGACAGCTTATATCAGGTTCCAGGTTATATTAGATCACAATTGCAATCCAAAAATGAAAGGGCTAGAGTCCATGTGTGTGGAATTGTACTGAGAGATTATTTTCCTAACCTTTCACCTGGTGTGTGTATATATAGTAACACTAATCATGTGATACCCATATCTCCAATTAAATGTGTTAAAATGTGTGTCCTTTTAGTAGTTCTTTGTAACTACTGACTGAGGAAAAGTATTGGTTTTCGCAGCTTCCAGAATTAGCCGATATTCTTGATCCTTCCCGCACCGTAAGACATCACATAGCGCTCGTAGTGTTTTTTGCTACCCATCTCTAGTCTGGGTGAGGTGTTCAATTTTATTTAATAAGTATATGCCTGCCAACTTTGCTTCTCTTATAAGTGTTCTTTTAAGTGTCCTTTAGGTCTTCTTCTTTTTTTGTATCCTGATGTTTCCCGTAGAAGAGTCTGTTTTAGAATTCTCTTGTTGTCTCTTCACAGCTCATGTCTGACATATGCCCATCTTCTTTCCTTAATTGTAGTTGAGATCTTTAGTTGCATGGCCATTTCTCTGATCTCAATATTAGTCTTGAATTCATTCAATTGTATACAATGTATTTTTCGTAGGCATTTGTCTTCAAAAGTGACCTGGCGATTGAGATATACATTGCCCTGTGGTGGTATTGTTATTTTTCATCATTTTTGTTTTATCCCTATTGATTTGAGCAAGATTTTTGGCATGACTCATTTTAACACTACAAGATTCTACAACCATGATAGTTTCCCTGCTTAGGGTTGCCTCAAAGCGAGTCTCAGTGTAAGGCTGTCAGCCTCATGCCTAACATCCACGCAAGACGATAAATAATCAAATCCTCCATCTTGGAACACACTGGAAGCCAATATACAGCTTTTTTAAAATGTCATGGGTTGATAAATTTTAATTATAAAAAAAGTGGTGTTTCACAAAAATGGTCTTTACTTGAATAAATTGGATGTGTACCTGTATTAAAAGAAAAACACATAAAAAACATACTGATTACGAGTTACCCATATTATGTAGAAGGTATAATTTAACATATTTATTTTGATTCTAAACTCAATTTTATCAAAAATATAAAAACAAACTTTAGATGTGACTGGCCCAGAAATGTATTGTAGCTAAAAGCATTTTACTAGCCTGAATTTGACAAAGAAGGGAAGATGGAAAACCATATAGAACAATCTTCTCTCCCATAGCCACCAGAGAGCAGGAGTGGTATTAGACTCATCCATTTCATCAGCTTCATAGCACTGAAAGTGAATAAATAAATCATCCATTACATCAGCTTCATAACACTGAAAGTGAATAAATAAATCATCCATTTAATCAGCTTCATAACACTGAAAGTGAATAAATAAATCATCCATATAATCAGCTTCATAACACTGAAAGTGAATAAATAAATCATCCATTTAATCAGCTTCATAACACTGAAAGTGAATAAATAAATCATGCATTTAATCAGCTTCATAACACTGAAAGTGAATAAATAAATCATCCATATAATCAGCTTCATAACACTGAAAGTGAATAAATAAATCATGCATTTAATCAGCTTCATAACACTGAAAGTGAATAAATAAATCATCCATATAATCAGCTTCATAACACTGAAAGTGAATAAATAAATCATCCATTTAATCAGCTTCATAACACTGAAAGTGAATAAATAAATCATCCATTTAATCAACTAAACAAAATGGATAGTGAAAACATAAATAATTCATTGTGGACACACAACTTGTTATATTAAAATAATAATTTATGATTAAAGATCTTGAAAAAAAAAGACAATAATTTGAATTGTTTGTAATATGAAAATCATTATTTGGGATTATACAACTTTTAACTTTAGATTATGGTACCAACATAAAAATGACAACATCAAAATACAAATTCTCCAAATTTGACAGTTTCCCATGATCAAACATGACTTATATCATTATGTTAAGATTTTCTTTGGACTATTGTTTTCATACCTCAACTTTGCTGATGACATAGTCCACATCAGCAGTCAGATAAAAATGATGCAGGAAAACACAAATGAACTATCATCAATAGCCAGCAAAATTGGGCTTGTGCTCAATCATAAAAAAATAAAGTCTTGAAAAGCTTAATTCCAACAGATGACAAAATATACATGGAAAATAAACCAGTGGAAGAGATCAACCACTTTATCTATCTTGGAAATCACATTGACCGTGAAGGGGATACAAGAAAAGAAATTAGAATCAGAATAGCTAAAGCAGCAATGTCTTTCAGAAGCCTTGAAAAGTTGTTGAAATCAAAACTCATCAGCACAAACACAAAACTTAGACTATTTAAATCAAATGTACTATCAACCCTTACGTATGCGTGTGAAAGCTGGAAAACAACAAGAGACATAGGAACAAAGTTAAACGCATTTGAAAATAAATGTCTAAAGAAAATACTTGGTATAGCATGGAACGAATTCAAAACAAATGAGGAAATTAGAGAAATCGCCAATCAACCACTAATATTTTCAGTAATAAAGAAAAGACGATGGTCATATGTTGGACATGTGATGAGGAGAGATAATAACTGAATAACAAAGCAAGCCCTCATGTGAGAAACAACAGGTAAAAGGAAAAGAGGCCTACCCAGATAGACACTGAGTAGAATGTTGATCAGAGAGGCAAGAGGAGCAGGAATCGACTCCCTCAATGAGATAGAGTTGCTTGCACAGAGCAGAGACAAATGGCGAGATTTTATAAAACATCTTTACAAGGATTGAGACTGCTAGAATAAAAATTTAGATAAGAGAAAGCGTATCTGGGTCTATGCCCTATGGGCCGGCTATGACTCAAAAGGTCAATAGATAGATAGATTGTTTTCATCAAGTTCTGATTTATTCATTTTTCATTTGAAACTAAACATAGTTGTCTTTTTAAAATATGAAAATCAAAATATAAACTTCCCTATTTATAGATAATTACAGGAATGATGTGTCCTCACTCACCATTGTTACATAAGATGCACTAATTGTAAAAAACATTTTGGCAGAATGTGCGTCATTAGCTGAGACCACCTGTAGGTCATATGGATTGTATCGAGCCCGTGCGCTTGTATGATTGTGTGGCAAGCAATAGAAAAACTCTCCGCTGTCTTCTCTTGTTTTTCCTGCTTCCTGGAAACAACCAATAGCAAAACAGGCAAGAATTTGTTCAACAAAATTGTGCAGAAAAACAAACAAGCATTGAAACAATAAATGAGAAGCTTGATATAAACCGATAGCTCAGTGGTTAGTGTACTGGACTACAAAGGACAGCTTCCAGTTCTATCTATCTATTGACCTTTCAAGCCGTAGCCGACCCATAGGGCGTAGACCAAAATGTTCCTTCTCTTAATGGGTACCGGATTTTTTTCTGGGAAAGTAAAGTGGCATGGGCGTAATACCGACCATATTACCCCAAAAATCATGAAGGTCTGTAAAATTTATGGTCACTAACACCATATTCCCTATACGCCACTTGGTGTGAAGGGGGTACTTTACTTTCTTTTTCTTTGATACAAACCATATAGTAAACATCTCATTAGTCTACTAAGACTGCTTTACTTAAGAGAAAGGAAGCAACTCTGGTTATAAACAATTGTCAAGGAAAATGTCAGATTTAGGGAATAATCCAGAACAAAAGCATATCAAAGATGGCAGATGTAATGAACAGCAGGGAAGTAAACACAGTGCAGCACAATTTATCAATAATCAGATGAAACAAAAATATCACCAACTATGCTCAGAAAAATAGTAAAGGCACTTGTCACAACTTGTACGGGAAATAAGGAATTTATTTCCATATTGTTCCATGACCTTTGGTACATTTATGGGTATGTGGTCAGTACCACACCAGGCTGCCTTGTAAGGTAAGGTAAAGGTAAAGTACGAGACTTGAACCGGCGTCTTAGCACGCGAGTTTACACCCATATGTGCTCGGCCGCCTATCCAGAAATGTTCGGATATTTCTGTATAGTGTCGCCTCAAGCATCGAAACTCAGATGCGAAGCGACATTCCTCACCTTCCCAGGATAATACCCTGGTACCCATTTCTGCCAACGGCTGGGTCGACCGTGGGGGTATTTTTTTATTTTTCCAACCACGAGTACAATTCACACTGCTCCCAGCGGGAATCGAACACAGGCTGAGTGGCTGCCTTGTATTCCCAGTGAAAACTGTTGGACAATCATAGAAGAAATAGCTGACAAATGTGATCAATCTTTGCAGTTCTTGCATCAGTCATAACTGAACTATGCAAAATTCACCTCTTGAAACAGGTTCTTTGTTCAAAATTATAATTTATTCTGCTAGGTAAAGGTATCCCCTTAGCATTTGTGCCAATATATATAACAGAGAATAGGGCTTTCACTTTTGCTGTGTGAATTTTTACAAGGACCCAGTGCTTCTCTCCCTAGAAATCAATCCTAGAAATCAATCCCTGGTTAAAGGGCAGGTCTCTTTTTTCTTCTTTTCATCTTGTAACCACTCGGGTGTCAACAGAGATATAAAGTTCTGGATCTTGCCCTTTCAGCAGCTTCAATTATTGTCAATTTATGTTGTCACGTCTCTTTGATGTTGTCTGTCCATCTTACTCTAGGTCTGCCTCTCGCTCTTCTCCCTTTTCCTCTTTTAAAATATGTTTTGTATGTTAAGGAATCACACTGCATTCTTTACAGATGGGCAAACCATTTAATTTGTTGTGTCTGTATGTAGCTTAGGATTGGTTCATTGCTTAAACTTTCTTTTATATCATTTCTGATTTTGTCTCTTATGGTCACTCCAAGCATTTTTCTCAGACATCTCACCAGGTACCCATTTTTTGTATCAATTGGATCACCTGGAGGACATCTTTTGAACCCTGATGTTCCATATGAAAAGCAAGAATCAGGTTTCAGTAAAACTCCTGACTGTTTTATTTTTCTTTTAAAGCGTTTTAAAAAAACTAAACAAAAAACAAAGAACTAGATTAGCAGAAAAACTCTTACCCTTTCTTTATCAGGAATGTCTTTCAGCTTCTTCATCTCCTTCTTTGTGTTAGGGCTATGTCTTGGTATGTCCACAACCCATCCAAGTTTCTTTCGCATTTCAATGAGCATCTCATAACCATTTGTGTTCTCTGGTACTGGAGAGTTATTCGCACAAATTAAGTTCACTACATATACTTTTGTTTACTGGATGAAATTATTTACAAAATAGCTTTTAAATATGATCAAATTAATAACAACATTTGGTGAATAAAATATAATATGTGAATAATTTGTACAAATTTATTATGAAATGTGATATGAATTAATTATGAAATATAGAAATGAGAAATGATTAAAGTCTTCTTGAAGGCAATATGTCTTGTGATGATCTAACCAGAAGAAATGAGAAATTCAAAAAATGTTTTCAAAGAAGAAAGAATTTCAACAGAAAATAAAAAGATAACTATCCAACTGTCTAGTTGTTCTTATTTTAAATAATTCAGTTACAGTTATAGAGAAATGTAGTTAAATAACTACAGCTCACACAGTACAAAGAGATAACAAAAATTATGACAGCGCATATCATTTGCTTTTGTATAATAAATCTGCATCATATGAACATTAGTGATCGATTTAAAGAATCTAGATCTTATATGGAAAATTTGCAACTACGCAAGTTGAAGAAAGCAACATAGCAAGGAAGAAAGCAACATAGCAAGGAAGAAAGCAACATAGCAAGGAAGCAAGCAAGTTTTTGCCAAAGAATATGCAGATTTTCCTACCACAAAGTAGACACATTACATTAACTATCAAATTATATATTGTGTGTGATTGAGTAAATGAAAGGGTTTTATGGATACACTTTAACCCTAAATACAAAAATACACATCTGTGGGTCAAATTTTCATGATACCATCATAAAAATTACTACTACTTAATTGTTACATTTGAAGTTAGGTAAATAGGATTTTCTTTGAAATTTTGCTATGCTGTCTATGAAACTTTCATTATCTTTTCCCATCTTTCAGCAATAAAAATAGTTATTGTTTATGTAACACCCTCGACATTGAGGTGTCTGTTGTTTCAGTTCATCTTGCAAATTTGTTAAAATAATTGCCGTCCTTGTAGCCCAGTGTTTATGACTGTCACTTTACTGGTGCCATGAGCACAAAAATATAGTTCAATTTTCAATACAAATTTCACAAAATAGAAACCATTAAAAACAATATTACTTTCACTTTTACTCACAGAAATTATAAAATTATATTATTGCATAAACAAATATAGGTGTTCACTGCTAATATGAGAGATTAAGTGCTGTGAATTAAGCAAATCGTAAAATATTATTAAATCACTTATGATCACCAACATGGCGAGCACAAAAACATTGACCAACTCCAAATACAAATATAGCAAAAATAAAATGGTAAAAAAAATTATGACTTTCACTTTTACTCACAGAAATTATGAAATTGTATTTCTCTACAAAAAAATATAGGTCTTAAATGTTAATAAGAGATATAAAATGTTGTGAATTAAATGGATCGTAATATAAAATATATAGTCGTGGTGTCATTTTTCTGGGAGTGGCGGGCTAGACAAACATTCCAGTCAGACTTTGCAGGAGGTAATTCTGTATTTGACGTCAAGACCACATAAATCTAAGGTAGATGTTTTAAAGAGCAAGTGTTCAAATGTCAAAACCTAAAAAAAGCTAACTATCTTTACAGTCTTTTCCCATTACAGGGGTCTGCCGGGGGAAATTGTAGGACCAGAGAATAAAGTCAGCTTGTCCAGTGCAGTTGCCCCGAGGTGTTCAGGTCTGAGTTTTTATTTCACCTTTAAAGTGATGGGTTGTAGTAAAAATTAAAACTGTTTCAAAATCTAGAACTTTAAGAAATTAAATAACACAAACTTCAAAGATTTAATATATTGTCACTAGTAGAAAAATTGTATTGGCCTTAATAAATATATTAAATAAATATTGTTACGGTTAATTTTATGCCTTCAAAAGCATAAAAGAACTAAACACTCCCAAAATTAATCTGTCTAAAACAGACATTTAAAAGTGTATGATGGGAACTATTCTCTGGAGATAAATTAAAAAAAAAGATGAAAAGAAAAGAAATAAACAAAAATACCTTCAAGATCATACTTGTTCTTCTTAAAAAAAGCAACTTCCCAGCTTTCTCCCGGCTTGTGTGAAATTTGTGATGTTGACTTTGACTTTATGAGAAGTTTGGCTTTCTTCTTCCCATCAGATGCCTGCTTCACATCAACATTCCTTGACCTTTCTGCGAAACTTTCAGGGGCTTTCTCAACTGCTGACTCCTCACTCTGGTGACAATGAAAAAGTGGGACATTAACAAATTTGAAACAAAACTATTTGAGGAATCAATTTAAAAATAAAATCATCCAAACAGACTACACTGTTCTGTGGCTATCTTCTTCTTCTTCTTTTTAACTCCCCGTGAAGCATAGGTTATCAGCAAACATTTTCCAAGTCGTTCTGTTTCTTGCCATTCTTTTAAGATAATTCTATGTCTTCCCCATCATCTTCACCTCTGCTTCCAAGAATATTTTGGTGTTATTATATTATAGGGGAGCCGTGATAGCTCAGTGGTTAGTGAACTGGACTACAAAGGACAAGAGGTAGGGTTCGATTCCAACTGATGGCTTCCCGTTCACCCAGCTTAAATGGGTACCAGAATTTTTTCTGGGAAAGTAAAGTGGCTCGGGCGTAATGCCGACCACATTACCCCAAAAATCATGTGCCGAAGGTCTGTAAAATTTATGGTCACTAACACCATATTCTCTATACGCCACTTGGAGTGATGGGGGCTATTTACTTTTCTTTTTATATTATTGGGGGGGGGGGGGGTGTGTGTGTTAAGGTGCTGCTAAATTTTATTAAAATTGTATTTTGAGGTTGTCATTTTTACAAAGGGAGTCATGATAGTTTAGTGGTTAGTGAACTGGACTACAAAGGACAAAAAGTTGGGTTTGATCCTGATCGACGGCTTCCAGGTTCACCCAACCTTAAATGAGTACAGGATTTTTTTTTTGGGGGGGGGGGGGAGTAAAGCGGCACTGGTGTAATACCAACCACATTACCCCAAAAATCATGTGCCAAAGGTCTGTACAAATTATGGTCACTAACACCATATTCTCTATACACCACTTGAAGTGACCGAGCACTTTACTTTTACTTTTATTTATTTTGACAAAGGTCTTGTAATCCGGGGTTAAGGTTGGTTTTACTCTGACTCTTTAACTTATAATCTTGTTACTAATGTTATCTCATCACTCCAGCTATCTCCAGCTCAAATGTATCATTGATATTATCTTGTCAAATGTATCATTGATATTATCTTGTTAAAAGCAATTCATGACGGCAAATGGTAATTGTAAAGATGCAGAGGAAAAAAAACATTGTTTAATATTCAGTGTTTCTGTTTGTGAAATATGCTTCTTTTGTCTGAAGTGTATTTCTGTTATGTGTTTTTGGGGTCTGGAACATGTTTTTGTTCTGTGACCTGTGTTTATACTGTGTTGAGTGTATTTCTGTTGTTACGGATATGTTTTTTTTCATGTTTCTGCTGTTTGGCATGTATTTCTGCTGTGTCGAGTGTTTCTGTTATTGGAGTGTGTTGTTTCTTAGAGATATAAATGAAACTTATCTATAGACAAACACTCTAGTAAGATCTAGTTATTTCTTTATCACCACAGATGTTGCTCTAACTCTCTTACAATGAAAGCTGAGCACTAAGCAAATATATGTGACCTCACATTACACTCAGCAATAGTTCTAACTATCTAGTACATAACAATTCAACCTCTACTTATCATAGTTGAACTCTACCAACCACACCTCTCCAACACCTGTAACTTAAACCTCTGAACCTACAACAAAGGAGAAGGGAGATGAGCAAGAGGCAGACCCAGAGTAAAATGGAGAGACAACACTAAAGAAATGCTACAACAACATCAATTGAGAATAACTGAACCTGCCAAATTGGGCAAGAACCAGAACTTTGTACCTCCTTCTACACCTGAACAGGTACAAGAGGGATTGAAGAAAGAATGAGAACCTATGACTGTCTTTCCAACAACTACAGTTGAATCAATAATTATCTTTTCACCAATATACCAAACTACCTCTCCATAACTATAATTGACCTTCTACCAACAAAAATTGAACCTATACAACAACAGCAAAACCCAAACTACCTCTCCATAACTATAATTGACCTTCTACCAACAAAAACTGAACCCATACATCAACCAAACACAAATTATCTCCCCATAACTACATTAAACTTCTACCAACAAAAACTGAACCCATACATCAATCAAACACAAATTACCTCCCCATAACTACACTTAAACTTCTACCAACAAAAACTGAACCCATACATCAATCAAACACAAATTACCTCCCCATAACTACACTTAAACTTCTACCAACAAAAACTGAACCCATACATCAATCAAACATAAACTACCTCCCCATAACTACACTTAAACTTCTACCAACAAAAACTGAACCCATACATCAATCAAACACAAATTACCTCCCCATAACTACACTTAAACTTCTACCAACAAAAACTGGACCCATACATCAATCAAACACAAATTATCTCCCCATAACTACACTTAAACCTCTACCAACAAAAACTGAACCCATACATCAATCAAACACAAATTACCTCCCCATAACTACACTTAAACTTCTACCAACAAAAACTGAACCCATACATCAATCAAACACAAATTACCTCCCCATAACTACACTTAAACTTCTACCAACAAAAACTGAACCCATACATCAATCAAACATAAACTACCTCCCCATAACTATACTTAAACCTCTACCACGAAAACTGAACCCATACATCAATCAAACATAAACTACCTCCCCATAACTACACTTAAACTTCTACCAACAAAAACTGAACCCATACATCAATCAAACATAAACTACCTCCCCACAACTACACTTAAACTTCTACCAACAAAAACTGAACCCATACATCAATCAAACACAAATTACCTCCCCATAACTACACTTAAACTTCTACCAACAAAAACTGAACCCATACATCAACCAAACACAAATTATCTCCCCATAACTACACTTAAACTTCTACCAACAAAAACTGAACCCATACATCAACCAAACACAAATTATCTCCCCATAACTGCACTTAAACTTCTACCAACAAAAACTGAACCCATACATCAACCAAACACAAATTACCTCCCCATAACTACACTTAAACCTCTACCAACAAAAACTGAACCCATACATCAACCAAACACAAATTATCTCCCCATAACTACACTTAAACTTCTACCAACAAAAACTGAACCCATACATCAATCAAACATAAATTACCTCCCCATAACTACACTTAAACTTCTACCAACAAAAACTGAACCCATACATCAATCAAACACAAATTATCTCCCCATAACTACACTTAAACTTCTACCAACAAAAACTGAACCCATACATCAATCAAACATAAACTACCTCCCCATAACTATACTTAAACTTCTACCAACAAAAACTGAACCCATACATCAACCAAACACAAATTACCTCCCCATAACTACACTTAAACTTCTACCAACAAAAACTGAACCCATACATCAATCAAACATAAACTACCTCCCCATAACTACACTTAAACTTCTACCAACAAAAACTGAACCCATACATCAATCAAACATAAACTACCTCCCCATAACTATACTTAAACTTCTACCACAAAAACTGAACCCATACATCAATCAAACATAAATTACCTCCCCATAACTACACTTAAACTTCTACCAACAAAAACTGAACCCATACATCAATCAAACATAAACTACCTCCCCACAACTACACTTAAACTTCTACCAACAAAAACTGAACCCTTACATCAATCAAACACAAATTACCTCCCCATAACTACACTTAAACTTCTACCAACAAAAACTGAACCCATACATCAACCAAACACAAATTATCTCCCCATAACTACACTTAAACTTCTACCAACAAAAACTGAACCCATACATCAATCAAACACAAATTATCTCCCCATAACTACACTTAAACTTCTACCAACAAAAACTGAACCCATACATCAACCAAACACAAATTATCTCCCCATAACTACACTTAAACTTCTACCAACAAAAACTGAACCCATACATCAACCAAACACAAATTACCTCCCCATAACTACACTTAAACCTCTACCAACAAAAACTGAACCCATACATCAACCAAACACAAATTATCTCCCCATAACTACACTTAAACTTCTACCAACAAAAACTGAACCCATACATCAATCAAACATAAATTACCTCCCCATAACTACACTTATAGGTATAGTTATATATGTATAGTTATACAAGGAAGGATTCAGAATAAAATTAATACTGAATTAGATGAGCAGCAATTTGGATTTAGGAAAAATAGCGGGACAAAAGAAGCCATATTCTGCATGAGAACATTAATCGAAAAATACACAGAAGTAAACAAACCAATATATGCCTGCTTCATAGACTACACCAAAGCTTTTGATAGAGTACACCACAAACAACTTATAGAATGCCTAAAAGAGATACATCTAGATGACATGGATATACGACTAATATGCAATCTATACTGGGAGCAAACAGCAATAATAAAATATAACAAAGAGTTCTCTACACCCATTGATATAAAAAGAGGAGTAAGACAAGGATGCATCCTATCACCAAGCTTGTTCAATCTATACACTGAGCAAATCTTTAAAAACATCATAGAGATGCCAGGCCTACAAATTAATGGAAAGATAATCAATAACCTAAGATATGCTGACGATACTGTACTACTAGCAGAAAATCCTAAAGACCTACAACAATTACTTAATGAAATAAACACGACAAGCAAAAAATATGGACTAGATATGAATATCAAAAAGACTAAAACTATGATCATAAACAAAGAAAATACCCAAAACCCACAAGTGGATATCAAAATTGAAGGAATAGACCTTGAGACAGTTCAGAACTATAACTACCTTGGACATACTATAACCAGTGATGGAAAATGTACAACTGAAATAAACAAAAGAATAGGAATGGCAAAAAGTAATTTTAATGTCATGAAGGACATACTAACATCAAAACAAATAACACCAGAGCTAAAACTAAGAATAGCAAAATGTTACATCTTCTCAATATTCCTATATGGTGCTGAAACATGGACATTAGACAAGAAAACAGAACAGAGAATTGAAGCCTTTGAAATGTGGATATATAGAAGAATAGGTAGAATTGGATGGAAGGAAAAGAAAACAAATGACAAAGTCTTAAAACAACTAAAAATGAAAAGAGAACTTCTGAACACAATTAGAACAAGACAAATGCGATTCTTAGGCCATGTTAAAAGACACAACAGCCTACTGAAAGTGATCCTGGAGGGGAAAATACAAGGTAAAAGAGGCAGAGGCAGACCAAGATTAACATGGACGAGTAACATCAAAAGATGGACAAATCAACCGATGACAACCTGCACCATCAAAGCAAGAGATAGAGCAGAATGGCGCTCCATGGTAGCCAACCTTCGTTGCGGAGACGGCACTCAATGATGATGATAACTACACTTAAACTTCTACCAACAAAAACTGAACCCATACATCAATCAAACACAAATTATCTCCCCATAACTACACTTAAACTTCTACCAACAAAACTGAACCCATACATCAATCAAACATAAACTACCTCCCCATAACTATACTTAAACTTCTACCAACAAAAACTGAACCCATACATCAACCAAACACAAATTACCTCCCCATAACTACACTTAAACTTCTACCAACAAAAACTGAACCCATACATCAACCAAACATAAACTACCTCCCCATAACTACACTTAAACTTCTACCAACAAAAACTGAACCCATACATCAACCAAACACAAACTACCTCCCCATAACTACACTTAAACTTCTACCGACAAAAACTGAACCCATACATCAACCAAACATAAATTATCTCCCCATAACTACACTTAAACCTCTACCAACAAAAACTGAACCCATACTCGCAACAGTTGAACCCAAAACCACCTCCTGTACCAACCACAGACAACTCTTACCAACCACAGATAACTCTTACCAACCACAACTGAACTCTTCCAGCTAAAGCAAACCCCCAAACATCCTCTAGGATACAGGATGTTCAAAGTCTGACCTGATTTACTGGATGACGAACTCCTGGAGCAGCATGTCTACAACCTTGACTTGTCAAACCATCACCTGCAGAACTAACGTCAGTCATTGTTAAGTTTGGCTCTATCTTTGAACTGTTTAATAGTTCCGTTTCTGGAAGACAACTTGTAACTTTATCTTTGTTGTTCATCAGACCTATCTCTGAAAATGTATTTTTGTAAAATATTATGAATTTAATTGTATAAAATAAACATCAAAAGGTATAAAGAGCAGCTAAACTAATAGAAAAACAAGACAAACTATGACATTTCGGCAAAAGCCTTCATCAGATATAGCAAACTAACTATACAAATAAACGTTTAAATCAGGGGACTGGTTGATCTTGAGACAAAGAGGAAGGGAGTTCAAATCCCAGCTGCATCAGTTGAAATTGTTATTTATGATTTCTCTCTGTGGCAACCACCCCTGGTCTCAGCAGCTAGGCCCAGCTTGAAATGTTAATTACTCATTAGCTGAAAAAATATGAGTACCTCAGAAGACAGAGTTATCTGGCCTGTGTGGAGAGGGACCCCTGTGCACATGTGTGGAGAGGGACCCCTGTGCACATGTGTGGAGAGGGACCCCTGTGCACATGTGTGGAGAGGGACCCCTGTGCACATGTGTGGAGAGGGACCCCTGTGCACATGTGTGGAGAGGGACCCCTGTGCACATGTGTGGAGAGGGACCCCTGTGCACATGTGTGGAGAGGGACCCCTGTGCACATGTGTGGAGAGGGACCCCTGTGCACATTGCTGTCAGGAGAAAATGGATTAACTCACAAAATTCAGTTCTTCGTCTCTAGGGACTTCACCTGGAGTGAAAGCAGGTAAATGCAGAAGAAAAAATCCAAGGCAGACAACACAACACTATCATCAAGTACCATGTATTCTGGCGTAAGTGATAATGATTCTCCACAACTTTCAATCTCGACAAATATCTTCCCTTATTCTGTCTTCCCTCTATCTCTTCATCCCTCAATTTTCCAAGTTGTCACAATATATTCTAGCTGTTCCCTTCTCATTACATAGCCAAAAAATAATGATTGTTTCTTTCTAATATTGGAAATTAGCTCTTTCTTTACTTTGGCCTTTTTTATAACATTTTCATTACTTTTCATAGCTGTCCATGGTATTCTCAACATTCTTCTGAAAACCATATTTCTACAGCGTCCAGTGATTTACTTGTCTGTTGTATTATTGTCTGTGGTTTACATCCATATGTTAACACTGGTTCTATATAACATTTAAGAACTCTTTTTCTTGTTTCTATTGTCAAAATTGGATTGTACAGTATCTTCCTCATTTTTGGAAAGTTGCTTTTGGCCTGAGCCATTCTGCACCTCACCTCTGTTGTACATTTACCATCTGAGGTTAACAATGTTCCCAGATATTTAAATTCATTTACCTGTTAATATTGTTCCACTTGTCTTTATTGTGCATTGTGGTGATGTATTTTTCTTTGTTGCTACCATTACTTCTGTCTTTTTGCTATTGAGGCTGAGTCCTTTATTTTGGTTTCCTTCACTACAATGTCCAACATTTCTTGTAACTCATTTTCACTCTTAGCGATTAATACTGTATCATCAGCATACCTTCGGTTATTTATATTATGACCTCCAACTGTTATTCCAGGCATGTCCCTTATAGATCTTAAAATAATCTCACTATACATATTATATAAATCTGGTGACAGCACACAACCTTGCCTAGCACCTTGTTTTATTTGTTGAAACATTCCCAAATGATTTCCAGCTCTTATGTTCGCTGTTTGTTGCCAGTACATGTTCTTTATTATACTTAGATCTTTGCTGTCTATGTTTATGTATTCTAAAATGTTGATTATTTCTTGGTGCTTTACTTGGTCAATTGCTTTGGTATAATCTATTAAACATAGGTATAGATCTGTTGTCACCTCTCTGGCTCTTTCTACTAATGACCTTATGTTGTATATGGCATTTTTTGTACCTTTACCTTCAACAAAACCATATTATTCATCACTAATTTCTGGGGGTTCAAAAAAAGGCCTGTCATGTAATACTCTCAGTTGGCTTCTGCAGAGTGTGTCCTATCCTGCATATCCATATTTTAATCACATTCAAATATCAGAATAATCAACATTTAAGTCACATTTTAATATTACTGTAACCAACAAATATGTCTCATTTGAATATTACAGTAACCAATATTTATGTCACATTTGAATATCACAGTGACCATCCATTATGTCACATTTGAATATCACAGTGACGATCCTTTATGTCACATTTGAATATTACAGTAACCAATATTTATGTCACATTTGAATATCAGTGTGACCATCTTTTATGTCACATTTCAATATTACAGTAACCAACATTTATGTCATATTTAAATATTACAGTAACCAACATTTATGTCACATTTGAATATTACAGTAACTAACATGTATGTCACATTTGAATATTACAGTAACCAACATTTATGTCACATTTGAATATTACAGTAACCAACATTTATGTCCTATTTGAACATCAGATAACCAACATTTATGTCACATTTCAATATTACAGTAACCAACATTTATGTCACATTTGAATATTACAGTAACCAACATTTATGTCACATTTGAATATTACAGTAGCCAACATTTATGTCACATTTGAATATTACAGTAACCAACATTTATGTCCTATTTGAACATCAGATAACCAACATTTATGTCACATTTCAATATTACAGTAACCAACATTTATGTCACATTTGAATATTACAGTAACCAACATTTATGTCATATTTGAATATTACAGTAACCAACATTTATGTCACATTTGAATATTACAGTAACCAACATTTATGTCACATTTGAATATTAGAGTGACCATCATTTATGTCACATTTCAATATTACAGTAACCAACATTTATGTCATATTTAAATATTACAGTAACCAACATTTATGTCACATTTCAATATTAGAGTGACCATCATTTATGTCACATTTCAATATTACAGTAACCAACATTTATGTCACATTTGAATATTAGAGAAACCATCTTTTATGTCACATTTGAATATCAGAGTGACCAACATTTATGTCACATTTGAATATTACAGTAACCAACATTTATATCATATTTTAATATAAGAATAATCACTGACCACCTGACAACAATTTTACTTTAGCTATAACAAGACACTGCTTACCAGTGCCTGGTCCATCTGCTTCCTTGACATTAACACGTGCAGCACTTTGATCATGAGTTAGATCCAGTGAAGTGATCTGATTAGGTCGCTTCCTGTTAACTCTGTGACAAGATTAGTAAAGCTATCTTTGTTTCATCAAATTAGAGAAATTCCTAGCTAACTGCTTGCATCAGGATCATCAACTAATAGCCAATCAAAATTAAACACCACCTCCCCACAGCAGTTCTATAAATAGATTAGCAAGTCTGACCAAGCAAGTAGGACTCAAGAGGGAAGGTAACTTGGTGCTAAAAAATGACATGCTGAAGTCAAGAGCGTTGGGTCAATGGGTGAAAATATCAAAGCTTTCCATTAACCAAAAAGCAACATGCTCACTTAATGCCCTCTTGATAACAGATGAAGAACAGTTAATCATGTGGCAAAAAACAAATAACAAAATTGTATAATTTTCTGAAATTATGTGTAATCACATGTGAAGTCTTATTAACTCTTTCCGTACATTTTAACGCACTGTGCGCCATGCCGATTTTAACCGTGTACGTTTTGCCGCATAGTGTGTCACTCTCAATTTGATTAGTGTGAACCGTGATCAAACAATATTTTTTTTACATGTCTTGTATCATCTTGGTATTGGGGAAATCTAATACCTTGTTCAATTATCTAAAAATTCATATATAATATGTTATATGTTAGATAAATATAAATATGTGGATTGATTCTTAAAACCATGAAAAATGTTATCTCTGAAATTTCTTCTGTTGCACTGATAAAAAGCTTCCGTATGGAGAATTAAGTTTCTATAATTAGTATCATCTTACTGGCATGATATACTTATAAAATTATGATTATGTTACCACTTGCTACTTGTTATTTATTGTTAAAGTTTTATATAACAGAACTCCAGGTAGACATAATTAATCGTTAACTCCCATGTAAATGTTACAGCACTAACACATGTTGACATCATTGATCTGTTGCTACAGAAAGTATCTGGAAGGATGTACTATACCCAATAACTCTTGACTTTCTTAAAATTATATAAATAAATATTAAGTTGTAGGAGAGATGAAAAACATGTACAAAATAACATATTGTTGTACGAAGAGACAAATATGCATACATGTTTTGTAGAATAGCCGCTTCATGGTTGGACAACCCTGCCGATGACTGCGAATGTTTTAGCAAGGTGGCAGTGCATCTTTTTGACTTGCTTGTTGGCAATGGCTCCAAAACTGAGTTCTTTTTCAATGGCGTCTGTGTTTCAGCTACATTTTTATCCTATGTATTTTGGACATAATGTGAATGTTAAAATGTGTATTATATTTTGTATCTGTTTATTAAAGACAATTCTATCTATCTATTGTCCTTTCGAGACGAAGACGGCACATAGGGCAGAACCAAAAAACAGAAACCTTGCATGCCAAAATGGCACATATTGCAGAGATCACTCCTGTGTGTTACCGGGACCTCATTATGAAGGAAGTAAAGAATAGTGACACTGTGACCTTCCAGGCATGTCGTAAGAGATGACTAAGGAGGTTGATCAATGGCTTGACAAGCTGTCATTGTAAAAAGTATTGTTATGGAAACAAGAGACAATTGAGAGACTAGTTATTATGAAGATTTAGACATAGCACAAAATAAGACTACAGATATGCTGATATGATTGTTTTACATTAGTCCAATGTCTTACATTAGTCCACATTTTTAAATAACCATTTATGATGCTTCTACATATTTATTGTCTTTCAAACCTTCTAAGTTGTCAAAGACAGGTTTTTAGATGAAGATAAGACAATAGGCAACTATCAGCATCAGGTGCCATGCCCACCTTGTAGCTCGTTTCCTCTATATATTCTTGCAATTAGGGGACCAATTAGCTGAGAGCAGTCAGTGACCCACAGCTGACTATGTGCATCAGAATCAGGGAACAACAGGTCTGACCCAGAGCCTACTCCACCTCCATGTGGTGCTCCCAGAAACAAACAACCTCGTCTGGCCAAGTGTGTGGGGATCAAGAACAGAAAGCAACCCTGCACTCAAACATAGCAAGCTAAAGTTAGATTGTTGGACTGAAAGCCACAAATATCATAGTCCAACTGCAAACCACAATACAACACATCTTTGCCCATTTAACATCCTTTCAAGGGTGGATGATAAAGTGGGATAACCATTCCTTTAGTAGTCATAGGCAATCGGCAGAAAGAACAGAGTCATTACAGAAATCAAAGATATGATGCAGAGCCACCTTTGTCAATGTCACTGGACCATCAGGGCAATGAAAGAGTGGACAGGTTGACTAGCTGTGCTGCCATTGAAGGTGGTCAACCAATGGATCAGGCGGACATCATTAATACCCTCTGAGAAGTGAGACGGACACAAGACTATGAGTCCATGGCAGTCCTTCAGATGAAAAGGATGGGAGTAAAGATGGGTACATCCAGAAACAAAAGGCTTAGTGGGACTTAACAACCAACACAGAGCTGAAGTCAAGATATCGCTGGATGCTGCAGAACAAGAGGATCTGAGCACCTATAGTCATGTTCAGAGTGCAATGATGATAGCCCACAAATAATTCAATAGTTCAAGAAAAGAGATATTCTCGCTATTTGTGTTCTTGCTCAGTTCTACTGTATATGTTTTCCTATATTACACAGTTAAGCTGTCTAGCATTTTCTTTTATTATCTTCTTCTACCTTTCTTTTCTTCTACTTTATTCCCAATCATTACAATATAATCAAATTTCCCAAATTGATCAAGAATACTTGTTTCTAGTACACTTCAAGAGTAATCTTTGTGCTCTCACCACATTCAACATTACTCTTTTTAGCTGAAAAATAATCTATACAACTGAAAATTATGGAAAGTCAAAGGTAATAACAAACACAGACACTTGGAAGAGAATAAGACAACAACCAACAGAGCTGGATATCCAAGATGATCAGAGACAGAGGTAATAACAAACACAGACTTGTAGAAGAGAATAAGACAACAACCAACAGAGCTGGATATCCAAGATGATCAGAGACAGAGGTAATAACAAACACAGACTTGTAGAAGAGAATAAGACAACAACCAACAGAGCTGGATATCCAAGATGATCAGAGACAGAGGTAATAACAAACACAGACACTTGGAAGAGAATAAGACAACAACCAACAGAGCTGGATATCCAAGATGATCAGAGACAGAGGTAATAACAAACACAGACACTTGGAAGAGAATAAGACAACAACCAACAGAGCTGGATATCCAAGATGATCAGAGACAGAGGTAATAACAAACACAGACACTTGGAAGAGAATAAGACAACAACCAACAGAGCTGGATATCCAAGATGATCAGAGACAGAGGTAATAACAAACACAGACACTTGGAAGAGAATAAGACAACAACCAACAGAGCTGGATATCCAAGATGATCAGAGACAGAGGTAATAACAAACACAGACACTTAGAAGAGAATAAGACAACAACCAACAGAGCTGGATATCCATGATGATCAGAGACAGAGGTAATAACAAACACAAACACTTGGAAGAGAATAAGACTACAACCAACAGAGCTGGATATCCAAGATGATCAGAGACAGAGGTAATAACAAACACAAACTTGTAGAAGAGAATAAGACAACAACCAACAGAGCTGGATATCCAAGATGATCAGAGACAGAGGTAATAACAAACACAGACTTGTAGAAGAGAATAAGACAACAACCAACAGAGCTGGATATCCAAGATGATCAGAGACAGAGGCAATAACAAACACAGACTTGTAGAAGAGAATAAGACAACAACCAACAGAGCTGGATATCCAAGATGATCAGAGACAGAGGTAATAACAAACACAAACACTTGGAAGAGAATAAGACAACAACCAACAGAGCTGGATATCCAAGATGATCAGAGACAGAGGTAATAACAAACACAAACTTGTAGAAGAGAATAAGACAACAACCAACAGAGCTGGATATCCAAGATGATCAGAGACAGAGGCAATAACAAACACAGACTTGTAGAAGAGAATAAGACAACAACCAACAGAGCTGGATATCCAAGATGATCAGAGACAGAGGTAATAACAAACACAGGCTTGTAGAAGAGAACAAAACAATTAATACATTGTCAACATCATTATTAAGTGCCATGCTAGTTGGTGTAGGTTATCATTTCATTTCACAACTCTACTGTTTACCTTATACTATGTCACTCTCTTAAACTGTCTCTACTTTTGATCCATATCTTCTTCCCTTTATTTTTCAGACTTTGATCTTTCAGATCTTGATTTTCCCAATATACGTTGGTATTCCCTTCTCATTAACACATTTGTTACCTAGGGGTTTAACATGATGCGGTGTCACTGTTTTTCATAATCTGTTTAAAATGTGAAATAACAATGAGAAAATAAATGAAAATTGATCTAAAACACACATTTTTGGAAAAATTTGTTCATGAAGTCAGAAAAGTAGTTAAATAAGAGAATTACAAGGTTTTAGTTGAAATAATTCCAAAACGTTGATAAATTAAAAGTTGCAAAACATGGCTCTTGGGCTCGGAGCATCAACTACTAGAGCCACATTTTGTGGTTTGTGGTACAGAATGTGTTAAATGCTCAACAAATTATTGTTTCCATGTTTATTGGTAATGAGCTTTCTTTTTTCTTTGGCTTATTAAAAAATGTCCTCATTACTTTTTTGTTTTTGTAGCTGTCCATGGTATTATCAATATTCTTCTGTGAGCTACATTTTGTTTCCTCAAAAAACCTGTCTTGTCTGTTATTCTGATTGACCAGGATTCACCTCCTTATATGAGGACTGGTAGTAGAACAAGTAAATGTAAATTTAGAAATTAGATATGGTCAGAGGTAATAATAAACATATATTTTTGAAGGAGAATAAGGCAAAAGGCAGTACAGCTAGAGATTAAAGAATTGATATATTACCATTGCCGTTTCATTTTTCCTTTGGGTTTGCAAGTGAATAAACTGCACTACATCAGATGTATCTGGCTTATTGTACAATCGCTCTCTCAATTTGACCTGAAGGGGCAAAGGCACTTGGGTTCCTTGGGTCTCCGTATTAACCTCTGGGAGCCCCATTATTGTGAAATATGTATGTAAATTGAGATTCTGTATTGATTATTTTGGGTTAAGCTATTGTTCATAAGTTGTTCAGGTTCTGACTTAAGATCAATGGCTCCACACAGGATTCCATGGACTTCCAGTCTGAGAAGAATACTCATTGGTATCAGACATGGTTCCTAATTCTCAGACCTCATCATATTGTTACGTAAGTTCTGAAAAAAAAATATATAATACATATGCCATCACTTTTTTTATGTGCCTTATGACACATATTAGATCAAACATATTACACAAGAAAATATATAATCATCCTATAATTTATCACATAAGCTATGGAGATTAAATGTTATTGAATGGATTTCTACATATTATTATGAAAATTATTCAGACATGTTCTATGGATTGGTAAGATATATTTATTTTGTAATTATTCATGTGTTGCATGAATTATTCAAAAAATGTAAAAAAAATTTGTTTTCCTGTATTTTCATTGAAAAATATGTGCTAGATAAAGTTTCATGTAAACATGTAAAAGAGAAAGTCTTGTAATGCAGGAATAGGGTTACCAGACATCAGAATTTTGCCAGACACGTCCTGCTTTAAGGTCTTTGTTCAGCCTCCAGTCAGACATTTACCTTATTATATAAGGTATTGTAAATAAGTGACACATAATCATGTCCTGTTTTTTGTGAAAAATCCTTCTTTTTCTGATAAAATGTCCTGCTTTTTATACATCTAGATGACACAGACATACAACTAATATGTGATTTATACTGGGAGCATACAACAATAATAAAATATAACAAGGAGAACTCTACACCTATTGATACAAAATAAGGGGTAAGACAGGGATGCATCCTATCACCAAGCTTATTCAATCTATACACTGAGCAAATCTATAAAAAAAAAAAACCATCACAGAGATGCCAGGCCTAAACATTAATGGAAAGATAGTCATAACCTAAGATATGCTGATGATACTGTATTACAAACAAAAATCATAAATATCTACAACAATTACTTCATGAAATAAACATGACAAGCAAAAAATATGGTTTAGATATGAATATCAAAAAGACTAAAACTATGAACATAAACAACGATAATACTTGAAACCTACAAGTGGATATAACAATTGAAGGAATAGACCTGGAGACAGTTCAGACCTACAACTACCTTGGACATACTATAACCAGTGATGGAAAATATAAAACTGAAATAAACAAAAGAATTGGAATGGCAAAAAGTAATTTTAATGCCATGAAAAATATCATCATCATCAAGTACCGGGCCTGCTGGCATAGGTGATCATGTCTCTCCACAACTTTCGATCTTGACAGCTATTTATCATTTCTGTTGTTGACCTTCTGCCAAGTCATTCTCTTAAGCTGTCTGGTATTTTTTCTCTTTGCTTCCCTCTGTTGTAGCAATTCATGATTGTACAAAGAAGTTATGACGGTGGTTCTCTGTTGCCTTCCATCGGTTTGTTTACGGTTGGCTCTGCTAGCCTTTGACTAAAAAGTCTCACCCACAAGGCAGTGGTGTTGTTTTACTTTGGGGTACCCTCCCTTAGCCTTTTACTCTCCCGAGCTTACCTGCAAGGCAGCAGGGCAGCCACAGGTTGTACTGTTTACTGCATACAGTAGCAGGTAAAATTACCCAACCTGACAGTGGGTAATTTAAAATATATTAACATCAAAACAAAAAACATCTGGGCTAAAGCTGAGAATATCAAAATTGTATATCTTCTCAACATTCCTGTATAGTGCAGAAACATGGACATTAGACAAGAAAACAGAACAGAAAATTGAAGTCTTTGAAATGTGGATTTATAGAAGAGTAGGAAGAATTGGATGGAAAGAAAAAAAAACAAACGATGAAGTCTTAAAATAACTAAAAATGAAAAGAAAACTATTAAACACAATTCAAGCAAGACAAATGAGATTTTTGAAGCATGTTAAAAGACACAGCAGTCTACTAAAAGTAATTTTGGAAGGGAAAATACAAGGAAAAAGAGGCAGAGGCAAACCAAGACTAACATGGACGAATAACATCAAAAGATGGACAAGTCAGCCTATGACAACCTGCACCATCAAAGAAAGAGACAGAGTGGAATGGCACTCCATGGTAGCCAACCTTTGATGCAGAGACAGCACTAAATGATGATGACATCCATGGCGGAAAGATTAGAACTTGAAATCAACAAGGATAAAACCAAAAAAAAGTTGTTAAAAATAACAAGAGACCAGCTGGCAAAATATATCAAAATTATCTATACATTGGAAAGAGTAGACCACTATGTGTATCTTGGCAGTAATATAGATCAAGAAGGTGAGGTATTCAGTTGCCAGGATAGCAAAAGCAACAGCAAATTTTAAAAACCTGGACAAAATATGGGGGAAAAAAATACTAAGCAAGAAAACTAAATTTAGAATACTCAACTCTAATATATTATCAACATTTACCTATGCATTGAAAGCTGGAAAGCAACAAAAGAGAATGAGAGAAAACAGAACATTTTTGGAGACAAATGCCTAAGAAGAATACTCTCTATACAATGGAATGAATTCAAGCCTACTATTGAGATAGGAGAAATAGTCATGCAACCAACGATCTCCTCTACAATTAGGAAGAGAAGATGGACATATGGTGGGCATGTGTTGAGAAGAGACAACAAGAGAACTTGCAAACATTCTCTTCTATGGGATCTTTGGATAACATCTTTTCAGGATACAGGAAAAGAGGGAGATCTAGAGAAACACTAAAAAGAACTCTTATAAGAGAACCAAAGTTGGCAGGCTTGAATTGAGAGCATCAAGTGCGTTTGCAACCTATGTCACTCATTAGATAAGTTCGAACATCTTATCTCGCCCAGTGTATAGACTAGAGATGGATGGTGATAAACACTACGAGCCGCCTATGCAACTTATTGCGGCGCTGGAAGGGTCGAGATGTCTTTTTATTTGATATTACTATTTTATTAC
Organism: Megaustenia siamemsis; assembly: GCA_032433765.1. Lineage (NCBI taxonomy): Eukaryota > Metazoa > Mollusca > Gastropoda > Stylommatophora > Ariophantidae > Megaustenia > Megaustenia siamemsis. The sequence goes on from JAVIAB010000050.1 coordinate 8,501,174, forward strand.
TGTTGATACTGTACTCATTAATTATAACTGTATTAGTCAGTATTATTACAATTACATTACAGTATTATTGAATTAAAAGAAAAGACGATGGTCATACGTTGGACATGTGATGAGAAGAGATAATAATCGAATAGCAAAGCAAGCCCTCATATGGGAAACAACAGGTAAAAGAAAAAGAGGAAGACCCAGGGAGACACTGAGAAGAACATTGATGAGAGAGGCAAGAGCAGCAGGAATCGGCTCCCTCAATGAGATAGAACTGCTTGCACAGAACAGAGACAGATGGCGAGATTTGATAAAATATCTTTAAAAGAAAACTGCTAGAACAAAAATTCATATAGGAGAAGGTGTATCTTGGTCTACGCCCTATGGGCCGGTTACGGCTCGAAAGGTCAATAGATAGATTATTGAATTTATTTTACTATTTACTTAAACAACTTATAATAAATGACATAAGTTATCAAAAGCCTAAAAGAGGTAAATTAATAAGTAAAACTAAAACTTTTAATATACGGTGTCTCTTTAATGACTGTGCATTTTTGTTGTTGAAATAATTACGCACCTAAATTTTATCTATGTATGACGTAATAGTTCAAGCACCATTTACGTGTTCATTTAAACATCACTGCTACATGATAGATCTGGCTTACAATGGTGTTAACGATTGAAGAAAGAGTATTTATAGTGGAGCATGTGTTCCGTAACGGCGGCAAGTATTCGAATGGGGTTGTTGAACAATTTGTGAATAGATTTCCTGATACACCAGTGCCTCATCGAAATACTGTGAGTAATTTAATAATCAAATTTCAAAACACCGGTAGTGTACATGATGTTAGCCGTCCTGGTAGACCATCTGTTCTTGAAGTAACATCTCTCAACATCCAGGACAGCATTCTAATGAGTCCTGGCAAATCAATAAGAAAGCTGGCTCAACAAGTACACAAATCAAGCAGTACTGTTCATAGAGTTCTGAAAAAAAATTAAAGTTACATCCGTACAAATTTTCCGTCGTTCCTCAATTAAAAGAATTAGATCACCAATCCAGAATTAATTATTGTATGTGGTTTGAGAATTTTCTAGCCCAAGAAGGTGAGGAAATCCTTGATTTCACTTTCTTCACAGATGAAGCATGGTTCCATTTGTCTGAGTACGTGAATAGGCAGAATGATCGTCTTTGGAGTGATGAAAATCCACATGCATTGCACCCAGTGCCTCTCCACGATCAGAAAGTAGGAGTGTGGTGTGCAATGAGTCGTCAGCAGATAATCGGCCCAATTTTCTTCTATGACACAATAAATTCAGAAAGATACAGGATTAACATACTGGAGCGATTCGTAACCCAACTTTCTGAGCCAGAAATTGAAAAAGCTTGGTTTCAACAAGATGGCACAACTGCTCACACTGCTGTAAAATCACTGGAATTTTTATATGAAATTTTTGCTAATCGTATAATCTCTCGCGGAATTTGGCCTGCACGGTCTCCTGATCTTACTCCCATGGACTACTATCTCTGGGGTGAACTGAAAGGAAAAGTGTACGAAAACAATCCCCACACACTCGATGAGCTGCAGGTTTCAATCGCCAACAACATTAATAATGTTACACAGCCCATACTGCGTAAGGTTTTTGACAATATGAAAAAACGTATCAACATTTGCCAACTAAAACGTGGTGGATATTTCGAATACCTTTTGTGAATAGTGATGATATATGTTTAACTTTACCGAAAAAGGAACAAGCTACAGCAGTACATGCTGCGTGATTTACGTAAATAAATTGGAACAACTAGATTTTCAAATAATGCACAGTCATTAAAGAAACACCCACCGATCTGGAAGACCTTCAATTTCACAAGACCAAATTATGGAACTCCAAGACAGAATTACAATGAGTCCAAATGCATCTTTAAACCACTTGTCTCAACAGGTGCAAATATCTAAGAGTTCTGTTCACAAGGTTTTAAGAAGTGAACTACACTATCGTCCATACAAATTAACTGAAGTGTCTCAACTCCAAGAAAGAGATTATGAATCCCGTTTAAACTACTGCATGTGGTTTCAGAATTTTATTTATGAACATGGCGCTGCCATCCTTGACGTCAATTTTTTCACTGATGAGGCCTGGTTTCATTTATCCGGTTACGTGAACAGTCAGAACAATCGGCTGTGGAGCAGTGAAAACCCCATGAATTTCATCAAGTGCCGCTTTACGATCAAAAAGTCGGAGTGTGGTGCGCTATAAGTCGTATGCGGATAATAGGACCTATATTTTTTAATGAAACAATAAATGCAGAACGTTACCGTACTTTAATTCTGGAACCGTTCATAGCACACCTTACAGAACGGGAAATTATGGAATCCTGGTTTCAGCAGGATGGGGCAACAGCACACACAGCCACAACAACACTCAATTATTTAGAAAGCATATTTGCAAATCGCATTATTTCACGTGGAATCTGGCCTGCTCGTTCACCAGATCTAACACCCCCAGATTATTATCTGTGGGGGGCATTGAAGGGAAAGTTTATGAAAATAATCCGCAGACAATTAATGACCTAAAGACTGAAATAGTAGACAAGATTAAACAAATATCACCAGACATTATTCTGAAGGTTTTCGCAAATATGGAAAGACGAATCACGACATGTCTTGAGGCCCGTGGTGGACATTTTCAACATATGCTTTAGGCACAACTTTATTGTGTTAATACCAACATTACTTATTATAAGCTCGCCGATAGCAGTCAAGTATATTTGAATAATACCATTTATTTTACAATTTGTGTGACGCATTAGTTAACCACATTTCTGGTCCGAGAGTAGAAATTCACTGCACTGCAACTTTAAAAACACCCTGTAGAAGAATGAGATTTAATTAAGTTATTGAGTTATTGAGTTATTTGCGGGTCATCATCATTGCACTCCGAACATGTCCATAGGTGCTCAGATCCCCTCCTCAGCAATTCCCTCAGTGTCCAGCGACTGACGACTCCAGTTCTATGTTGGTTGATAAGTCTTCTTACACGGCCACCAAGTTTCTCATTTCTGGCCGTGCCCATCTTAACTCCCATTTCCATCATCCGAAGAAGTGACGTTGATCTGTGTGTGTTGAAGTCCTGTGCTCTTCCAACATCTCGAAGGGCATTGATGATGTCCGCCCGATCCATCGGTTGCCCATCCTCAACGACAGCGCAGCTAGCCAACCTGTCCGCTCTCTCATTTCCCCGTACTCCCGCATGTCCAGGGACATAGACAAAGGTGACCTTACGTATTTTGGATTTCTGCAACGACTCTACCCATTGCATGCGTACATAGCCCGCCTCCACTTTTTTTTATCATGCTCATCGAATCACTCAGTATACATGCGTGGATGTAGTCTTGTGACTCTAACCATTTGAATGCCTTGGTCACTGCCATCACCTCCATTGTCATGCTACTCGTGGTCATGGCGTATGCACCACTGTCTTCCTTGGCTATTCTGCCTGCTGTGCGTGCTGTAAATGCCCATGCACTTCTTTCGTGTCGTCTTACAGATCCGTCTGTATAGATGACTGCATCTTTCTCATCGGTATTATAGCAGATGAGACCATTGACCTCAGCATTAACCACGACCGGGTTCTGTTCCCTACTTTCCTGTCGAGTGTGACAATACATGAGAAAGTTCCCTTGAATGATGACTCAATTAAGTTTAGTTTTAAGTTTAAATGCCTGCAAAAATTCAAAATACAGCCGTTGCCAAATTTAGATAATTTTCTTCCAAGTTTAACATTATAATTTAAAAATTTAAATTTTTGTTGTCTAAATTATGAAAACATTTTTTTCGACCTACCAAAAAGTGAAGAAAACTATTATCTGGATACAGAAATTGCATGACCCAAACGTAGCAGTCGCCATTAAAGTTTACCTTAGCAATACCCACAGTGCATTTCTGTTTGTCTATTGAACAGTTTGTCTGGACAGCTAAAACGAAACAGAAAAAAAAATCTCTAAAAGGACATCCTCAGAGACGTCAGGGAAAAAAAAAAAACAACAACTGAGCTCCTAAAAAACATCAGAAAGAAACAATCAACATTTTTCGGGTATATTATGAGAAGAGGAAAGTTTGAATATTTGGTTACAATTGGCAAATTACAGGAAAAGAGATATCGCGGATAACAAATAGAGAAGATACTTTATAACTTGGTGTCATGGTACAGAAAATAGTCAATAAAAGAATTGATACGATGCACTGTGCATAAAAAAATGTGGAAGGATATGATAGCCTACGTCAACTGGTATGGCACTAGATGACCATTGCTTCTGTCTTTTTGCTATTAAGGCTGAGTCCTCTAGTTTTGCTTTCCTTCACTATAATGTCTAACATTTCTTGTAACTCATTTTCACTCTTAACGATTAATTAAGACTGTATCATCAGCATACCTCAGTTTATTTTATATTGTGTCATCCAACTGTTATTCCATGGATGCCCCTTACACCAGCAATGGTAATATGTGTGGTAAAGATAGATGGGAATGTGGCTACTTCCTTTTCGAGAACCAAAAGTACAACTACTGAACACTTATAGACAAGGAGAATAAGTGAAGTGATCTGCCACATTGATTGCAGGAGATCCTCATCGTGACCAACCAGCACTGTTTCATTATTGATCACAAGCTCCTGGTTTAGAACGTGTTTTGGGTTGTATTGCTGTTGTGGTGGTTTAGCCTACTTCTTGGCGAGACACGATCCGTTCAACATCAGACTAATCTTTTAGGTTATATTAGACAGCGAATAAAAAAAAAGTAAAGTATCCCCCGTCACATCAAATGGCGTATAGGGAATATGGTGTTAGTGACCATAAATTTTACAGACCTTCGGCACATGATTTTTGGGATAATGTGGTCGGTATTACGCCCGTGCCACTTTACTTTCCCAGAAAAAAATCTGGTACCCATTAAAGGCTGGGTGAACCGGAAGCCGTCGGTTGGGATCGAACCCTACCTCTTGTCCTTTGTAGTCCAGTTCACTAACCACAGAGCTATCGCGGCTAGACAGCGAATTACCATACTAATAACTAAGCGAAAATCACGTATATCAAATTACAAATTGTTTGCCTTGTTCAATTTTGCCGGTGGCTCGAGCCAGTCCTGTCGCTGCTTATGTCTGTTTCATATGTCTTTTGATCTCGCTGCTTATGTCTGTTTCATAGGTCTTTTGATCTCGCTGCTTATGTCTGTTTCATGTGTCTTTTGATCTCGCTGCTTATGTCTGTTTCATAGGTCTTTTGATCTCGCTGCTTATGTCTGTTTCATAGGTCTTTTGATCTCGCTGCTTATGTCTGTTTCATAGGTCTTTTGATCTCGCTGCTTGTGTCTGTTTCATAGGTCTTTTGATCTCGCTGCTTGTGGCAGCTACATCGCCCTTTTGATCTCGTTGCTAGTGACAACTACATCGCCCTTTTGATCTCGCTTATATTAAATATCCCACCCCCAACAACAACTCAGTGCGCCAGGTACTCATTCCTTTTTCAGCTAGGTCGATTGGTGAGCATCAAGTGCGTTTGTAACCTTTGTCAGGCCAAACAATCGCGCAATAAAATAAACAAGCATAGTCGTTGGACAAACGGCGACTTTATGTCGACTACCCCTGAACACCCAAAATATTTTTCACTTTCATTTTTCAATGAAAATCATCATAAACATCATCATCATGTGCCATACCGGTTGGCGTAGGCGACCATGTCCTTCCACAATCTTCTATCTACAGTGCATCGTATCAGTTCTGTTGTTGAATGTTTTCCATGCCATGACACCAAGCTATCCAGTATTTTCTCTCTTTATCGTCCGCGATCTCTCTTTCCTTTTATTTTACCAGTTGTAACCAAGTATTCCAACTTTCCTCTTATCATGATGTGCCCAAAATATGTTGATTGCTTCTTTCTGATGTTTTTCAGGAGTTTCCTTTTTGTGTTGGCCTCTTTGAAAATTTCTTCATTAGTCTTTTTAGCTGTCCAAGGAACTTTCAACATTCTTCTGAGAAATCCCATCTCTGTGGCCTCTAATCGTCTTTCCATTCGTTTGTCTATGTCCTTGATTCGTTTCCATAGATCAGAATTGGTTCTATATAGCACCGATGAACTCTCTTTCTCACTTCTATTGACATACATTTGTTGCATAAGATATTTTTCATTTTCTGAAATGCTATTTTGGCCTGAGCTATTCTGCTTTTTATTTCTGTGGTGTATCTTCCATCAGATGTTATCATTGTGCCCTAGTATTTGACGCGTTGCACTTGTTTCAGATTTGTCTCGTTTATTTTTATGCTGCATGATGGTGATGATTGTTTCTTTGATATGACCATTACTTCTGTTTTCTTACTATTCAGACTGAGACCTTTTTTGTTGCTTTCATTTACTATTATGTCTATCATTTCTTGTAGTTCATTCTCTGTCTTTGCTATTAAGACTGTGCCATCTGCATATTGCAAATTATTGATGTTGTGACCATTGACTTCAATTCCTTTTTTGTCTACTATTGATCTCTTAATATTTTCGTTGTAAAGGGAAAACAAATCCGGCGACAGAACACAACCTTGTCTGACTCCTTGTTTTATATACTGGAATGGTCCTGTTTGGTTGTTAATTCGTATAGCTGCTGTTTGTTGCCAGTACATGTTTTTTTTTATGATTCGCAGATCCTTGCCAAAGGAGGCAAAGGCGCGCCTCACAGCACCAGAGCTGGAAGTTGTCAGCGACCCACAGCTGATGGCTTGCGTCAGGATCGGTGAACTAGAACCATCCAGACCCTGCTCCACCTCTCCTCGGTGCCTATAGTAACAGACTAACCTGTCTAGTCTGGCCAAGCGAGTAGGGATCGAAGAGGGAAAACAGCCCGACACCTAAAAATGTCGTGCTGAAGTCGGATGTTTGGGCCGAAAGGCGCAAATATCACAGTTATACTGCAAACCACAACACAACGCAGGCGCGCCCTTTTAAGGGCGGATGATGAAGAGGAATACTCCATTAGACATCGAGCGAACGCAAGCAAGCAAGATCCTTTCCATCAATGTTTAAAATTTCTCCAGCATACTGATTGTTTCCATATGCTTTACTTTTCAATGAAAAATAGCAGTCTATTATAACCCAGATAGGAAAGACGAAGTCTGAGGTCGATTATAGGTGGCCGTGGGTTGAAAGATTCCCCAAGAAGTTGGCAAAACGTTCAAAACACGTCACAAGTAAAAAAAAGCAGGGCTCGTGATGATAGTCTATGGGGAGACCACTCTCGTCGTCTCTCGTTATCAAACTTGTGATCAAACCACAGAAGGAGCTTGAGAATGTTGAACCTGGTCTGAGATAAGACACTGGACACGTTGGGGTTTGTTCTTTGACTCTCTCTTCTTAACTCGAAACGCTTGCATGTGAGCACAACACGGAGTAATTTAAGTTGTTATAGTTTTAGCAGTGCGTTAAATCTAATCGTTTTAAATCTAATAGTAATACTGTAATAGTAATGACTGTAAAATGTAATGGCAGTTTTGAGTTTATGAGTTTACAATCTGATTGTTACAATGAACAATCATTTTCAATGCCTTGATTGATCAGATCATTTATTTTATAATTCATTAGTTAGTGGTTATATAAATATAAGTATTATACAAGTATCCCCCTCCTCTATATATATTTACTCTATGGCAGCGAATCTTGGACGACTTATGAAAAGTTGCAGGAAAGAAGGCTAAAATCCATTCCATACGCTATGTCTGCGCCTTATTCTTGGTATCACCTGGAAGGATATAAGATAAAGTGACAGACGTGGAGGTCATGAGAATCTCACAGCACAGGCCTCCTGAACATCTTCACCCTACTCTTACAACGTAGATTTACCAGGGTTGGCCACGGCTGTATGAAAGATGGCCGCATACCAAAAGATATACTCTATGCCACTTCTATGGACAACTAGCAGACGCAAAAAAACTAGAGGGCGCCCAAAATTTCGATTTGTAGACGTACGTAGTCGTATGTAAACGCGACATGAAGATACTGAATATAAAATATAAACCCTGCAGCCTAGGAAGAAATAGCTGCAGACCACAATCTTTGGAAACACACTTTAAAGCTCGAACTCAAACTTGAAACAGCAAACAAGAAGCAGACAGATTCATAGAAAAAGAGAATACATGGCTAAAGAAAAGAAAAAATAACATTTCTAGGGGCGCTGAAAAATCCAGTCAACTATGACTGACTGAGGCTATTATAGTGTATAGTCAACGATGACTGATGGAGGCTATTATAAATCTAATCTTCTTTCTCAGAAGAGGACCTTTTTTTAAACTTTTAAATCTTTTTTTTTTTTTTTTTTTTGCATTATAATTCACTACTACTTACACTAGTACCCTACTACTTACAATTACACTAGTACACTTCAACCACTTCTTACACTACTACTACTTACTACTAATACAGGGTGTTTTTAAAGTTGCAGTGCAGTGAATTTCTACTCTCGGACCAGAAATGCGGTTAACTAATGCGTCACACAAATTGTAAAATAAATGGTATTATTCAAATATACTTGACTGCTATCGGCGAGCTTATAATGAGTAATGTTGGTATTAACACAATAAAGTTGTGCCTAAAGCATATGTTGAAAATGTCCACCACGGGCCTCAAGACATGTCGTGATTCATCTTTCCATATTTGCGAAAACCTTCAGAATAATGTCTGGTGATATTTGTTTAATCTTGTCTACTATTTCAGTCTTTAGGTCATTAATTGTCTGCGGATTATTTTCATAAACTTTCCCCTTCAATGCCCCCCACAGATAATAATCTGGGGGTGTTAGATCTGGTGAACGAGCAGGCCAGATTCCACGTGAAATAATGCGATTTGCAAATATGCTTTCTAAATAATTGAGTGTTGTTGTGGCTGTGTGTGCTGTTGCCCCATCCTGCTGAAACCAGGATTCCATAATTTCCCGTTCTGTAAGGTGTGCTATGAACGGTTCCAGAATTAAAGTACGGTAACGTTCTGCATTTATTGTTTCATTAAAAAATATAGGTCCTATTATCCGCATACGACTTATAGCGCACCACACTCCGACTTTTTGATCGTAAAGCGGCACTTGATGAAATTCATGGGGGTTATCACTGCTCCACAGCCGATTGTTCTGACTGTTCACGTAACCGGATAAATGAAACCAGGCCTCATCAGTGAAAAAATTGACGTCAAGGATGGCAGCGCCATGTTCATAAATAAAATTCTGAAACCACATGCAGTAGTTTAAACGGGATTCATAATCTCTTTCTTGGAGTTGAGACACTTCAGTTAATTTGTATGGACGATAGTGTAGTTCACTTCTTAAAACCTTGTGAACAGAACTCTTAGATATTTGCACCTGTTGAGACAAGTGGTTTAAAGATGCATTTGGACTCATTGTAATTCTGTCTTGGAGTTCCATAATTTGGTCTTGTGAAATTGAAGGTCTTCCAGATCGGTGGGTGTTTCTTTAATGACTGTGCATTATTTGAAAATCTAGTTGTTCCAATTTATTTATGTAAATCACGCAGCATGTACTGCTGTAGCTTGTTCCTTTTTCGGTAAAGTTAAACATATATCATCACTATTCACAAAAGGTATTCGAAATATCCACCACGTTTTAGTTGGCAAATGTTGATACGTTTTTTCATATTGTCAAAAACCTTACGCAGTATGGGCTGTGTAACATTATTAATGTTGTTGGCGATTGAAACCTGCAGCTCATCGAGTGTGTGGGGATTGTTTTCGTACACTTTTCCTTTCAGTTCACCCCAGAGATAGTAGTCCATGGGAGTAAGATCAGGAGACCGTGCAGGCCAAATTCCGCGAGAGATTATACGATTAGCAAAAATTTCATATAAAAATTCCAGTGATTTTACAGCAGTGTGAGCAGTTGTGCCACCTTGTTGAAACCAAGCTTTTTCAATTTCTGGCTCAGAAAGTTGGGTTACGAATCGCTCCAGTATGTTAATCCTGTATCTTTCTGAATTTATTGTGTCATAGAAGAAAATTGGGCCGATTATCCGCTGACGACTCATTGCACACCACACTCCTACTTTCTGATCGTGGAGAGGCACTGGGTGCAATGCATGTGGATTTTCATCACTCCAAAGACGATCATTCTGCCTATTCACGTACCCAGACAAATGGAACCATGCTTCATCTGTGAAGAAAGTGAAATCAAGGATTTCCTCACCTTCTTGGGCTAGAAAATTCTCAAACCACATACAATAATTAATTCTGGATTGGTGATCTAATTCTTTTAATTGAGGAACGACGGAAAATTTGTACGGATGTAACTTTAATTTTTTTTTCAGAACTCTATGAACAGTACTGCTTGATTTGTGTACTTGTTGAGCCAGCTTTCTTATTGATTTGCCAGGACTCATTAGAATGCTGTCCTGGATGTTGAGAGATGTTACTTCAAGAACAGATGGTCTACCAGGACGGCTAACATCATGTACACTACCGGTGTTTTGAAATTTGATTATTAAATTACTCACAGTATTTCGATGAAGCACTGGTGTATCAGGAAATCTATTCACAAATTGTTCAACAACCCCATTCGAATACTTGCCGCCGTTACGGAACACATGCTCCACTATAAATACTCTTTCTTCAATCGTTAATACCATTGTAAGCCAGATCTATCATGTAGCAGTGATGTTTAAATGAACACGTAAATGGTGCTTGAACTATTACGTCATACATAGATAAAATTTAGGTGCATAATTATTTCAACAACAAAAAATGCACAGTCATTAAAGAGACACCCTATACTATTTTTATATTGTTTACTTACTCATGACTGTTTATCGTCTTATGTCTTATCTTATTGAGTGATATTGTTGCGCAGTGTATGGTGTATGTTTATTTTCTGAACCAGTAGTAGAGTCTGTGTGGAGTGGGCATTTTTTATTCTGTGTTTGAGTATTAGATTTTCCACCACTTAAATCATCAAAAACCATTTTAAAAAGTCCAGTATAGTTAACTTATAGGCACTTATATTAGTCTCTATATTATTATTATGACATGATGATGATAATAATTATATAATAAATAATAATGCTTCATATTTCATTTTCATTTGACTTTTGTAGCAAAAAGGGCTGCCAATTAAAGTTTGTACTAAAACTGCAGCAGATTGTCAAATTATTGATGACACAGTACATGAGTACATTGCATTGCCTAAAAAGAATGGTGCAGTTGAATGCAGTGATTTTAGAACAATAAGCCTAATGAGCTAGGTAACACAAATTTTACTAAAAGTTATTTCAGAATAAGGATTCAGAATAAAATCAATATTGAATTAGATGAGCAACAATTTGAATTCAGGAAAAACAGTGGCACAAAAGAAGTCATATTTAGCATGAGAACATTGATGTACAAAAGTACATAGAAGTAAACAAACCAATATATGCCTGCTTCATAGACTACATCAAAGCTTTCGATAGAATACATCATAATCAACTTATAGACTGCCGAAAGGATATAAATCTAGACGACACAGACAACGACTAATATGTAATTTGTACTGGGAGCAAACAGCAATAATAAAATATAACAAGAAGAACTCTACACCGATGGATATAAAAAGAGGAGTAAGACAAGGATGTCTATCACCAAGCTTGTTCAATCTATACACTGAGCAAATCTTTAAAAACATCTCAGAGATGCCAGGACTAAACATTAATGGAAAGATAATCAATAACCAAAGATATGCTGATGATACTGTTCTACTAAAGACCTACAACAATTGCTTAATGTGATAAACATAACAAGCAAAACATATGGACTAGATATGAATATAAAAAAGACTAAAACTATGATCATAAACAAAGAAAATTTTCAAGACCTACAAATAAATATCACAGTTGAAGAAATACATCTGGAGACAGTCCAGAGCTACAACTACCTGGGACATACTATAACCAATGATGGAAAATGTAAAATTGAAATAAACAAAAGAATAGGTATAGCAAAGGGTGATTTTGGTGCCATGCAAAATATACTAATAACAAAACAAATAACAGCAGGCTGAAACTAAGAATAGCAAAATGTTACATCTTCTCAATATTCCTGTATGGTGCAGAAACATGGACATTAGACAAGAAAACAGAACAGAAAATTGAAGCCTTTGAAATGTGGATTTATAAAAGAATAGGTAGAATTGGATGGAAAGAAAAGAAAACAAACAATGAAGTTTTAAAGCAACTAAAAATAAAAGGAGAACTACTAAACACAATTAGAACAAGACAAATGACATTTTTGGGGCATGTTAAAAGACACAACAGCCTACTAAAAGTAATATTGGAAGGGAAAATACAAGGTAAAAGAGGCAGACCAAGACTAACATGGGCAAGTAACATCAAAAGATGGACAAGTCAATCTATGACAACCTGCACCATCATAGCAAGAAACAGAGTGGAATGGCGATCCATGGTAGCCAACCTTCGTTGCGGAGATGGCGCTCGATGATGATGACATGAGTACAGATTGTTTTAATATCATGGAATATATTGGTTCTACATCCTGCATACATTGATCAGAGAGGCAAAAGCAGCAGGAATCGGCTCCCTCAATGAGATTGAGATGGTTGCACAGAGCAGAGACAAATAGCGAGATTTGATAAAAGACCTTTGCAAGGATTGAGACTGCTAGAAAGAAAATTTAGAAAAGAGGAAGAGTATCTGGGTCTATGCCCTATGGGCCGGCCATAGCTGGAAAGGTCAATAGATAGATAGATTGATAGACATCCTGCATAATTTAAATAAAATCTGAGTTATCTGTCAGTGTAGTGTATAGATATAGATGAATGTGCATCCATTCCTGACATATGGATATGATCAGATGGTTTCTTTTGCTACAGTTTTAAGTTCATGAGGTTTGGATGATTCTTGAAGAATTTGGCTGTTTATTTGTGGATAATTTAAAGTAAGATGTGGAATTTCTGTTGCTACACTTGTAGATATCAACACCAAAGATATATTCTCTCTACCATTTCACCATATCCCAGCATTCTCCATCATTTCCTCTTATTCTGTCTTGTTATTTTTTTTATATTATTCTACAGGACTCAATTATATGCTAAAAGACAATGTCGTCAACAAAAGCCAGACAGCGACACACAGAGAAGCAGAAGCACTCTGAAGCCACTAGTTCTAAGAGAGAACTGCTTGATGAAAAGACTGCTAAAAAAGCATCAAGAAGGTCAGACCTATTTCACAGTAAACATTTTAGTTCAGTCTTTTCCTAGTGAAGTAGATGAACAAACAAAAAGATGATTAGAGACCACAGAGATTGGATTTCTCAGAGGAATGTTGTGAGTTCCCTGGACAGCTAAAGAGACCAACAAGGAAATTCTCATACAGGCCAACAGAAAGGAGAACTTAAAAACATCGGCAAGAAACAATCAAAATCTTTTGGGCACAACACGAAAAGAAGAATTTTGGAACACTTGGTTACAACTGGCAAAATACAGGGAAATTAGAGATTGTGGGCAACTAAGAGGGAAGATACTAGATAACTTCGTGTCGTGGTATGGTAAACAGTCAAAACCAGAATTAACATTATGCAGTGTGGACAGAGAATTGTGGAAGAACATGACCGTAAACCGGTATGGCACATGATGATGATATTATTAGATGATGATGAAGAGTTTCATGATCTTTCTCTTCTTCATTTGTTTATTAGAGAATTGTGTTGCACTGTGCTTTATGCCTTGCAGTCTAGTGCAATCATATTCAGCCTGTGTTTGTTCAGAGCTGCTTATCAGGCGTTTGGTTTTATTTGACCTTCCTGTAAGCATTTGTTTCTAGTTAGAGTAATATCCCCTAGGACAGCAGTCTTACTAGACTAACAAATTTTTCCTACATAGATTTGTATCAAGCTTTTCTACCCTGAAATTTTTCTCCATCTCTTGTTGTGTTATGATTTGTTTTTACCTGTTCAGCCTAGTTACCTCAAGCCCTGTTTTTATTAAGCTGAGTAACTATGACAAATTTGGATAAAAGCCAAGTTACCTCTACTCCTGTTTATAATAGTTTGTACAAATCAAATAAAAATGTGCTGAAAACGGCTCATGAAACTTTAAGTAAAAATGGCTGTCCTTTAAAAGTAACATTCACAAACCTGTAGAGAACAATGACAATTCACATTTGGGTATAGTAACCTTAGGTGGTTGTTGACCCACATTTTGGGTATTATAAACTTAGGTGGTTGTCGACTCACATTTTTGGTATTGTAACCTTAGGTGGTTGTTTGACCCACATTTTGGGTATTATAAACTTAGGTGATTGTCGACTCACATTTTGGGTATTATAAACTTAGGTGGTTGTTTGACCCACATTTTGGGTATTATAAACTTAGGTGGTTGTTGACTCACATTTTGGGTATTATAAACTTAGGTGGTTGTTTGACCCACATTTTGAGTATTATAAACTTAGGTGGTTGTTGACCCACATTTTGGGTATTATAAACTTAGGTGGTTGTTTGACCCACATTTTGGGTATTATAAACTTAGGTGGTTGTTGACCCACATTTTGGGTATTATAAACTTAGGTGGTTGTCGACTCACATTTTTGGTATTGTAACCTTAGGTGGTTCTTTGACCCACATTTTGGACATCTGTAACCTTAGGTTGTTGTTGACCCACATTTTGGATATCCATAACCTTAGGTGGTTGTTGACCCACATTTTGGGTATCCATAACCTTAGGTGGTTGTTGACACATATTTTGGCTATTTTAACCTTAGGCAGTTATCGTTCCACATTATGGGTATTGCAACCTTTGGTGGCTGCAGACCCAAATTTTCTGTATTGTAACCTTGGATGAATCTTCTGCTTGGATTAACTTGCTCCTCATGATTGATTTTATAATTTACTGGATGTAAAAATATTTCTGTTTCTGTTACAAATATTAACTTGTTTTTGTTGTATATATCAGTATTCATATTCCTGTCTTGAAATATTAACTTATTTTTGTTGTATATATAAGTATTCATATTTCTGTCTTCAAATATTAACTTGTTTTTGTTGGATATATCAGTATTCATATTTCTGTCTTCAAATAGTAACTTGTTTTTGTTGGATATATCAGTATTCATATTTCTGTCTTGAAATATTAACTTGTTTTTGTTAGATATATCAGTATTCATATTTATGTCTTCAAATATTAACTTATTTTTGTTGTATATATAAGTATTCATATTTCTGTCTTGAAATATTAACTTATTTTTGTTGTATATATCGGTATTCATATTTTTGTCTTCAAATATTAACTTGTTTTTGTTGGATATATCAGTATTCATATTTCCATCTTCAGATGATAACTTGTTTTTGTTGGGTTTAACATTATTTCTGTTTCTGTCTACTAGTATTTGTTGGATATAACAGTATTCCCTGTACTGTCTACTAGTATTTGTTGGATGTAACAGTATTCCCCCTACTGTCTACTAGTATTTGTTGGATATAACAGTATTCCCCATACTGTCTACTAGTATTTGTTGGATATAACAGTATCCCTCGTACTGTCTACTAGTATTTGTTGGATATAACAGTATTCCCCATACTGTCTACTAGTATTTGTTGGATATAACAGTATTCCCCATACTGTCTACTAGTATTTGTTGGATATAACAGTATTCCCCATACTGTCTACTAGTATTTGTTGGATATAACAGTATCCCTCGTACTGTCTACTAGTATTTGTTGGATATAACAGTATTCCCAGTACTGTCTACAAATATTTTTTTCTACAAAAGTTCTATGTAGCAAAGTGACAGTGCCTGTGGTGACACTTAAGTGCCAAACTAGAAACCAATATCTCCATGTGTGTGCCATGTGAAAGCCTATAATTGAAATCTCACCCGCAGCGATCGTTAAATGATTAAAATTGACACAGTATTGTCAAAATGTCTAAATAATAATTTTGAACATGATCATCAATTTATGCTTTTGTTTTTGAAAAAAAAAACTAGTTCTGAAACTTTCAAAATGTGCAGTATTCTTTAGGGCTTTGTCCCGATAGACCATGGCACATGTGCAAGGAATCATACACACTGTCTGCGTTTCATTATTTAATGTGTATAACTTAGTTTTGACTAATTTCAAAGAACTACTTCACTACTTTTGTATTAATGTGCCATACTAGACAGAAATTGGAGCCGCGATAGCTCAGTGGTTAGTGAACTTGACTAAAAGGACAAGAGGTAGGTTTCGATCCCAACTGACGGCTTCCGGGTTCACCCAGCCTTAAATGGGTACTGGATTTTTTAACTGGGAAAGTAAAGCGGCACGGGCATAATACCGACCACATTACCCCAAAAATCATGTGCTGTAGGTCTGTAAAATTTATGGTCACTAACACCATATTCCCTATACACCACTTGGCGTGACATGGGCTCTTTACTTTTTTTTTTACTACTAGACATAACTTCTTTCAAAAAGAGCTTAAACAATGTTGTAAATATTAATTTTAAAAATATTAATATTTAAGAAATATATTAATGGGTTATTAAGTGCACAGAATGTGCGGACTATATAAATAGTGTAATGGTCTATGTAAAGTGTCATCAGGGATAGATAACTTAAGTAATACCAGCGAACAGCCGTGATCAACATATGTCATTGAAGTTGTGGAGAACGTTGAAACATCAATCAACATGTCCTATAACAGTCTTGCAGTGCCTCTATAACATTGTAAAAAGTTGCCCTGGCAATTAGCATCATCACCATAACAATACGCCTGCTCAGTGGTCTGCCACCACAAATAACATTTTTGACAAACGCAACATTACGTAACCTCATTCGTACTTCACTTTGCTCCATGTTGACTTATTTTTCCAACAGTTGAAAAAATATAATGAAAGACTGCAGATTTGTTGAAACAGAAATGATACCAACCGGCCTGACAGGACAAATGGGGACTAATGAAAAAAATACGAAACATAGGGTCACTTGTCATTGATAGGAATGTTGGAATAAGTGCATACAAGTACAAAAGTAGTGCTTTTGTAATAGTATTGCATCATTGTTGTTTGTTATGCCAGACTTAATACTCTTATTGGACATTATTTGATATACATAAACGTTTCCAGCACACACGCATTTTAGGTGCAGCTTTAAGATATGAAATATTTTATATTAATACGAGTTGCTGATAATGCAGGAATGAACGAGAGGTAAACACATAGACAATCTCTCAGCTGTGAGATTAGTTATAAGTTACTTAACTCATAACCGACCCACCCAAATTTAATTTGGACTTATCTCTGAAGTTAAACATTTGCATGCAATTAAATGAAGATGACAGAAACACAGAAACAAAGATGGCAGAAGCCAAGATTGAAATAGGCTATAAAAGAAATGGTAGTTAGCTTTTGAAGGAGTGAGATGAGAAAGGGCAGTCAGGAGTACATTAGATGCGGAGTGCAGACAACAAAACAGTGAGGAGAATATTACATTTGAGGACTTTACTTGGAATTCAAGACTTAGAGAAACATTCAGTGATGTTTTAATAAAGGATTATTCAGAAGATTTATTTCAAGGGAGAACGTTTAGCTTTGGTAGATATTTCGGTTCTCTAAAGAGATCAGTGTTTATTAAGGAAATCAAGGTTAGGAATATACAGATTGTTACAGAAGTACTTTTAATGTATGTGTGATTTTATGAAAAGTACAAGAAGTTATGTACATTTGATAGTTTAGACAGGAATGCTTTGGAAGTTACTGAGTCATTACAGAATCCCCATAAAGTTTATTATCCTGATAAGTACAGTGTTTGAATGAAATGTAGTGTGGTGCATGAAGGACAGTTTACTGAAGCATTTGAAATTAGAACAGGAGTAAGGCAGGGATGCCTTCTATCTCCATTTCTCTTTCTAGATTGGATTATGACAATATTGAGTTATTTGCGGGTCATCATCATTGCACTCCGAACATGTCCTTAGGTGCTCAGATCCCTTCCTCAGCAAGTCCCGCAGTGTCCAGCGACTGACGACTCCAGTTCTATGTTGGTTGATAAGTCTTCTTACACGGCCACTAAGTTTCTCATTTCTGGATGTGCCCATCTTAAATCCCATCTCTTTCATCCAAAGGAGTGACGGGGATTTGTGGTTGTCGAAATCCTGTGCTCCTCCCACATTGCGGAGGGCACTAATGATGTCCGCCCAATCCATTGGTTGACTGTCCTCAACGACAGTGCAGTTAGCCAACCTGTCCGCTCTTTCATTTCCCCGTACTCCCGCATGACCAGGGACTTAGACAAAGGTGACTGTACGTATTTTTGACTTCTACAATGTCTCTACCCATTGCATACATACAGAACCCGCCTCCACTTTTTTTAATCATGCTCATCGAATCACTCAATATACAGGCATGGGTGTAGTCTTGTGACTCTAACCAGTTGAATGCCGTGGTCACTGCCATCACCTCCATCGTCATGCTACTCGTGGTCATGATGTATGCACCACTGTCTTCTTTCACTATTCTGCCTGCCGAGCGTGCTGTAAATGCCCCTGCACTTCTTTGGTGTCGTATTACAGATCCGTCTGTATAGATGACTGCATCTTTCTAATTAGTGTTACCACAGATGAGACCATTGACCTCTACATTGACCACGACTGAGAGGTCTGTTCCTTATTTTTCCTGTTGAGTGTGACAATACACGAGAAAGTCCCCTTGAATGACGTAGGTACCTGTATCCACCCCTCACCAACGTTGATATTGGTAAGCCCACAGACCTGTTTGATGACATCTTCTGCTCAGCCCACCCATGATTTGCCTCTTTTTAGCCTGGCACCTTTCCCTGTGTTGAGCTCATGGTGCAATGGATGCTCTTTATCTGCACTAATCTTCAGGTATGCTCGTGCCCTCCAGATCTTGATTCTGTCATCCATGGTTGGAAAGTCAAGAAGATACCTCATTGCTACACAGGAAGTGTCCCTCGTACACCCCAAGATAATGCGCATGGCCTCATTCTGTATTTTCTCCAGCCTGTCAATTTGAGTCGTACTGACTGTAAGAATTATGATAATAACTCAAAACAACAGAAATGGAATCCAGTGGTCACTGATCACATAACCTGATGATTTAGACTTTACTGATGACATAGCTCTCCTATCACATGATCATCAACAGATTTAAGATAAAATGAGCATACTTGATGAGAGAGATCACAACAGATGGGATTGAAAATAAATAGAGATAAGACCAAAATTATGAGAATTAATGCAGTTGCAATAACCAAATAACAATAGGGGACATACCTCCACTAGACTAAAATCTTACATATATCTGGACAGTAATATAGATTATTAAGGAAGAATAGAGAATGATAACAAAATAAGAATATCAAAAGCAAGAGGAGCATTCATTGCACTTTGAAAAATATGGAAATCCAAAGAAATTAGGTTAAATACAAAAATAAAAATGTTCAACTCCAATGTTAAAGCAGTCCCATTATATGGCTGTGAAACATGGAGAACAACAAAATTGACAATCATGAAGATACAGACTTTCATTAATGGATGCTTATGCAGAATAAAAGGATGGAAATGGCAGGACAGAATTATTAACATAGAATTATGGAAATGTACCAGTCAAATACCAGTGGATAAAGAGATACAGTGAAGATGACGGCGCTGGATAGGACAAACGCTGCTGAAGTCAACTAAGAGTATTACACAAACAGGCCCTTTTTTGGAATCCCCAAGGAAAAAGACAAAGAAGAAGACCATATATTTCTTGGTGAAGACAGTTGGAAGCAGAGATGAAGATGATGGGGATGAGAGGGAATTATCTTTAAAGAATAGCAAGAAACAGAACGGCTTGGAAAGTGTTTGTTGAAGACCTATGCTTCTCAGGGAGCTGAAAGGTAGAAGAAGACAAAAAGTTATATGGATGTAATGGCAGAACCTGGGAGAGTGTCATTTAATAATGGCAGTATCCAAGAAACAACTACAGAACTATTAATGATACAGATATTTAGACAGCCATAGGAAACATTTTGTGTAGTGATTGACTTTTATATGCAACCAAGATATGTATCCTGATGACTTGTGAAGTGTAACCAAAGTACAGTATGAATAAACTTTTGTATGAGATCTAGATGATGTCTTGTGTCATCAAGTGAAGTCTCCTCTCTGCGGCAACCACCCCTGGTCTCAGCAGCGAGGCCCGGCTTGAAACGTTAATTACTCATCGACTGAAAAATATGAGTACCTCCAAAGTCTGGGTTATCTGCCTGTGCGGTGAGGGACCCCTGTGCACACGGCTACCAGGGAAAAATGGATTAACTCACAAAATTCAGTTCCTAGTCTCTGGGGACTTCGTCAGAGGTAAAAGCTGGCGAATGAAAAAAAAAAATGAAGTGTCCACACAAGTAAAAAAAAAGTAAAGTACCCCCGTCACGCCAAGTGGCGTATAGGGAAATATGGTGTTAGTGACCCTATATTTTACAGACCTTCAGCACATGATTTTTGGGGTAATGTGGTCAGTATTACGCCCGTGCTGCTTTACTTTCCCAGAAAAAATCCGGTACCCATTTAAGGCTGGGTGAACCCGGAAGCCGTCGGTTGGGATCGAACCCTACCCCTTGTCCAGTTCATGGTAGTCCAGTTCACTAACCACTGAGCTATCGTGGCTCCCACTGTCCACACAAGTGCTGTTATATATTTGGAGTTGTAGTTTCTGTGTTATAAAGTAATCATGTTGTGCTGAGTACGTGGTCAACAAACAATTGTTGCATTTGACCAGAATTGTATGGACTTACATGTGCTCTATTCTTTGTGTATAATTAATGACGCTGTACTGTCACTGTTACACTTTCAGGGAGTAAAAACCAATTAGTTGGTAAGTACTCAAGGAATTTAATTTTTCTGGATTGAAATTGTAATCTTCTGAATTTTGCTTGTGGCTTTTTTTTGGCTTTTTTGTTTAACTATCATTTGTCATATCTAATTGTTAACAGGAAACAAACACAAACAATTCCCATATCAGACTTTTTGTTCAATCATGTGGCTTAGTTCCTCCCTCATTTCTCATTTCATTTGCATCACCATGCTGCTTCTGAGCTCCTATGTTGATTTTCATCTAAGTCTTGAATTACATTATTTTATTTTTTACATTTTTAGGTTTATTAATTTTTAAATTCTCCTATAATGTAGCAGATTTCCCTATTGTTTTGTCATTTCATGTCACTTTTTATCTCATTTTTATTTACTCCTTGATATATAAGTTTTGTTCATTCTAGACCATGTAGTAAAGTTGATCACTATTTTGTTGTCCGTGTGTTCTAGTTTTCTGAAGAAGGCAGCACATAGGCCGACGAGACGTCATGATTTTTTTTTCCTTTTTTGTAATGCTGTTACCATATTTCATGGGAGTGTATGTTACACCCCACCACTTGCTACCAGCTCTACCGCAGCACTGCAATTATTTGCCTGTTCCCCAATTTAGGAACCTTGATGGCTGAGTGATTAGTGTGTTTGCTTTCTGATCAAAAGGATCCTGGTTTGATTCCTGGAAGTGACATTTTTTTTCAGACTGACAGGCAGCCTATAAAAATGGGTGTCAAAGATTTTTCTGGGAAGTAAACGTGGCCTGGTGTGATGCTGACCACATCACTCAAAAATGTGCGGTGGTCATAGAAAAATATGGTAGCTAACACCCTGCCTAGCATGGAGGGAGGGAACCTTAACTTTTTTTTGCTGTGAGTTTGAAAGGAAGTTCCAGTGTTGCATGAATGGATCACCTCTAACACTGAAACATGACACTCAAACATTTTTATAGTCAAAATGTTCACTTCACCTGATTAATTCATGCAAATTGATATTGGGGGATTGTTACATCAAAAACATTCATGAAATACAATTTACGAGTCTCCCCACAGGTGGATTCATGCATTCCTTATAGCATTCTGTGCCTCACTCATTATTCCATTGTTGTTACTGATTATCTGGCCCTCACCAATCACACCAGTCATCATAGAAGGGTAAGTCCTCAATGAAAATTGGATTTTTCTAATTAGGGAGACTCTTCTGAATTGTGCATTTGGCTTTTGTTTTCCTTTTTTTTTTGTGAATATCATTTGTCATATTTAATTGTTAGCAAGGAACCAGCACATCGCTAACATAGAGTTATGGAAATGTACCAGTCAAATACCAGTGGACAAAGACATACAATGAAGACGATGGTGCTGGCTAGGACACACAATGGAAGTCAACTGAGAGAATAACATGACAGGCCCTTTTTTTTTAATCCCCAGGGGAAACGACAAAGAGGAGAGCCAAAATATTTTTGGAGAAAACAGGTGGAAGCAGAGATGAAGATGATGGGGAAGACATGGAAAGATCTTAAAAGAATGGCAAGAAACAGAATGGTTTGGAAAGTGTTTGTTGAAGACCTATGCTCCACAGGGAGCTGAAAGTGTTTGTTGAAGACCTATGCTCCACAGGGAGCTGAAAGGAATAAGAAGTAGGGAACAAGCACAAATAATCCCCTTATAATTTAGTTTGTAACATGGAATAGGCACAGATACATCACTTGTCCTAATGTGTCAACATTTTAGTTTCTAATAAAGGACAAACACAAATCACTTATCGTGATTTCTAAAATGGATCAAATAATAAATGAATCACTTATCATAACTTCTAAAATGGATCAAATAATAAATGAATCCCTTATCATAACTTCTAAAATGGATCAAATAATAAATGAATCACTTATCATAACTTCTAAAATGGATCAAATAATAAATGAATCACTTATCATAACTTCTAAAATGGATCAAATAATAAATGAATCACTTATCATAACTTCTAAAATGGATCAAATAATAAATGAATCACTTATCATAACTTCTAAAATGGATCAAATAATAATTGAATCACTTATCATAACTTCTAAAATGGATCAAATAATAAATGAATCACTTATCATAATTTCTAGAAAGGACAATATCCTAATGCATGTCAATTATTGTCCTTGACCTAAAACATGTCTGTTATTGTTCTTGACCTAAGACATGTCTCTGTTATTGTCCATGACCTAGGGCATGTCTGTTATTGTCCTGACCTAAGACATGTCTCTGTTATTGTCCTTGACTGAAGGCATGTCTGTTATTGTCATTGACCTAAGGCATGTCTGTTATTGTCCTTGACCTTAAGGCATGTCTGTTATTGTCCTAACCTAAGGCATGCCTTCTATTGTCTTTGACCTTAGACATGTCTGTTATTGTCCTTGACCTAAAGCATGTCGATTATTGCCCTTGACCTAAGGCATGTCTGTTATTGTCCTAACCTAAGACATGCCTTCTATTGTCTTTGACCTTAGACATGACTGTTATTGTCCTTGACCAAAGGCATGTCAATTATTGTCCTTGACCTAAAATATGTCTGTTATTGTCCTTGACCTAAGGCATGTCTGTTATTGTACTTGACATAAGGTATATGTGTTATTGTACTTGCCAGCCTGTCAGAACCCCCTGAGTACACCGGTCCACTAGAACCAAACAATGTCTTGACTTTCGCAGAACGGATTTATGTTAATCACGTGCAGGGACCTGAGTCTATTGTCGTTGATGGAGGTCAGTGCTTGTTCTGTCAAACACCCATGGTTGTCATCACAACAACAAACACAGAGCTGATGAATGCTCTTTAATTTATAGCAAAATGTAGTCCTCTATAATCAAGATTATGTGTGAGAGGGTTGGACTGTCATGTTGTAGCATGTATGTATTCATGCTATGTCATGGTGCAAAATTTATGATTATATTAATTAGTTCAATGTGAGTCTGTTGATAACAAAAATGGGAGCATTTAATCTTAGACTTTAGAACTGATTAGCCTCACCGCAGGCAGGACATTCCCAAATTTGCTATAACCTCCACTTCAGCAACCAACAAGGTTTTCATTCTGATCGTATATTTTGTTCTATAGAACATGTTGCTTTTTTAAAAAAAGGTGTGCAGCTGATAATAATATAATCCTAGCAACAAGCCTCGTTCGATGTAAGTAAGAAATAGGGAACAGGCAAATAATTGCAATGGTAGCAAGAAGTAAGTGGTGAGGTGTAACATACACTTCTGCAAGGTATAGGGACAGCTTTACAAAAAGGAATACAACAAAATACTGACGTTTCGGCCTACATACTTTAGAAAACATGAATAACACAAATGGACAACAGAATAAAGATAAACTCTACTACATCTAGAATGAATGGGACAAGTAAATTAAGGAGAAAGAAAAAGAGAGATAAGAAATGAAATGATAAGATTAGAGGGAGAGGGGGATATTCTACATTATAAGAGAATAAAAATAGATTTTATATACAAATTAGTAAACTAAACAATATTTATAAATTAATTACAGCAGTCGAATGCATTAGCCACAATGCCACAGTAGGGCTAGGAATAAATAGTTGAATTGACAATAGACTTGGCACCTGATGATGATCACACTAGCCTGTTATAACAATCGATACATAATTCTCTGGGGCTGCAGTAAAAATTGAATTAACGATAATAAATAACAGCATTTGTTCAGCATTGCTCAATCATATGTGTAAGGATAATAAATAACAGCATTTGTTCAGCATTGCTCAATCATATGTGTAAGGATGATAAATAACAGCATTTGTTCAGCATTGCTCAATCATATGTGTAAGGATGATAAATAACAGCATTTGTTCAGCATTGCTCAATCATATGTGTAAGGATGATAAATAACAGCATTTGTTCATCATTGCTCAATCATATGTGTAAGGATGATAAATAACAACATTTGTTCAGCATTGCTCAATCATATGTGTAAGGATGATAAATAACAGCATTTGTTCAGCATTGCTCAATCATATGTGTAAGGATGATAAATAACAGCATTTGTTCAGCATTGCTCAATCATATGTGTAAGGATGATAAATAACAGCATTTGTTAATTCAGCATTGCTCAATCATATGTGTAAGGATAATAAATAACAGCATTTGTTAATTCAGCATTGCTCAATCATATGTGTAAGAATAACAAATAACAGCATTTGTTCAGCATTGCTCAATCATATGTGTAAGAATAACAAATAACAGCATTTGTTAATTCAGCTTTGCTCAATCATATGTGTAAGGATAATAAATAATAGCATTTGTTAATTCAGCATTGCTCAATCATATGTGTAAGAATAATAAATAACAGCATTTGTTAATTCAGCTTTGCTCAATCTTATGTGTAAGAATAATAAATAACAGCATTTGTTAATTCAGCTTTGCTCAATCATATGTGTAAGAATAATAAATAACAGCATTTGTTAATTCAGCTTTGCTCAGTCATACAACATAGAAAGAACTTGACCTCATTTAATCCCTTTCAGCAATGAGTTGGTTACCCTTTACAGCCCAAGCCTTGATTCACAAAGAACAAATATGTGGTGCCATGAAGCCAAATTCAACAACAAACATATAACACAAACTTACTTCATACTGCGGAACATACAGAGGGGGGGATCTGATCACTCTGGCATTGTCTGTTGTGCAATGAAGATGGTCTGCTGACTAAACTAAATAGCACAGCCATAAATCATCATAATTACAGCAATAAAATGACAGTAAACTTAACCAAACATTTGACATAAGATCAGTCTGTACCCTCGACTCTAGCATTCATGCTAGATGAACTCACTAAAATGGTAATGCGGATTATAAAGCTATAGTCCAGCTTTCACTTCTAGCAAATTTCCTTAGAGACTAGGAACTGAATTTTGCATGTTAGTCTGTTTTAACCTGGCTGCCTTGTGCACAGGGGTCCCTTGCCACACAGGCAGATAATATTGTCTTCGGAGGTACTCATATTTTTTCCGTCAATGAGTAATTGATGCTTCAAGCCGGGCCTCGCTGCTGAGACAAGAGGTGGTTACCACAGTGAAAAATCACAAATAAAAAAAAAAACCTGTGCAGTTGTAATTTGAACTCACAACCTCCCTGTCTCAAGGTCGACGTCTTGCCGCGAGTCAAACAGTCCCATGTTAATTCTTATTAATTTAAGACATTTGTGTTTCCATTGAAGATCACATCTACACTGGAACTGCTGACGGATGGGTCAATCACATTCATAGAGGAGTTGTTCAGAAGATTGTTAGATTTGGGGAAGAACCTTGTGGTGAGTTGCATTCATTTGAGTAAGATGACTAATGTTTTGTTTCATTCATTTCACTGGTGTATGTTTTAGTACATGCTAGTGCTCATTTAAATAGGAAATATTCTTCTGTTTGAAGATAGAACTGGGGATCTGAATTATGAATGTAACTCGTAGCTGATAGTCTGACATATAAATGGGACCTATATGTGATTGTCTGAGTAATATGTTGAAGTCTTGTCTGGTGGTCTAAAGTATAAATGTGACATATCTGGAGGCTTGAAGTATGTTTCCATTATGTTTGTTGTTATCAAGTATAATTTATAAATACATTTGACAGCCTGAAATATAAATTTAAACCAGGCATTATTGCATGTGGCATAAATCTGATTTGTAGTTTGACATATAAATCTGAATGATTCATGGCAGTAGACCTCAACATTAACCTAAACCACAGCTAGCTGTTAGAAATACTTTCTTGCTATATTTGTATTTAATTTCTTCTTTATATTCTTCTTATCACCAATTCTTAATATAAAACACAACTTTTTGTGCAGGAAGCCACCACAATGAGGTCACCTGTGGCAGGCCTCTGGGGATGAGGTTAGATAAGGATGGCTTTCTCATTGTGGCGGATGCTTATTATGGATTGTTCCAAGTGAATGTGGTCACAGGTTTGTCATGTCTTGTTTGTGAAGTATTGGAAACAAACTGTGCAAGAGAAGTGTTAATCTGTTGAGGGTGTGGTCATGCAAGGTTTTGTTTGTGAGACACTGAAACATACCCTGTTGGAGAAGTGTTAATCTGTTGAGGATGTGGTCATGCAAGGTTTTGTTTGTGAGACACTGAAACATACCCTGTTGGAGAAGTGTTAATCTGTTGAGGATGTGGTCATGCAAGGTTTTGTTTGTGAGACACTGAAACATACCCTGTTGGAGAAGTGTTAATCTGTTGAGGATGTGGTCATGCAAGGTTTTGTTTGTGAGACACTGAAACATACCCTGTTGGAGAAGTGTTAATCTGTTGAGGATGTGGTCATACAAGGTTTTGTTTGTGAGACACTGAAACATACCCTGTTGGAGAAGTGTTAATCTGTTGAGGATGTGGTCATGCAAGGTTTTGTTTGTGAGACACTGAAACATACCCTGTTGGAGAAGTGTTAATCTGTTGAGGATGTGGTCATGCAAGGTTTTGTTTGTGAGACACTGAAACATACCCTGGTAGAGAAGTGTTAATCTGTTGAGGGTGTGGTCATGCAAGGTTTTGTTTGTGAAACACTGAAACATACCCTGTTGGAGAAGTGTTAATCTGTTGAGGATGTGGTCATGCAAGGTTTTGTTTGTGAGACACTGAAACATACCCTGGTAGAGAAGTGTTAATCTGTTGAGGATGTGGTCATGCAAGGTTTTGTTTGTGAGACACTGAAACATACCCTGTTGGAGAAGTGTTAATCTGTTGAGGATGTGGTCATGCAAGGTTTTGTTTGTGAGACACTGAAACATACCCTGTTGGAGAAGTGTTAATCTGTTGAGGATGTGGTCATGCAAGGTTTTGTTTGTGAGACACTGAAACATACCCTGGTAGAGAAGTGTTAATCTGTTGAGGGTGTGGTCATGCAAGGTTTTGTTTGTGAAACACTGAAACATACCCTGTTGGAGAAGTGTTAATCTGTTGAGGATGTGGTCATGCAAGGTTTTGTTTGTGAGACACTGAAACATACCCTGTTGGAGAAGTGTTAATCTGTTGAGGATGTGGTCATGCAAGGTTTTGTTTGTGAGACACTGAAACATACCCTGTTGGAGAAGTGTTAATCTGTTGAGGATGTGGTCATGCAAGGTTTTGTTTGTGAGACACTGAAACATACCCTGTTGGAGAAGTGTTAATCTGTTGAGGATGTGGTCATGCAAGGTTTTGTTTGTGAGACACTGAAACATACCCTGTTGGAGAAGTGTTAATCTGTTGAGGGTGTGGTCATGCAAGGTTTTGTTTGTGAAACACTGAAACATACCCTGTTGGAGAAGTGTTAATCTGTTGAGGATGTGGTCATGCAAGGTTTTGTTTGTGAAACACTGAAACATACCCTGTTGGAGAAGTGTTAATCTGTTGAGGATGTGGTCATGCAAGGTTTTGTTTGTGAGACACTGAAACATACCCTGTTGGAGAAGTGTTAATCTGTTGAGGATGTGGTCATGCAAGGTTTTGTTTGTGAGACACTGAAACATACCCTGGTAGAGAAATTTTAACACATTCCAGATCCTTAACCGACACATTGGTTCACTTACATGAAGCAACTGTCGACCAAAAACTGACACATCGGTTCACTTACATGAAGCAACTGTTGGACCAAAAACTGACACATCGGTTCACTTACATGAAGCAACTGTCGGACCAAAAACTGACACATCGGTTCACTTACATGAAGCAACTGTCTGACCAAAAACTGACACATCGGTTCACTTACATGAAGCAACTGTCTGACCAAAAACTGACACATCGGTTCACTTACATGAAGCAACTGTCTGACCAAAAACTGACACATTGGTTCACTTACATGAAGCAACTGTTGGACCAAAAACTGACACATTGGTTCACTTACATGAAGCAACTGTTGGACCAAAAACTGACACATTGGTTCACTTACATGAAGCAACTGTTGGACCAAAAACTGACACATCGGTCCACTGTATGAAACAACTGTCGTACCAAAAACTAACACATCGATTCACTGTATGAAGCAATTATTGGACCAAAAACTAACACATCGGTTCACTGTATGAAGCAACTGTTGGACCATGTATTCTATAGCAAGCAATGGGATGATTGTCACAAATCAGAATATGTGATTAGTGTCAGAATATGTGATTAATTTCAGAATATGTGATTAGTGTCAGAATATGTGATTAGTGTCAGAATATGTGATTAATTTCAGAATATGTGATTAGTGTCAGAATATGTGATTAATTTCAGAATATGTGATTAGTGTCAGAATATGTGATTAGTGTCAGAATATGTGGTAATTTCAGAATATGTGATTAGTGTCAGAATATATATGATTAGTGTCAGAATATGTGATTAATTTCAGAATATGTGATTAGTGTCAGAATATGTGATTAATTTCAGAATATGTGGTAATTTCAGAATATGTGATTAGTGTCAGAATATGTGGTAATTTCAGAATATGTGATTAGTGTCAGAATATGTGGTAATATCAGAAAATATGATTAGTGTCAGAATATGTGATAATATCAGAATATGTAATTAGTGTCTGAATATATAATTAATTTCAGAATATGTGATTAGTGTCAGATTATGTGATTATTGTCAGAAAATGTGATTAGTGTCAGAAAAATGTGATTATTGTCAGAAAATGTGATTATTGTCAGAAAATGTGATTATTGTCAGAAAATGTGATTATTGTCAGACATAATTTTTGTATTAGATGCTCACTAGCAGGGCTGAAAGCAACCAGCTCTTCGTAGCTGACATGGTTGGCAAACAACAGTGTTGATCAAGATGCTACTCCACCTACTAGCAGCGCCCCAGGAAACAAACTAACCAGCCTGGCCAAGCAAGTAGGGACCGAAAAGGGAGGGTAACCCATTACCCAAAAATACTGCTCCGAAGATGATTGTTTCGGGCCAAACACAATGTGGTTGACAAACTTTTTCTATCATTCCCCGTCATCTTTAACTTATCATTTCTTTCACTGTGAATTGCTTTTTGCAATTATGTTTCAGGAGATTATGTCCCCTTGTACCTGTCCACAATGCCCATCAATGGGAAGGAGGCAAAGTTCTTAAATGATCTGGACATCGCGCCAGATGGGAAAATCTACTTTACAGACACCAGCACCAAGTGGCAGAGAAATCAGTTCCATATGGTCTTGCTGGAGGGAGTTGCTGATGGAAGGTTACCTGACTCATTCTTTTCTTGTTGTAGAACTTTTTTTAGTTTGTGTATAAAGTTACAGGAAAATAGGACTTGAGATCAACCATCAAGAGTAATGAAAAATCAAATTCGCGCAGAAGAAAAAATATACCTTGAATTAAAAGCAATGGAGGAAATAGATTGCTTTGTATATCTTGAAAGCTGTATCGATGAGGAAAGAGAAACAAAGAAAGAAATTAGAACCAGAATAAGTCAAGGCAGCAATGACTTTCAGAAACATAAAAAAAAACTATCTTTTCTACACATATTACCATTGCTGATGGATGTCGGGGGCTCATAACAGGACCAGAGGGATAAAAGCCGCTTTGTCAAAGCAGTTGCCACAACCTGTGAAACTCAGGATATTTTTTTCACCTCTTATATAAAAAGTCCTTTCTGTCTACCATGAGTTTTGAACACCGTATGCCACTTTTCAGCCAGTGAAACAGCGGATTTCACCGCTTGGCCATGTACTTTCAGAAACATTGATAATATATGGAAATTAAAATTGCTAAACACAAAAACAAAGCTCATGATTTTCAAGTCAAAACACTATCCACCCTTATGCATGCAGGAGCTGGAAAACAATAAACAAAATAGAAAATAAACTGGATAAACAATAAACAAAATAGAAAATAAACTGGATAAACAATAAACAAAATAGAAAATAAACTGGATAAACAATAAACAAAATAGAAAATAAACTGGATAAACAATAAACAAAATAGAAAATAAACTGGATAAACAATAAACAAAATAGAAAATAAACTGGATAAACAATAAACAAAATAGAAAATAAACTGGATAAACAATAAACAAAATAGAAAATAAACTGAATAAACAAAATAGAAAATAAACTGGATAAACAATAAACAAAATAGAAAATAAACTGGATGCATTTGAAAACAAAAGCCAGAGGAAAATACTTTGTTATGGTTATGAATGGCCCCGGTATCACTGCAAACAAATTAAAATCCATAATTGCTCAACCACCCATGCCAGTGGAATCATCCAAATTAATATCTCATCTCCCAAATGAAGAAAGGTAGCTGACGTCCCCATCATAGCAGTCTCAGTACGTGCCAAAAGACATAAGGCAAAACCGCACAGAAAGTGAACACAGCCATCTGTTCCCCATCATACAATATCATCATTCATCGTAAGCAATTGGAATATCAAAACACAATAAAAACGAATGAAATGCACAGCTCACAGTGTGCACAGAGCACTTAATTCAGTAGCTCTGGCAGCAAGCCAGACTTGGAATATGAGGAAACTGCAACAAGGAACACTTTTCAGACACAGCCTTTAACGGTTCCTGCTGCCTATCCGCCATATTGACTGGAAGTTCGTCTTGATAAATAGTAAGTAACAAGCAACCATCATTTGTCAGTAGTTAGGTAATATATTTGTGTCTTATGCTGGATGCTGTTTTACTGAGCAGCTTGTCTTATCACCGAATCTGCTAATATTAGATGGACTGATCTGACCGCAAAATGAACATTTGTTGTGCTTGTCCTCATCTCCTTTCTCCTGCACCATATGCCTTCTGATTCTGACATTATCACTTTCTCAAGTATTGTTGTGCTGTTTTTTTTTTTACTTGTGGTTCTCCATGTGCTATGATTTAACAACAGATTTTCCCAGTATATATTTTGTGTACCATGGAATGAGTTGAAGATTAGCGTAAAAATAAGAGAAAATGACAAAGCATCCAACAATATCAACTATAATCCAGAGAAGAAGGTGGTCATAAGCCTGTTATGTCATATTTTACAATGACAACTATGTAGTATTACATGATAGCTACAAAATGTGCCATTTAAAATTTGAAGTTATATAATATTCAGTGATGTCATGTTATGCATAATCTCTTCTCTCTCCATCTACAGCTTGTCATTATTAAACATTCATACGTATGATCTCTTCTCTCTCCATCTACAGCTTGTCATTATTAAACATTCATATGTGTGATCTCTTCTCTCTCCATCTACAGCTTGTCATTATTAAACATTCATACATGTGATCTCTTCTCTCTCCATCTACAGCTTGTCATTATTAAACATTCATACATGTGATCTCTTCTCTCTCCATCCCATCTACAGCTTGTCATTATTAAACATTCATACGTGTGATCTCTTCTCTCTCCATCTACAGCTTGTCATTATTAAACATTCATATGTGTGATCTCTTCTCTCTCCATCTACAGCTTGTCATTATTAAATATTCATGCATGTAATCTCTTCTCTCTCCATCTACAGCTTGTCATTATTAAACATTCATATGTGTGATCTCTTCTCTCTCCATCTACAGCTTGTCATTATTAAATATTCATACATGTAATCTCTTCTCTCTCCATCTACAGCTTGTCATTATTAAACATTCATACATGTAATCTCTTCTCTCTCCATCTACAGCTTGTCATTATTAAACATTCATATGTGTAATCTCTTCTCTCTCCATCTACAGCTTGTCATTATTAAACATTCATACATGTGATCTCTTCTCTCTCCATCTACAGCTTGTCATTATTAAACATTCATATGTGTGATCTCTTCTCTCTCCATCTACAGCTTGTCATTATTAAACATTCATACATGTGATCTCTTCTCTCTCCATCCCATCTACAGCTTGTCATGATTAAACATTCATACATGTGATCTCTTCTCTCTCCATCCCATCTACAGCTTGTCATTATTAAACATTCATACGTGTGATCTCTTCTCTCTCCATCTACAGCTTGTCATTATTAAACATTCATATGTGTGATCTCTTCTCTCTCCATCTACAGCTTGTCATTATTAAATATTCATATGTGTGATCTCTTCTCTCTCCATCTACAGCTTGTCATTATTAAACATTCATACATGTGATCTCTTCTCTCTCCATCCCATCTACAGCTTGTCATGATTAAACATTCATACATGTGATCTCTTCTCTCTCCATCCCATCTACAGCTTGTCATTATTAAACATTCATACGTGTGATCTCTTCTCTCTCCATCTACAGCT
Organism: Megaustenia siamemsis; assembly: GCA_032433765.1. Classification (NCBI taxonomy): domain Eukaryota; kingdom Metazoa; phylum Mollusca; class Gastropoda; order Stylommatophora; family Ariophantidae; genus Megaustenia; species Megaustenia siamemsis. The sequence goes on from JAVIAB010000050.1 coordinate 8,534,242, forward strand.
TGTCATTATTAAACATTCATATGTGTGATCTCTTCTCTCTCCATCTACAGCTTGTCATTATTAAATATTCATATGTGTGATCTCTTCTCTCTCCATCTACAGCTTGTCATTATTAAATATTCATACATGTAATCTCTTCTCTCTCCATCTACAGCTTGTCATTATTAAATATTCATACATGTAATCTCTTCTCTCTCCATCTACAGCTTGTCATTATTAAATATTCATACATGTAATCTCTTCTCTCTCCATCTACAGCTTGTCATTATTAAACATTCATATGTGTAATCTCTTCTCTCTCCATCTACAGCTTGTCATTATTAAACATTCATATGTGTGATCTCTTCTCTCTCCATCTACAGCTTGTCATTATTAAACATTCATACGTGTGATCTCTTCTCTCTCCATCTACAGCTTGTCATTATTAAACATTCATACATGTGATCTCTTCTCTCTCCATCTACAGCTTGTCATTATTAAACATTCATACGTATGATCTCTTCTCTCTCCATCTACAGCTTGTCATTATTAAATATTCATATGTATGATCTCTTCTCTCTCCATCTACAGCTTGTCATTATTAAATATTCATATGTATGATCTCTTCTCTCTCCATCTACAGCTTGTCATTATTAAACATTTATACATGTGATCTCTTCTCTCCCCATCTACAGCTTGTCATTATTAAATATTCATACATGTGATCTCTTCTCTCCCCATCTACAGATTGTCATTATTAAACATTCATACATGTGATCTCTTCTCTCTCCATCTACAGCTTGTCATTATTAAACATTCATACATGTGATCTCTTCTCTCTCCATTTACAGCTTGTCATTATTAAACATTCATACGTGTGATCTCTTCTCTCTCTCCATCTACAGCTTGTCATTATTAAACATTCATACATGTGATCTCTTCTCTCTCCATCTACAGCTTGTCATTATTAAACATTCATACATGTGATCTCTTCTCTTTCCATCTACAGCTTGTCATTATTAAACATTCATACATGTGATCTCTTCTCTTTCCATCTACAGCTTGTCATTATTAAACATTCATACATGTGATCTCTTCTCTCTCCATCTACAGCTTGTCATTATTAAACATTCATACATGTGATCTCTTCTCTCTCCATCTACAGCTTGTCATAGTAAGTAAGCATTTGTGCACATTTTGTCTCCATGAACATGTAGTTAATTACTACAAATTATATTCTATGGATACCTGTTTTTGATTGCATCTAGTTTGCAATGAATGTTTTTGAAATAGTAAGGAACAAATATAAACATATCAACAGTAATTTTGGTTCAGCTGAACTATGACCCTAGCTGCTGCCAATATACCTACGCCAGTTTTCATAAACATAATCTAAAACCAACCAATGCACACCTTTTGTAGGTTGCTAATGTATGACCCAGCAACACGCAGCACTACACAGCTTTTTGATGGACTGCTTTTTGCTAATGGAGTACAGTTAACCAAGGATAAGAGTGCCGTGCTGGTCGCTGAAACCTTCAAGGCAAGGATTATGAAGTAAGGACACACTCTTCTGTGATATCACATTATCTGAATCAATTTGTACATACTTTTTCCACAATTTTTCATATTTATATTTATCTTGTTTGTATCACACATACATTGGTACATATTTTGTTTTTGGTAGACAAATTACAGGGAACAGCCTGAGAGATAAGATCAGAAATGAAGAACAGAGAAAAAAGCTAGGAAAAATTCTCACCATTGTACATAAAGTACAACATACATGAGAGAACATAAAGAAACAACAGTTAAAATGATTTGGCCATGTGATAAGCAGAAAGACCTAAACATAACACAATGAGTCTTCAATAAATGTTACGAGAACACCCGACCCAAAAAAGATGAATTAATAGAATATAAGGAACACTAGGAAACATAACAGCAGCAGAGGCCAACAGAAAAACAAAAGACTACAAATGATATCTCCTCTTGTTGCTGAAAGACAAATGAGGAAGAAAGAAAAAGTTGTTTGTAATACACACGCATTGGTACACATGTTTGTAGTATCTCATTGTTCTTTGTACACACATTGCTTGTGACATTTCTCATAGTCATCTCTGAAGTCATTGTTATCACAGATATGACCTGAAGACCAAGCAGGTCACTATTTGGGCAGATAACCTACCAGGTGCCCCAGATAACATCCGCCTCAGCAAAATCTCAGGAACTTACTGGGTGGGCCTTGCTGCAAACAGACAGAAAGGAAAGTTTTCTCTTATGGACTACCTGTCTTCTCTACCTTGGGTGAGAGGCCTTCTAGCAAAGGTGAGATTGTTCTTGATTTTTCTTCACTTTTAACCCTAGAGACAGTCGTCAAAGTTGTCACCTCAAAATATACATTTTTGAAATTTGACAGTTTGCTTCATGCAAACACTCCCCTGCTCCCTATACCTTCCTAATTACTACTTCCAGTGACCCCTGAGTGTTGGATTTTTTCCTTTGATGTTGAATTGGACACAAACGTGCGCACCATAAAAAGTACTACAGTCTCATTCAAAAAGAGCTGTTTTTCTTTAAATTTAGCTAATTTTCAAGAAATTTTTTTTTTTTTTCAATTTTTTTTTTTATGGCGGGAGAAATCTCCTTGGCTGTCATTGCAGACAGTAAACAAACCTTTGTAACATGGGGTAGTCAGCGAATGAAGCCGAACATACGGCTTGATTGACAGACTGACGGTCAACATGTGAATAGACAACATAACACCTTTAGTAGCCATGGTATAGGGTGGTGGAATTTCAGGCATTAATCGAGTGTAAGGCAGGAAATGATGACCGCATCCGATTCCCGTGTCTCTCCTAGTGTAAACACACAGTTGTGTAGCAAATGTTAAAAGAAAATCTTATTTTTTGAACTCAAACTGTAATAATTAAGTGGTAGTAATTTTTACTTATGGCCTTGTAAAAACATGATACACAGACAGGTCTCGTAATCATATGTTAAAGTTTGTTCTATCATCTTGTCTTGCTCTTCTATACATCCAGAGTAGTAGATCTACACAAGTACCTCAATGTGAGAGGCTAGTCTTGTTCTTCTGTACATTTAGAGTAGTAGATCTACACAAGTACCTCAGTGTGAGAGGCTAGTCTTGCTCTTCTGTACATTTAGAGTAGTAGATCTACACAAGTACCTCAGTGTGAGAGGCTAGTCTTGCTCTTCTGTACATTTAGAGTAGTAGATCTACACAAGTACCTCAATGTGAGAGGCTAGTTTTGTTCTTCTGTACATCCAGAGTAGTAGATCTACACAAGTACCTCAATGTGAGAGGCTAGTTTTGTTCTTCTGTACATTTAGAGTAGTAGATCTACACAAGTACCTCAATGTGAGAGGCTAGTCTTGCTCTTCTATACATCCAGAGTAGTAGATCTACACAAGTACCTCAATGTGAGAGGCTAGTTTTGTTCTTCTATACATCTAGAGTAGTAGATCTACACAAGTACCTCAATGTGAGAGGCTAGTTTTGTTCTTCTGTACATTTAGAGTAGTAGATCTACACAAGTACCTCAATGTGAGAGGCTAGTTTTGTTCTTCTGTACATCCAGAGTAGTAGATCTACACAAGTACCTCAATGTGAGAGGCTAGTTTTGTTCTTCTATACATCTAGAGTAGTAGATCTACACAAGTACCTCAATGTGAGAGGCTAGTTTTGTTCTTCTGTACATTTAGAGTAGTAGATCTACACAAGTACCTCAATGTGAGAGGCTAGTTTTGTTCTTCTATACATCTAGAATAGTAGATCTACACAAGTACCTCAATGTGAGAGGCTAGTTTTGTTCTTCTGTACATTTAGAGTAGTAGATCTACACAAGTACCTCAATTTGAGAAGCTAATCTTGTTCTTCTATACATCTAGAGTAGTAGATCTACACAAGTACCTCAATGTGAGAGGCTTGAATGTTTCTTTAAAACAATTTTCACTAAGGGATTTAAAACACCGTCACAGCCATTTTTAGCAAATGTAATTTTTCTTAAAAATAACAACAGGAAAATAAATGTAAATTGATTAAAAAAACGTGCAGTTTGTTCAGACAGTATGCTCTGCTCTGGAAGTCATAAAAGAGGTCAGATAAGAGTTTTAGTTAGTAAAAATAATTGTGGAAATGTCAATAAATTAAAAGCATAAAAAATTTGGCTTATGGGTTCAACATGTGTTGGCAATTAAAGCCATTTTGTGTGGCTTTTGGTACAGAGTGTGTTTTACGTAATATTTTTTTTTATGAATATATTTCATGTTCTACGAGTTATTCAGTCGTTGGCAACAATGCCAGTCTGTGAGAAACTGACATCTGGCATGAGACGAGTTGTGACTGTTTCATCCACAAGAAGTAGGTAGCTGAGGACATTGTAATGGTCATGAAGTCTCAAAGTGCTTTTCTGATTGAAACTGGTCTTCATAGTTGAGACAGATGGAGTTTATTTCTAGCATAATCTCTTCTTGGGAGTTGCAATAGCTCAGTGGTTAGTGAAATGGACTATAAAGGACAAGCGGTCGGGTTTGATCCTGAATGACGGCTTCCAGGTTCACTCATCCTTAAATGGGTACTGGATTTTTTCTGGGAAAATAAAGTGGCATGGGCATGATACAGACCACATTACCCCAAAATTCATGTGCTGAAGTTCTGTAAAAGTTATGGTCACTAACACCATATTCTCCATACACCACTTGAATGACGGGGCTCTTTACTTTTACTATTTATAATCTCTTCTCATCAAAGAGTGCTACAAAACAGCAAATCTTAAAAAAAAATGCAGGACTATATACTAAGCTTTCTTCTGTGACCATGTCACATTACACTCACAAGTTTTCGCTGGTCAGATCGTAGGATGTCATGTCTTTCACCATACTCTTTTTGCTCCTCCAGCAGAATTACATTCAAGTCATCATACTTCAGAACTAAACAATTTATGAACACTACTAAAATGTCATCGACTAACAGCCGAGGAATCACCTGAATTTGAAATGAGTATTTGTGTATTGTAGGTGATGACCGTGGCCCTGGTCACCAAAATGAAGGAATACTCACGTAGCACAGATTCCCAGACTATGGCCATCGAGCTCAATGACTCTGGCACAATCATCCGAAGCATTCATGATAAAACAGGGCAGGTGATTGCTTCTATCAGTGAAGTGGAAAATTCTGATGGAGTGTTCTACTTTGGTTCTTATTACAGTAACTATATTGGTAGGCTGTATAGAAGCAAAGTTCCTGGGCTTTAGCGTTTTGGTTTTGGGTTTTTTTTAGTTGTTTTTAGGTTGTTGTTTTTTGCTAATTGTTTTGTTCCGTTTCTACTAGCATCATTTTGTTGCTTTCACAATTATTTTGCTTAGTTTCAGCCATTTTGTTGTCTTGAATAATTGTTTTGTACTGTTTGTTCTGGAACCATTTTGTTACTTTGACAATTATTTTTTAGAGACATCATTTTAAATTTTGTTTTGCTCTGTTTTTAGTATTCCCTTTTTATTTTGAATTTTGTTTTGCTCTGTTTTTAGCATCCCTTTTTTATTTTGAATTTTGTTTTGCTCTGTTTTTAGTATCCCTTTTTTATTTTGAATTTTGTTTTGCTCTGTTTTTAGTATCCCCTTTTTATTTTGAATTTTGTTTTGCTCTGTTTTTAGTATCCCCTTTTAATTTTGAATTTTGTTTTGCTCTACTTTTAGTATCCCCTTTTTATTTTGAATTTTGTTTTGCTCTGTTTTTAGTATCCCCTTTTAATTTTGAATTTTGTTTTGCTCTACTTTTAGTATCCCCTTTTTATTTAGAATTTTGTTCTGCTCTGTTTTTAGTAATGTCATTTTTATTTTGAATTTTGTTTTGCTCTGTTTTTAGTAATGTGTCATTTTGTTGTCATCTTGACCATTTTTTTTACTGTTGAAAATGTCATTTTGTTGTCTTTACATTTGTTTTGTCCTGTTTTTAATCATGTAAGTTCATCTATTTTGCATTATTTTTAATTGTGTTATTTCAGCTTGACATCGGTTTTGCCTAATTTTAGTTGTAATCATTGATTCTCTCATTTCCTTTTGTTGTATGCCAAAGCTGAACTGATTATGTAATCAAAACACACTCCAGAAGTGTGCTCACCCGTTGATATCCTGCACTTGATGATGGTGATGTTAGGAAGACAACATTTCTTCCTCTGAGGGGAAGACTCTACAGAAACAAATCAACCACACATGACATAAAAGTAAAGTACCCCCCGTCACGCCAAGTGGCGTATAGGGAAATATGGTGTTAGTGACCCTATATTTTACAGACCTTCAGAACATGATTTTTGGGGTAATGTGGTCGGTATTACGCCCGTGCTGCTTTACTTTCCCAGAAAAAAATCTGGTACCCATTTAAGGCTGGGTGAAGCCGGAAGCCGTTGGTTGGGATCGAACCCTACCCCTTGTCCTTTGTAGTCCAGTTCACTAACCACTGAGCTATCATGGCTCCCCACACATGACATACAACACAATAATGCATTAATCTGAAGGGTAAGAGTCCATGGGATGTGGGATCTTCTTCTTCATCAATCACCCAGTAAATGGGCATAGATGCGTTGTGTCACCGTTTGTTACTTCTCTTCTGACAATCTTTAGCAGAGGTCGATTTTTTATTATGATTTTGTTGGGTAGCTGCCTTTTCCATTTGTAACTGCCAAGGGTTCTTTAAAGTGTGCAAAGTGCACATGGGGCCGTTGGTTTTTGCCGTAGACCAAGACGGCTAAATATCAGTTGAAGGAGCAAATCATTTCAGGAGATGAGGTATGTTAACAACACACGGGGGAAAAAAATGAAAATAATCAAAATAAAAAACTAAAATCTATAGACAGCCTGAAGCAAAACTATTAAAACCTGTACTCCATGGTTTTGGTCCACACCAGTATTGCTCGATACAAACCCTTGCCATAAAAAACAAACGCTAGAGCACATGGCCAACTATGCTACCAAAAAAAAAAAGCTATCATTGGCGATGTCTTTCATGTAGGTGTACTCATGACTATAGCATCGGGTTATGATCACAACTTGGGAATATATTGTGTATCTGTATTTTCCTATCAAGACAAGTATCTCCCAGATGGGTAAGGCTGAATAGTAGTGTTGTAGACAAATTGTTACAGGACAAAACAGCACAAATAGTAGTTTCCAGTGGTTTAGACTGGAGACAAATAATAATAAATGAATATTATTATAAAGGTAAACTTCCGAGGCGATAGATCAATGAATCATTTCAGGGGAAGAGGTATGTTTACAACACTCGGAAAAAAAATCACAAATAATCAACAGAAAAAAATACAAAGAACAATAGATAGCCTGAAATATCAGACCTCACTACCCTAAGATAGGGTGAGGCTGAAATCACAAAAAAGCTACATATTTGAGGAGAAAAATGATATGAACTAAGGATTTTCTTATCTAGAGGCCAACATCTTACAGACCACCCAGTTCTCCCAGATGTGAGTTCTATATCCAAGGAACACTTTCTGAGAACAGGTTTGTTAGTCTTCAGATCATCCTCTTGGCATATTGGGGAACTCCATATTACTTCTTGCTTATATTACTTCTTGCTTATGTTACTTCTTGCTTATATTACTTCTTGCTTATAGGCTTCAGCAAGTAACAAATGATGACCCCGGTTCCTTATTGGTCTCTTTTTGATTCTTGCATATGTCAATACAGATGTTGATCTGTCATATTTAACCCTAGATTACAATACTGTCATCAAAATTTTCACATGAAAATAACAATTCTTGAAATTTAACAACCCCCCCCCCCCCACGCACGCACACACACACACACACACACTCTCCCTCTCTCTCTCTCCCCTCCCCCTCCCCCTCCCTCCCTCCCTCCCTCCCTCTCTCTCCCTCTCCCTCCCCCTCTCTCTCCCCCTCTCTCTCCCCCTCTCTCTCTATCTCTCTTTCCCCCCCCCCTAATTACAATTTCCAGTGACTTCTGATTGTTGGACTTGTTTCCTTTGATGTTGGATCAAACACAAACTTGCGCACCATAAAAAGTACTATTCTATGTATGTATGGCTTTTGTATATGTGTGTATACCACATGTGCACTATGTGTGTATACCACAAACAACTTATAGAATGCCTAAAAGAGATACATCTAGACGACATGGACGTATGACTAATATGTAATCTATACTGGGAGCAAACAGCAATAATAAAATATAACAAAGAGAACTCTACACCCATTGATATAAAAAGAGGAGTAAGACAAGGATGCATCCTATCACCAAGCTTGTTCAATCTTTAAAAACATCATAGAGATGCCAGGCCTACAAATTAATGGAAAGATAATCAATAACCTATGATATGCTGATGATACTGTACTACTAGCAGAAAATCCTAAAAAAACCCAACAATTACTTAATGAAATGTACATGATAAGCAAAAAATATTGACTAGATATGAATATCAAAAAGACTAAAACTATGATCATAAACAAAGGAAATACTCAGAAAACCACAAATAAATATCAAAATTGAAGGAATTGACCTGGAGACAGTTCAGAACTACAACTACCTTGGACATACTATAACCAGTGATGGAAAATGTACAACTGAAATAAACAAAAGAATAGGAATGGCAAAAAGTAATTTTAATGTCATGACGAACATACTAACATCAAAACAAACACCAGGGCTAAAACTAAGAATAGCAAAATGTTACATCTTCTCAATATTCCTATATGGTGCAGAAACATGGACATTAGACAAGAAAACAGAACAGAGAGTTGAAGCCTTTGAAATGTGGATATATCGAAGAATAGGTAGAATTGGATCAAAGGAAAAGAAAACAAACAATGAAGTCCTAAAACAACTAAAAATGAAATGAGAACTACTAAACACAATCCAAACAAGAAAAATGCGATTTTTGGGCCATGTTAAAAGACACAACAGCCTACTAAAAGTAATCCTGGAGGGTAAAATACAAGGTAAAAGAGGCAGACCAAGACTAACATGGATGAGTAACATCAAAAGATGGACAAATCAGCCTATGACAACCTGCACCATCAAAGCAAGAGCAGAATGGCACTCCATGGTAGCCAACCTTCGTTGCGGAGATGGCACTCGATGATGATGATGATGGCTTTTGGCATCTTGACAGATGGTTGGTAGCAGGCAATCATGATAATGCAGTAGTTTGTTAAGCATTAGTGTCTCATACTGGGTGTTGCTTTACTGAACAGCTTCTCTCGTGGCTGAATTTGCCAATCCTGGACAGATAGATCCATCCACAGAACGAGCAAGGTGTGTATTTGTGGTACCTGGCCTAGTCTCTCTTCTCTTGCGCCTTGTCTTCTGAATTTGATATCAGCACTGTCCTGAAAGGTGCTGTGCCATTTTTTTATGTTTGCTCTTCATGTGCTACGATCCACAGCCACATTTTCCCAGTTCCTTTCACTTATAGAAAATTCCCTCAAGAAAGCCCTGCAAACATCCTTATATCTCAGCACTGGTCTGCCCTTTGGTCTCTTTCCGTGCTTAAGTTCGCCATACAATATTTGTTTGGGAACACGAAGAAATATATAGGAATACAAAAAAAGTACTATTATTTCGCACAAAAAGGGCTGGTTTTTTTAAAATTTTGCTAATTTTCAAGGAGGAGAAAGGTTCTGGCAAAAGCAACATACAAAGAATTAGACAACAAAGTGAAAAGTTCGGCAAGAAGAGATACAAGAGCTTATATAGACAACTTGGCAGAGAAAGCAGAGACAGCTGCAATTACAGGAGACAGCAGAACTCTTTATACTGTACAAAAGATGCTGACAAACACCTATACATCCAGTGGAACACCAATTCTAGACAAATCTGGATTAATGCTAACAACAAGCGCAGACATAAAAGCCCGTTGGGCGGAACACTTCAAAGAAATTCTTAACCGTCCACTACCTCACAGTTTAATAGATTTTGAAGCTGAAACACCAGCAGCAGAATTAGATGTAAATTTAGATGACTTCACCTTGAGTGAAATAGAAACCACCTTAAAGCTAATGACCAATAACAAGGCTGCTGGAGAGGATAAGTTAACAGCTGAGATCCTCAAGGCAATTGATAGCCATAATTTAATACATCTCCAAAAAATGTTCAACATCATTTGGAAAACAGAGAAGACGCCTCATAAATGGAAAAAAGGAATCATTGTTAAGATCCCAAAAAAGGGCAATCTTAGAGATTGTAACAATTGGAGAGGCGTGACACTTTTGTCAGTTGCCTCAAAATTATTCTGTAAAATCATCCTAAATAGAATAAAGGATTCAATAGATACAGTAATGCGTGAAGAACAGGCTGGGTTTAGAAAAGGGAGAAGCTGTCTTGACCACATTTTCACTCTACGACTTATATTGGAGGAACACATTGAAAAGCAAAAACCTTTTGTACTTAACTTCATCGACTTCAAAAAAGCATTTGATAGTATTCATAGAGATTCTTTGTGGAAAATTCTGAAGCAATATGGCTTACCATCAAAAATCATAAATATTATCAAAGACATGTATGATGGTTACACATGTGCAGTTCGAACAGAGGAAGGACTGAGCGAATGTTTCCCAATAGAAACTGGGGTTAAACAAGGATGTATTTTATCGCCCTTGTTATTTGGAATTGTTATGGACTTCATAATGAAGAAATGCTGCACTGGTAATAAAGGCATCGAATGGATACAAGGAGACCATTTGGAGGACCTGGACTTTGCTGATGACATAGTTCTCATCAGCAATCAGATAAAAACGATGCAGGAAAACACAAATGAACTATCATCAATAGGAAGCAAAATTGGGCTTGAGGTCAATCATGAAAAGACTAAAGTCATGAAAAGTTTAATTCCAACAAGTGACAAAATATACATGGAAAACAAACCAGTAGAAGAGATCGATCACTTCATCTATCTTGGAAGTCACATTGATCGAGAAGGGGATACGAGCAAAGAAATTAGAATCAGACTGGCTAAAGCAGCAATGTCTTTCAGAAGCCTTGAAAAGTTGTGGAAATCAAAACTCATTAGCACAAACACAAAACTTAGGCTATTCAAATCAAATGTACTATCAACCCTTACGTATGCGTGTGAAAGCTGGAAAACAACAAGAGATATAGAAACAAAGTTGAACGCATTCGAAAATAAATGTCTAAGGAAAATACTTGGTATAGAATGGAACGAATTCAAAACAAACGAGGAAATTAGAGAAATCGCCAATCAACCACTAATATCTTCAGTAATAAAGAAAAGACGATGGTCATACGTTGGACATGTGATGAGAAGAGATAATAATCGAATAGCAAAGCAAGCCCTCATATGGGAAACAACAGGTAAAAGAAAAAGAGGAAGACCCAGGGAGACACTGAGAAGAACATTGATGAGAGAGGCAAGAGCAGCAGGAATCGGCTCCCTCAATGAGATAGAACTGCTTGCACAGAACAGAGACAGATGGCGAGATTTGATAAAATATCTTTAAAAGAAAACTGCTAGAACAAAAATTCATATAGGAGAAGGTGTATCTTGGTCTACGCCCTATGGGCCGGTTACGGCTCGAAAGGTCAATAGATAGATAGATAGAATTTTCAAGAAATTCGTTTTTTTTTATCTTATGACAGCTGTCGGTGCAGACATAAAACAAACTTTTGTAGCACGGGACAGCAAGTCACTGACTCTAAGATGAAGCTGAAAATATGGCTGGATTGATGGACTTAACAGTCGCTGTGTCAATAGACAACGTAACACCACTGGTAGCCACAGCGTGATGAGGTTGAATTTCAGGCAATAAATCAAACGTAAGTTAGGAAATGAGTATAGCATCCGATTCCCATGTCTCTGCTTGGGTAAACACACAGCTGTGTAGCAAAAGTTCACAGAAAATCTTTTCTCCAAATGTAACATTTAAGTGGTAGTAATTATTAAATAATTACCAGGGTGTTGTTAAAACATGACTCACAAATAAGTTAAACAAAATCACAACACATTTGCAGAACCCCTGCTACATGATGGCAAAAGTATTGAAGTTTAATTCAGTTCAGATACAAAATATTTTGTAGCACTGACTGCTGTTGGTCTACAAAATGATACACCAATCTACCTAAGAGATGGGTGAACGAAAGATAGATAGATACCTAAGAGATGGAATTAAGAGTAGTATCTGTCGCAAGAACACAGCAGCCAGTCTGCCATCTGGAGGCTGTAATACCTCAGAGAACAGGAACTTTGAACATTTAACGTATCAATTTCAACCAAGATTTATCAAAATGTTCTCTTCTTTCCCAAGATGATACTATTGAATTGCTTTATTTGTGCAACAAACATTGTATGTCTTATGGGTAAGTCAGAAGTAATAATTATATTTATGCCATATTTTGCTTTATACAGTCTTGTTTTATATTTAAAATATTTGTGTATGTTTAACTATTTCAGTACGGAAGGTTTTTATCAATTTGTTGGTAGAGATTTCAGAGACAAAATTTTTCATGTTTTTAAATATTAATCTACATGTTTGTATTAATCTAACACTTAACATATTATATATGAATTTTTAGATAAATAAACAAGGAATTATATTTCGCCAATACTAAGATGATACAAGACTTAAAAGAATATGCTTTGATGACAGTTTACACTAATCAAATTGAGAGTTACACACTGTGCGGCTAAACGTACATGACCGTAATCAGCATGGCAGGCGGTGCGTCAAAGCATACGGAAAGAGTTAATGATTGTCCATTTAAACACTTTTTTTTTTGGTGTGTTTATTTGGAAATTTCCCCAATGATGTCTCTCTTTCTTACATTCACGATGTCAACTTCATGATGTCAACTTCACGATGTGAACTGAGTTATTCTCAGAATATCATTTCTTCCTACCAATCTTTATTTAGTTTAGTGAATATGTATTCCAGGTGAATTTAATCATTTGAGCATTTTATTGGTGGAGCAGATATGGGGAATCCCTGACTTCTGTTAAACTGATTCCATGAAAAGACCATTAAATGTGTACTGTCAAGGTGAGTGACGTGACTTTAAATAAAGTAAATGTCAAGTATGAGACTCGAATCATCTTAGTATGCGAGTTTTCACCAATGTGCTTGGGCGCCTATCCTGAAGTGTTCGGAGACACTTCTGGGTAGTGTCGCTTATAGCATATAAACTCACGATGCAAGGTAGCATTCCTCATCTTCTCAGAGTATGATACCCTGGTACCCATTTCTACCAGCGGCTGGGTCGACCGCAGGGGTATATTTTTCCCAACCACGAATACAACTCGCACTACTTCCAGCGAAAATCAAACACAGGTTGTCCGAACGTTGGTAGCCCAGTCAGGCAGTTTTCCCATCTAGGCAACCAAGGCCCCCATTTGACTTGAAATACGCACTGTCAAGATGGCTTTACCAGTATGATCATAACATAACAAAGCCCCAACATTTGTACATTGTTATCTTCTCTGATGCTCTACAAATGATTGTTTTGTGTAATGCTGACAAAAGGGAACAAGATACATTTGTCTTCAGTATCTGTTTTGCTATTTTTATAATATAATAAAAAAAAAACATGCAAATTTGTGCATTTTTTTTCTATTACTTAACGTGAAAATGTTTACTTTCATCTTATTTTTACTACTTAATTTTACTACTTACTGCTACTTATTTTTACTACTTAAGCTACATATTTTTACTACTTGCTGCTACATATTTTTCATTTAAAAAATCACAAAAGTGATAAAAATGTTCCTCTGTCATGTGTGTTTTTATTTCTAAAATCGAGATTTCCCCCCACACCATTGCATCCAATGTTTGTATTCATAAAATGTTGAGAAATGGCACAACATAGAGGAAAACCTCTGACCTATATCTTGGGAGATAAGCACAGATATCAAATATAATAAATATGAAATACTATGCGGAGCGCCATGGCTGCAGAAAACAAAGAAAATAAACATAAAATGGTACTGAGAGCTAAACTAACAGAAAGACAAGACAAGCTATGTTTCGGCAAAAGCCTTCATCAGGTATGTTTTTAGAGCTGTGTATTCTAACTCTGAATTTTGCGTTTAATGTGTATAGTTTGTCTGTAATACCTGATGAAGACAATTGCAGAAACATTGTTTGTCTTGTCTTTCTGTTAGTTTAGCTGTTCAATACCACTTTTTGTTTATTTTCTTTGACCTATATATTTCTGACCTCAATTGCTTTTAATCTCACATCTAATTGGCTGCAAAAAATGAATTCTCTAACCAATGAGGAATATCCCTCATCATCAATCTTATATCAATGATGAAAAATGTAGTCTCAATGAGTGGCAAAAACAAGTAAAGTATGCACAACAATGGCTGTCAAATAGAGGGCGCTAAGTTAATGGTTCCCATCGCAGAGAATGACAAATAATATATCAAGTGCGAAAATGTCTGATATTAAAGTGAAAGAATACTTCTGGTTACCTCTTGCGTATTTCGACCTTACAATTAAAAGCAAGTAAATTTTTAAGTATATTTCTCCTTTATTCTCAGTTTTCTATTTCTAGCATACATGAGGATTTTTTAAAAATGACTTTTCAGGAAATATCTGTTCAAATCGCATAAACTTGACATATTTGAAAACTGACATGTTATGATCACATTTACAGAAAACTTTGCCTTAGTTTGAAAGATTATCCCACACAAGGGGTTATTACTATGCCAACATTCATAATTTGGGATCTATCTGTTGACCTTTCGAGCTGTAGCCGGCCCATAGGGCATAGACCAAAATACTCCTCTTATCTAAATTTTTATTCTAGCAGTTTTCAATTCTTTTAAAGATATTTTATTAAATCTCGCCATTTGTCTCTGTTCTGTGCAAGCAGCTCTATCTCATTGACCGAGCCGATTCCTGCTGCTCTTGCCTCTCTCATCAGTGTTCTTCTCAGTGACTTTCTGGGTCTTCCTCTTTTCCTCTTACCCGTTGTTTCCCACATGAGGGCTTGCTTTGTTATTCAGTTATTATCTCTCCTCATCACATGTCCAACATATGACCATCATCTTTTCTTGATTACTGAAGATATTAGTGGTTGATTGGTTAATTTGGGATGCTAAAGAAAAAAAATTAATTGAATCAATGCAAAGTATTAGTAGAAATTTATTCCCTAAAAGTGTTAACTGAAGAAGAAATTCATTCTCTAAAAGTGTTAACTGAAGAAGAAATTCATTCTCTAAAAGTGTTAACTGAAGAAGAAATTCATTCTCTAAAAGTGTTAACTGAAGTAGAAATCTATTCTGCAAAAGTGTTAACTGAAGTAGAAATTTATTCTCTAAAAGTGTTAACTGAAGAAGAAATTTATTCTAAAAAAGTGTTAACTGAAGTAGAAATCTATTCTGCAAAAGTGTTAACTGAAGTAGAAATCTATTCTCTAAAAGAGTTAACTGCAGTAGAAATCTACTCTGCAAAAGTGTTAACTGAAGAAGAAATTTATTCTGAAAAAGTGTTAACTGAAGTAGAAATCTATTCTGCAAAAGTGTTAACTGAAGTAGAAATCTATTCTCTAAAAGAGTTAACTGCAGTAGAAATCTACTCTGCAAAAGTGTTAACTGAAGTAGAAATCTATTCTCTAAAAGAGTTAACTGAAGAAGAAATTTATTCTGAAAAAGTGTTAACTGAAGTAGAAATCTATTCTGCAAAAGTGTTAACTGAAGTAGAAATCTATTCTCTAAAAGAGTTAACTGCAGTAGAAATCTACTCTGCAAAAGTGTTAACTGAAGTAGAAATCTATTCTCTAAAAGAGTTAACTGAAGTAGAAATCTATTCTGCAAAAGTGTTAACTGAAGTAGAAATCTATTCTCTAAAAGTGTTAACTGAAGTAGAAATCTATTCTCTAAAAGTGTTAACTGAAGTAGAAATCTATTCTCTAAAAGTGTTAACTGAAGAAGAAATCTATTCTCTAAAAGTGTTAACTGAAGAAGAAATTTATTCTCTAAAAGTGTTAACTGAAGTAGAAATCTATTCTCTAAAAGTGTTAACTCATCTAGGAATTTATTCTGTAACATGGCGACTGCACTGGACAAGTTGCCTTTATTCTCCAGTCCTATAAGTCCTCCCAGACAGACCCCAATATTGGGAAAATGCCGTAAAGATGGTTTTTTTGTTTTGTACTGCTCAAATAAAACACATGGGCACACAACTCAAGAGCAGAATGACACTGACACAAGTCTATCATGGTTCAAATTTTATTTTCTCAAAGTAAGGACAAAATAAAACAAATGTGAGTTATGTAACAATGTTTTCTGTTGAAGGAACAAACACATGAAAGTTCAAGGGCATTACAAAGACAACTATATTTTTGTTATCATCCCATCCCACGATCGGGGCTGACACACTAGAAGTGCATATGATCATGTTTGCTGTGTATGCCTTATTCCTTGGTGGCTGTAAAACTCATCTGGAACACCGTCTGCAATCATCACTGACTGAATTTTTTGTTTCCCTTTGTTCATTCTTTGCAAATTGAACTTTCAGAAGCTAAAGAGACCTAGAAGATTTGAGGGCTTGGAAAGTTCAACTGTTACCAGTTGTCTCACAGGAAGCCAGTGTTTAGAATATGGAGAAATATAATTAATTATAACTGCCACGTCTGTAACTGTTTTATTATATATACAGTTTTGCTCATTCATTGCTCTTAGAACCTAATGTAAGAAAATGTTCAGTTCACATTTCACTTCATATTCAAATGAACATAAAAATTCACACTATATTACACAATTCAATGACATTTTTTCAAACATGACTACTGATGTTGAAATTCAGCGGAAGAAGAAAAGAATGAATGGAATATTTGTGTGAAATAACAAGAAATCTGTTGTGCTGTGGTATGAAAATCTGTAGGATGAGATAGAATATTTCTGAAGTCGTTCCCTGGGTGTGGTGGCAGCATCATTGTTACAACCAAACAGATCAACAGTGTTGCCAAACATCAAAATCTTATTCGAAGCATTGCTCAAACCCATGAGGCAGCCAGTGCACAAACTGCAATGCATACAATGGCCTTGGTCAAGCATAAAAAATCAACAAATAATCTATTGCAGACGAGAGCTCATTTAGAACAAAAATACGTGGAAACAATCAAGACTATTCATTCACAAATATTTATTAAATTTGAGAATAAATTATAAACAAATTTTCTAAAATCATTCGAATATAATAGATTTAATTTACAATCTGCATGATGAACACACTAATCAAAGACAATTGTGAAGAGGGAACTCGTCATGCACCAATCAAAACCTCACTTTCTACGCTTTGCAGACAAACATACGTTAGGTCAATTTTTATAAGAATTAAAAAAAAAAGAGCTCTTTTCACTAGTGAACACTGAATGCATAAAGCTTTAGTAATGTTCTCTTGTTCTGGAAGCATTGCAGACACTTGGCTTCCCTACAAAACATGTACATAACCATTGCACTAATTAACAAGCAGCATATATCAATAAATGCCCCATTCGTCAGCTCAAAGCAGTCAACAAAACATATGTAACTGTCACACATCAGGAAATTGTCAGCAATGATGATTTTTTTTTTTCTTTTCAAAATCTTTCTTTACAAAATGGCACTCAGCTGAACACAGTCCTTATGGCAAGTCCTGTGAAGACAGTTTCAGACAGCAACAAGTCCTGTCAGGACATTACCAGTTCTATCAACAAATCATGTCACGACAGTATCTGGCATAGCAACAAATCAAGACCATTACCTTATTACATCTAATAATTCTACAAGAAATTATCATTACTAGATATTACCAGAGACTGTAATCTTCCTAAAAGTGAGAATGAGATGGTTTATCATTACTAGATATTATCAGAGACTGTAATCTTCCTAAAAAAAATGGGAACATTTATTATTACTAGATATTCTGTCTATCTATTGTCCTTTCGATCCGAAGACAGCACATAGAGCAGAACCACAATCTCAAAAACAGAAACCTTGCATGCCAAAATGCACATATTGCGGAGATCACTGCTTCTAAAATCTATGGCTCTGTTTCCATAACAACACTTTTTACAATGACAGCTTGTCAAGCCATCAATCAACCTCCTTAGTCACCTCTTATGACATATGAAATCATTTATCATTACTAGTTTATACCAAACATTAAATTTGTAATCTTCCTAAAAGAAATAGTACTACATAATTACCAGACACAAAATGTGTAATCTTCCTAAAAGAAATAGTACTACATAATTACCAGACACAAAATGTGTAATCTTCCTAAAAGAAATAGTACTACATAATTACCAGACACAAAATGTGTAATCTTCCTAAAAGAAATAGTACTACATAATTACCAGACACAAAATGTGTAATCTTCCTAAAAGAAATAGTACTACATAATTACCAGACACAAAATGTGTAATCTTCCTAAAAGAAATAGTACTACATAATTACCAGACACAAAATGTGTAATCTTCCTAAAAGAAATAGTACTACATAATTACCAGACACAAAATCTGAAATCTTCAAAATGAGAACCAAAAAAATTATAATTTATCATTACTCGATATTAGACACCAATTTAAAAAAAATATCAAATAATAATCTATCATTACAACACAGTTATATAGACAGTAATTATATCCTTTAATGAATGGAAAATAATAATATTACCGCACAACAATAACACAAAACATTTAAGAGGTTCATATGTTAAGTTCTCCAGACTCCTTGCCCATGTGCCAAGCTGGCAGATTCTTGGTCTTTCTTCATGAGGATGGTTACTTCTTCCCACCCCTTGGAGCAACATTACTTTATGTGAGGTTATGTTAGGGTGTGTTACATAGTTCATCAGTACAACATTGAAACCTTGGTCAATACAGATCACCTTTTTCTGTCTGTAGACGTATGAATCGGGTAAAAGCATCTTTAATGTTCCCATGACTTTCAGTTCTAAGCCGGTTGCTCTGTGCAGCCATTAAGTTACAATAATGATCAGAAACAAATGTTACAGTTTACATTGATTCATTCAAGCAAAACTAAAGTAGATAGAGACACTGTTTTATGCCCATCAAGAGTGAGTTTGGTGATATCTGACATAAACCAAGAAGATGACCACCAGAATCTGGAGATGTTTGACGAGACAATACACCAAGAAGATGGCCACCAAGATCTGGAGATGTTTGATGAGACAATACACCAAGAAGATGACCACCAAGATCTGGAAATGTTTGATGAGACAATACACCAAGAAGATGACCACCAAGATCTGGAAATGTTTGATGAGACAATACACCAAGAAGATGACCACCAGGATCTGGAAATGTTTGATGAGACAATACACCAAGAAGATGACCACCAAGATCTGGAAATGTTTGATGAGACAATACACCAAGAAGATGACCACCAAGATCTGGAAATGTTTGATGAGACAATACACCAAGAAGATGACTACCAGGATCTGGAGATGTTTGACGAGACAATACACCAAGAAGATGGCCACCAGGATCTGGAGATGTTTGACGAGACAATACACCAAGAAGATGGCCACCAAGATCTGGAGATGTTTGATGAGACAATACACCAAGAAGATGGCCACCAAGATCTGGAGATGTTTGATGAGACAATATGCCAAGAAGATGGCCACCAAGATCTGGAGATGTTTGACGAGACAATACACCAAGAAGATGGCCACCAAGATCTGGAGATGTTTGATGAGACAATATGCCAAGAAGATGGCCACCAAGATCTGGAGATGTTTGATGTAACATTACACCAAGAAGATGGCCACCAAGATCTGGCGATGTTTGATGAAACAATACACCAAGAAGATGACCACCAGGATCTGGAGATGTTTGATGAGACAATATGCCAAGAAGATGGCCACCAAGATCTGGAGATGTTTGATGTAACATTACACCAAGAAGATGACCACCAAGATCTGGAGATGTTTGATGAGACAATACACCAAGAAGATGACCACCAAGATCTGGAGATGTTTGATGAGACAATACGCCAAGAAGATGACCACCAAGATCTGGAGATGTTTGATGAGACAATACGCCAATAAGATGGCCACCAAGATCTGGAGATGTATGATGAGACAATATGCCAAGAAGATGACCACCAAGATCTGGAGATGTTTGATGAGACAATACGCCAATAAGACGGCCACCAAGATCTGGAGATGTTTGACGAGACAATATGCCAAGAAGATGGCCACCAAGATCTGGAGATGTTTGATGAGACAACACACAAAGAAGATGGCCACCAAGATCTGGAGATGTTTGACGAGACAATATGCCAAGAAGATGACCACCAAGATCTGGAGATGTTTGATGAGACAATACACCAAGAAGATGGCCACCAGGATCTGGAGATGTTTGATGAGACAATACACCTAGAAAATGGCCACCAAGATCTGGAGATGTTTGATGAGACAATACACCAAGAAGATGACCACCAGGATCTAGAGATGTTTGATGAGACAATACACCAAGAAGATGGCCACCAGGATCTAGAGATGTTTGATGAGACAATACACCAAGAAGATGACCACCAGGATCTAGAGATGTTTGATGAGACAATACACCAAGAAGATGACCACCAGGATCTAGAGATGTTTGATGAGACAATACACCAAGAAGATGACCACCAAGATCTGGAGATGTTTAATGAGACAATACTTTACACACACATAGCACATATCTAAGAACATGGCATGAAAATTATAGACTTTCACAAATAGTTGTCCCCTCTGTATTCCTGGCATTTTATGATTGGTCGGAGGTAAAAAAAAAAAAAAAACTAGATATGTACCTGGGGCTGCAGGAGACTAGAGGTTGAACGACCAAGGAAAACTTTGTAAAGGACATTAGATGTTGAATCATAGAAGTCTCATGATCAGCGCAGAGATCACTGGTGTGCAAGTGTAGCTTCTACCATGTTCCACTAGAAACAGAAGAGAACACATGAAATGCTTCTTTGTTGATGCTTTAAAATTGATCAGTTAACCAGTTTGAAATGTTTCAATCCCAGAATTGCTATCACATTTGTTCAAGAGAAATAACAAGGCATGTGCAAACACAATATGGTCACATTCATTAGAAAAAAATAGAATACAGCTGCAGTTAGCATGCCACATTCATCAAAGAAAATAGAATACGGCTGCAGTGAACACGTCACATTCATCAGAGAAAATAGAATACGGCTGCAGTGAGCATGTCACATTCATCAGAGAAAATAGAATAAAAGCTGCAGTGAACTTGTCACATTCATCAGAGAAAATAGAATAAAAGCTGCAGTGAACTTGTCACATTCATCAGAGAAAATAGAATAAATGCTGCAGTGAACTTGTCACATTCATCAGAGAAAATAGAATAAATGCTGCAGTGAACTTGTCGTATTCATCAGAGAAAATAGAATAAAAGCTGCAGTGAACTTGTCACATTCATCAGAGAAAACAGAATACGGCTGCAGTGAACTTGTCACATTCATCAGAGAAAATATAATACAGCTGCAGTGAACACGTCACATTCATCAGAGAAAATAGAATACAGCTGCAGTGAACTTGTCACATTCATCAGAATACAGCTACAGTGAACACATCACATTCGTCAAAGAGAAACAAGATACAAGAGTCATAAGAAAGATTATAACAAAGTCTGTGAAAGATAAGCTTGTGAGTTGACTTAACACCAAGGTCTAGTAGTTATCTCAAAACTGTAACAGGCTGGTTGACTCAACAATCTAGTAGCAACTATAGAGAACGTGAAGTAAACATATTATATTAGTTATCTAAAAACTGTAACAGGCTGGTTGACTCAACAATCTAGTAGCAACTATAGAGAACGTGAAGTAAACATATTATATTAGTTATCTCAAAACTGTAACAAGCTGGTTGACTCAACAATCTAGTAGCAACTATAGAGAATGTGAAGTAAACATATTATATTAGTTATCTCAAAACTGTAACAAGCTGGTTGACTCAACAACCTAGTAGCAACTATAGAGAACGTGAAGTAAACATATTATATTAGTTATCTCAAAACTGTAACAAGCTGGTTGACTCAACAATCTAGTAGCAACTATAGAGAACGTGAAGTAAACATATTATATTAGTTATCTCAAAACTGTAACAGGCTGGTTGACTCAACAATCTAGTAGCAACTATAGAGAACGTGAAGTAAACATATTATATTAGTTATCTCAAAACTGTAACAGGCTGGTTGACTCAACAATCTAGTAGCAACTATAGAGAACGTGAAGTAAACATATTATATTAGTTATCTCAAAACTGTAACAAGCTGGTTGACTCAACAATCTAGTAGCAACTATAGAGAATGTGAAGTAAACATATTATATTAGTTATCTCAAAACTGTAACAAGCTGGTTGACTCAACAACCTAGTAGCAACTATAGAGAACGTGAAGTAAACATATTATATTAGTTATCTCAAAACTGTAACAAGCTGGTTGACTCAACAATCTAGTAGCAACTATAGAGAACGTGAAGTAAACATATTATATTAGTTATCTCAAAACTGTAACAGGCTGGTTGACTCAACAATCTAGTAGCAACTATAGAGAACGTGAAGTAAACATATTATATTAGTTATCTCAAAACTGTAACAGGCTGGTTGACTCAACAATCTAGTAGCAACTATAGAGAACGTGAAGTAAACATATTATATTAGTTATCTCAAAACTGTAACAGGCTGGTTGACTCAACAATCTAGTAGCAACTATAGAGAACGTGAAGTAAACATATTATTAAGCAAAAGTAGCCATATAATATCAATTTGTTTAGTGCAACTAAATAATAGGACTAAGAATAAACTTAATAGGAATGGTAAAAAGTAATTTTAATGTCATGAAAAGTATACTAACATCAAAATAAATAACACCAGGGCTAAAACTAAGAATAGCAAAATGTTATATCTTCTCAATATTCCTGTAAGGTGCAAAAACATGGACATTAGACCAGAAAACAGAACAGAAAATTGAAGCCTTTGAAATGTGGATTTATAGAAGAATAGGTAGAATTGGATGGAAAGAAAAGAGAACAAATGATGAAGTTTTAAAACAACTAAAAATTAAAACAGAGCTACTAAACACAGAACAAGACAAATGAAATTTTTGGGGCATGTTAAAAGACACAACAGCCTACTAAAAGTAATATTAGAAGGGAAAATACAGGGCAATAGAGGCAGAGGCAGACCAAGACTAACATGGACGAGTAACATCAAAAGATGGACAAGTCAGCCTATGACAACCTGCACCATCAAAGCAAAAGACAGAGCGGAATAGCGCTCCATGGTAGCCAATCTTTGATGCAGAGATGGCACTCGATGATGATTAGTGCAACATATTGAAGCAAACCCAGTATATCTGGACTGAGAAGCAACATGATCATGTACCATTGATAAGATTTTTTTTTTTAATGCATCGATCAACTACTACACTGGCAGAATGGAGCTACTGTGTACCCGAGAACATGTGCACGTACATTCTATAATCAAGGAGACCCTAGATAATGTAGTAACATACATGAGGATGCGTACACACACATTCCATAATCAAGGAGACTCTAGATAATGTAATGTACATGAGATGTACACACACATTCCATGATCAAACAGACCCTAGATAATGTAGTAACGTACATGAGGATGTGTACACACACATTCCATGATCAAGGAGACCCTAGATAATGTAGTAACGTACATGAGAATGTGTACACACACATTCCATGATCAAGGAAACCCTAGATAATGCAGTAACACGTACACACACATTCTTGTCTGAAATTAAAACTTTTAGGTAGAAGAAAGCCTTAATAAAAGCAAATCTATTTGACAAGATCTCATTCTGTCTGGTCCAATCTGTTGATGGTTACACAAGCTGTGATGTGAGATAGGTCTTGCTTGTTCCCCGAAGAAAGCCTTAATAAAAGCAAATCTATTTGACAAGATCTCATTCTGTCTGGTCCAATCTGTTGATGGTTACACAAGCTGTGATGTGAGATAGGTCTTGCTTGTTCCCTGAAGAAAGCCTTAATAAAAGCAAATCTATTTGACAAGATCTCATTCTGTCTGGTCCAATCTGTTGATGGTTACACAAGCTGTGATGTGAGATAGGTCTTGCTTGTTCCCTGAAGAAAGCCTTAATAAAAGCAAATCTATTTGACAAGATCTCATTCTGTCTGGTCCAATCTGTTGATGGTTACACAAGCTGTGATGTGAGATAGGTCTTGTTCCCTGAAGAAAGCCGACGAGCTGAAACAAAGCTTCTATACATATGTCACAATGAAATGACTTTATTCCAGTGCATCACCTTTGCTGCACATAACCAGCTCATTCTTATGCCACTTTCAATTTAAATTTTAATCTTCAATTTTAGATATTAATTTACAGTCTTCAGTCTGTATTAGATATTAATTTATAGTCTTCAGTCTGTATTAGATATTAATTTTAAGTCATCTCAGATTTTAAATTCCTGTCATAAGTCAGTCATGTTTATAAATTGCTGTTGTAAGTCAGTCTTAGGTTTATAAATTGCTGTTAAAAGTCAGTCCTAGGTATATAAATTGCTGTTATAAGTCAGTTTTATGTTTATAAATTGCTGTTGCCAGTCTTATGTTTATAAATTGCTGTTGTATGCCAGTTTTAGGTTTATAATTTATTTGGGAAACAAAACCAGTGCCTTCATTTAGGTAAAGGTGAAAGAAATAAAATCTTTCTCTGTGTAAAAGAGGAGAGCGAAATATCCTATTTACAATTTCTGCTCTATGTAACTCAAGCTGTGCATTCAGTCTGCTTCAATTGATAAAAACAAAAATATATAATCAACAAATATTCCCTGTATGGAGAATGAACTATTCTGCCAACTTAATATGCCTTTTAATTATCTCAAAACTAGTTGGGTATTTCACAGTACTCTATCACTGCTTCATTGAACGACGACAAACAGTAGCAAAATGCCCATATTTTGAGACAAGTTGTTTCAACAACAGGAAATTATCAATTTGAAATATTTACTGTCAGTTCATCCATATCCGCCTGTCAACAACTGTTAATCTAAGCTGCACAACTGAAATTTGTACCCATTGCAGTATCTGACATCAAGTTTAGATGTCATGACATCAAATTTAGATGTCGCAAGTTTACTGCCATCATGAAGTCTCATTAAAAAGTTCCGGTCGCTTTATCACAGTCTCAAGTCTGGTTCTGCTAGTGCTTCCAAACCCTCTTCTGATATGGGCAGCTCAACTGTATTAAAATGGTGATCTGTGTGTGCAGCCAAGTCTTCTAGTGAAGATCCGTCGAGGTACAAGTCCTGAGGAAAATACATCTCTCCACCAACATCTGCAATACTCGTTGGCAGCTCCATGGATTCCACTGCCACCTGCTCAGGGGCGGCCACAGTAGCATACTGTTTAGCCTCAGGAACAATCTCACTAGAGTCTGTCTCTTCTACTTCCAAGCCAGTCGGTGGTTTCAGCTTGGCTAGCTCCTCCCTTAGCTGGTTGTAGTGGCGCTGTGAAAGACAATCAGTCAACAATGAACTCTCACTCAACAATTTCAAACAAATCACATCCACTTTGTAACATACATCAGATTGTGTTTGATAAGAGATTGGTCAGTATTAGACAAGAGATTGGTTTGTATCAGACAAGGGATTGCATTAAACAAGAGATTGGTTTGTATCAGAAAAGAGATTGCATTAGGCAAGAGATTGGTTTGTATCAGAAAAGAGATTGCATTAGACAAGAGATTGGTTTGTATCAGAAAAGAGATTGCATTAGACATGAGATTAGATTGTACTAGACAAGAGATTGTATTAGACAAGAGATTAGATTGTACTAGACAAGAGATTGTATTAGACAAGAGATTAGATTGTACTAGACAAGAGATTAGATTGTACTAGACAAGAGATTGTACTAGACAAGAGATTAGATTGTACTAGACAAGAGATTAGATTGTACTAGACAAGAGATTGGTAAGTATCAGACAAGAGGTCGACTAAAGGTAAAGCTATCCGATTGTGGAACCTCCACTCAGGAACATTTTTTGTGGAACCATAGCCAGTAGTTTCTCTCTAGTTCCTGATGAAAGGCTGGGTACCCATTTTCGTCTGGATCATTTGAAGGACATATTTGTTTCTTGCTCTATGTGAAAAGCCACAGCCTATAGTGACAAAGTGTGCTGGTGACCTTGCCACACCTGGGAGTTGAACCCAAAACCTTCTGGTCAAATGTGAGGGGACTAACCACTCAACCACCAAGTCTTCACAGATTTCCCATGATTCATCTGTCAGTTACAGATGAGGATTGATTCTGGTTTCTCATGGCTTGACTGTTGTGTACTTGTCTTTGTTTTACGCTCATGAAGTATTTTAACAGTTCATACTGGACCACAAAACCTAATGGAGAATCTGGTCTAGCTCTTCAGGGATGGATGAACAATTTAAGTGGCTAGTCCACTCACAACTGACCAGAAGGTTCTGGGTTCAGCTCCCAGGTGTGGCAAGGACCAGCACACTTTGTGTTTCTTCCAGCCCCTTAAAATGGGTAACATTTAGGAGGTAAGAGACTACAGACTAACTATACTCTGCAACTTTATAGAACACTCTGTATTATAAAACATATCAATACTCTATTGAAAAACCACTCTGTATCATAAAACATATAATAACTCTATAAAACACTCTCTGTATCATAGATATATATAAAACATATATATATATATATATCTCCCGTGTGTTACCGGGGCCTCATTATGTGGGAAGTAAAGAATAGTGACACTGTGACCTTCCAGGCATGTCGTAAGAGGTGACTAAGGAAGTTGATCAATGGCTTGACAAGCTGTCATTGTAAAAAGTATTGTTATGGAAACAGAGCCATAGATTTTAGAAGCAGTGATCTCTGCAATATGTGCCATTTTGGCACGCAAGGCTTCTGTTTTTGAGATTGTAGTTCTGCCCTATGTGCCGTCTTCGGCTCGAAAGTAAAATATATATATATATATATATATTTATATATATATATATATATATATATATAACAGATGAGAAGAGCAAGAGAAATGTAAAGCTTAGAACTACCTTT
Source organism: Megaustenia siamemsis (assembly GCA_032433765.1). NCBI lineage: Eukaryota > Metazoa > Mollusca > Gastropoda > Stylommatophora > Ariophantidae > Megaustenia > Megaustenia siamemsis. The sequence goes on from JAVIAB010000050.1 coordinate 8,561,321, forward strand.
AAAGCCAACGTGCTCTGTGCTATTGACCTTCCTGTCCGCTTGTCTGTGCTGTAGCCCTCCATCTCTGATATCCATTTTTCACATTGCTGGAGGATCTCATGACGCTTCAAATAAAAGTGGGTGTGGATAATCTGTGAAGAAAAGTGGATAATCTGTGAAAAAAGACCCAAGTACATGTGGATAATCTGTGAAAAAAGACCCAAGTACATGTGGATAATCAGCGAAAAAAGACTCAAGTAGATGTGGATAATCTGTGAAAAAAAGCCCACATGGATGTGGAAAATCTGTGAAAAAAAAGACAAGTGGATGTGGATAATCTGTGAAAAAAGACCCAAGTACATGTGGATAATCAGCGAAAAAAGACTCAAGTAGATGTGGATAATCTGTGAAAAAAAGCCCACATGGATGTGGAAAATCTGTGAAAAAAAAGACAAGTGGATGTGGATAATCTGTGAAAAAAGACCCAAGTACATGTGGATAATCTGTGAAAAAAGACCCAAGTACATGTGGATAATCAGCGAAAAAAGACTTAGGTAGATGTGGATAATCTGTGAAAAAAAGCCCACATGGATGTGGAAAATCTGTGAAAAAAAAAGACAAGTGGATGTGGATAATCTGTGAAAAAAGACTCAAGTGGATGTGGATAATTTGTGAAAAAAGACTCAAGTGGATGTGGATAATCTGTGAAAAAAGACTCAAGTGGATGTGGATAATTTGTGTATGGAAAAAAGACCGAAGTGGATGCGGACAATTTATATGAGATGTAAGGAGATATGGGATGGATGATCTGAGTGGATAAAGTAGAAGTAGTTGTGGATAACTGATGCAAATATAACTAGAACTTGGTGTGGATATGTATGAATACAAACAGTAGTAGTAGTTATTAAAACCAGAGCTAAACTGTGGATAATTTGTATGATTTATATCAGGAATGTGGTTTTACAGAAGAATGTTGAGAATACCATGGACAGCTAAGAAGAAAGAGGTCAAAGTAAAAAGAGAGCTAATTTCCAATATTAGGAAAAAACAATCATCATTATTTTGGCCATGTAATGAGAAGAGAACAACTGGAATATATTGTAACAACAGGAAAAATTGAGGAAAGAAGAGATAGAGGGAAGCAAAGAGAATAAATACCAGACAGCTTAAGAGAATGACTTGGCAGAAGGTCAACAACAGAAATGATAAATAACTGTTGAGATCAAAAGTTGTGGAGAGACATGATCACCTATGCCAGCAGGTCAGGTACTTGATGATGAAGATATCAGGAACCATCAACATAAGAAAAAAATACAGCTACAATAATTCAGGTACTCACTAGCCATGACAGTAAACATACAGTCACAATAATTCAGGTACTCACTAGCCATGACAGTAAACATACAGTCACAATAATTCAGGTACTCACTAGCCATGACAGTAAACATACAGTCACAATAATTCAGGTACTCACTAGCCATGACAGTAAACATATCTATCTATCTATTGACCTTTCGAGCCGTAACCGGCCCATAGGGCGTAGACCAAGATACACCTTCTCCTATATGGATCTTTGTTCTAGCAGTTTTCTTTTAAAGATATTTTATCAAATCTCGCCATCTGTCTCTGTTCTGTACAAGCAGTTCTATCTCATTGAGGGAGCCGATTCCTGCTGCTCTTGCCTCTCTCATCAATGTTCTTTTCAGTGTCTCCCTGGGTCTTCCTCTTTTTCTTTTACCTGTTGTTTCCCATATGAGGGCTTGCTTTGCTATTCGATTATTATCTCTTCTCATCACATGTCCAACGTATGACGATTGTCTTTTCTTTATTACTGAAGATATTAGTGGTTGATTGGCGATTTCTCTAGTTTCCTCGTTTGTTTTGAATTCGTTCCATTCTATACCAAGTATTTTCCTTAGACATTTATTTTCGAATGCGTTCAACTTTGTTTCTATATCTCTTGTTGTTTTCCAGCTTTCACACGCATACATAAGGGTTGATAGTACATTTGATTTGAATAGCCTAAGTTTTGTGTTTGTACTAATGAGTTTTGATTTCCACAACTTTTCAAGGCTTCTGAAAGACATTGCTGCTTTAGCCAGTCTGATTCTAATTTCTTTGCTCGTATCCCCTTCTCGATCAATGTGACTTCCAAGATAGATAAAGTGATCGATCTCTTCTACTGGTTTGTTTTCCATGTATATTTTGTCACTTGTTGGAATTAAACTTTTCATGACTTTAGTCTTTTCATGATTGACCTCAAGCCCAATTTTGCTGGCTATTGATGATAGTTCATACAGTAAACATACAGTCACAATAATTCAGGTACTCACTAGCCATGACCTCAAGCCCAATTTTGCTGGCTATTGATGATAGTTCATACAGTAAACATACAGTCACAATAATTCAGGTACTCACTAGCCATGACAGTAAACATACAGTCACAATAATTCAGGTACTCACTAGCCATGACAGTAAACATACAATCACAATAATTCAGGTACTCACTAGCCATGACAGTAAACACAGTTACAATAATTCAGGTACTCACTAGCCATGACAGTAAACATACAGTTACAATAATTCAGGTACTCAATGGCCATGACAGTAAACACACAGTCACAATAATTCAGGTACTCACTAGCCATGACAGTAAACATACAATCACAATAATTCAGGTACTCACTAGCCATGACAGTAAACACAGTTACAATAATTCAGGTACTCACTAGCCATGACAGTAAACATACAGTTACAATAATTCAGGCACTCACTAGCCATGACAGTTAAAACACAAATTATAATCTTCCATGTAGTCACTATCAATGATAGTAAACACATTAATTACAATCTTTCAGGTGTTCTCTAGCAATGACAACAAGCACACAGTTACAATCTTTCAGGTGTTCTCTAGCAATGACAACAAACACACAGTTACAATCTTTCAGTTGTTCTCTAGCAATGACAACAAACACACAGTTACAATCTTTCAGGTGTTCTCTAGCAATGACAACAAACACACAGTTACAATCTTTCAGGTGTTCTCTAGCAATGACAGCAAACACACTGTTACAATCTTTCAGTTGTTCTCTAGCAATGACAACAAACACACAGTTACAATCTTTCAGTTGTTCTCTAGCAATGACAACAAACACACAGTTACAATCTTTCAGTTGTTCTCTAGCAATGACAACAAACACACAGTTACAATCTTTCAGGTGTTCTCTAGCAATGACAACAAACACACAGTTACAATCTTTCAGGTGTTCTCTAGCAATGACAACAAACACACAGTTACAATCTTTCAGTTGTTCTCTAGCAATGACAACAAACACACAGTTACAATCTTTCAGTTGTTCTCTAGCAATGACAACAAACACACAGTTACAATCTTTCAGTTGTTCTCTAGCAATGACAACAAACACACAGTTACAATCTTTCAGTTGTTCTCTAGCAATGACAACAAACACACAGTTACAATCTTTCAGGTGTTCTCTAGCAATGACAACAAACACACAGTTACAATCTTTCAGGTGTTCTCTAGCAATGACAACAAACACACAGTTACAATCTTTCAGGTGTCCTCTAGCAATGACAACAAACACACAGTTACAATCTTTCAGGTGTTCTCTAGAAATGACAACAAACACACAGTTACAATCTTTCAGGTATTCTCTAGAAATGACAACAAACACACAGTTACAATCTTTCAGGTATTCTCTAGAAATGACAACAAACACACAGTTACAATCTTTCAGGTGTCCTCTAGAAATGACAAGAAACACACAGTTACAATCTGTCAGGTGTTCTCTAGCAAAGACAACAAACACACTGTTACAATCTTTCAGGTTTCCTCTAGCAATGACAACAAACACACTGTTACAATCTTTCAGGTGTTCTCTAGAAATGACAAGAAACACACTGTTACAATCTTTCAGGTGTTCTCTAGCAATGACAAGAAAAACACAGTTACAATCTTTCAGGTTTCCTCTAGCAATGACAACAAACACACAGTTACAATCTTTCAGTTGTTCTCTAGCAATGACAAGAAAAACAAACAGTTACAATCTTTCAGGTGTTCTCTAGCAATGACAACAAACACACTGTTACAATCTTTCAGTTGTTCTCTAGCAATGACAAGAAAAACACAGTTACAATCTTTCAGGTTTCCTCTAGCAATGACAACAAACACACTGTTACAATCTTTCAGGTGTTCTCTAGCAATGACAACAAACAAACAGTTACAATCTTTCAGGTGTTCTCTAGCAATGACAACAAACACACTGTTACAATCTTTCAGGTGTTCTCTAGCAATGACAGCAAACACACTGTTACAATCTTTCAGGTGTTCTCTAGCAATGACAACAAACACACAGTTACAATCTTTCAGGTGTTCTCTAGCAATGACAACAAACACACTGTTACAATCTTTCAGGTGTTCTCTAGCAATGACAAAAAACAAACAGTTACAATCTTTCAGGTGTTCTCTAGAAATGACAGCAAACACACAGTTACAATCTTTCAGGTGTTCTCTAGCAATGACAACAAACACACTGTTACAATCTTTCAGGTGTTCTCTAGCAATGACAACAAACACACAGTTACAATCTTTCAGGTGTTCTCTAGCAATGACAACAAACACACTGTTACAATCTTTCAGGTGTTCTCTAGCAATGACAACAAACACACTGTTACAATCTTTCAGGTGTTCTCTAGCAATGACAACAAACACACTGTTACAATCTTTCAGTTGTTCTCTAGCAATGACAACAAACACACTGTTACAATCTTTCAGGTGTTCTCTAGCAATGACAACAAACACACAGTTACAATCTGTCAGGTGTTCTCTAGCAATGACAACAAACACACAGTTACAATCTTTCAGATGTTCTCTAGCAATGACAACAAACACACAGTTACAATCTGTCAGGTGTTCTCTAGCAATGACAACAAAGACACAGTTACAATCTTTCAGGTGTTCTCTAGCAATGACAACAAACACACTGTTACAATCTTTCAGGTGTTCTCTAGCAATGACAACAAACACACAGTTACAATCTTTCAGGTGTTCTCTAGCAATGACAACAAACACACAGTTACAATCTTTCAGGTGTTCTCTAGCAATGACAACAAACACACTGTTACAATCTTTCAGGTGTTCTCTAGCAATGACAACAAACACACAGTTACAATCTTTCAGGTGTTCTCTAGCAATGACAACAAACACACAGTTACAATCTTTCAGGTGTTCTCTAGCAATGACAACAAACACACTGTTACAATCTTTCAGGTGTTCTCTAGCAATGACAACAAACACACAGTTACAATCTTTCAGGTGTTCTCTAGCAATGACAAGAAACACACAGTTACAATCTTTCATGTGCTCTCTAGCAATGACAACAAAGACACAGTTACAATCTTTCAGGTGTTCTCTAGCAATGACAAGAAACACACAGTTACAATCTTTCAGGTGTTCTCTAGCAATGACAACAAACACACTGTTACAATCTTTCAGGTGTTCTCTAGCAATGACAACAAACACACAGTTACAATCTTTCAGGTGTTCTCTAGCAATGACAACAAGCACACAGTTACAATCTTTCAGGTGTTCTCTAGCAATGACAACAAGCACACAGTTACAATCTTTCAGGTGTTCTCTAGCAATGACAACAAGCACACAGTTACAATCTTTCAGATGTTCTGTAGCAATGACAACAGGCACACAGTTACAATCTTTCAGATGTTCTCTAGCAACAACAACAAATAAAGTGACAATCATTCCCTCATTCCCAGTTAACACCTCAAAGAATAGGGAGCCGTGATAGCTCAGTGGTTAGTGAACTGGACTACAATGGACCAGAGGTAGGGTTCAATCCCAACCGACGGCTCCGGTTCACCCAGCCTTAATGGGTACCGGATATTTTTCCTGGAAAAGTAAAGCGGCACGGGCGTAATGCCGACCACATTACCCCAAAAGTCATGTGCTGAAGGTCTGTAAAATGGTCACTAACACCATATTCCCTATACGCCACTTGGCGTGACGGGGGTACTTTACTTTTTTTTTTTTAGGCTCAAAGAATATCAAAGTGTTAACAAAAATGAGACCAAATGGAGGGTAAAAGTTCTACAGAATATCCAAGTTAAGATATGACTAAGTGTTTTAAGGTGAGCATTCCACGTGTGGTGAGAAGCAATGTGGCTCCTGTGCAAGGTTTGGCAACTTAGAACTAATATAGTCAGACATGGAGTCTAGAATTTCTACCATATTCTTCTTCCAGTCTTCGGCTCGAAAAGGCAATAGATCCACTTAGAGGTAAAGGCATCAAGATGCGTAGAGATGCGAAGCTGCTGTAAAGCTGATGTTAATGGCGATACTAAAAAAAAGGAAGATAAAAAGTGGTATGGTGACAGCTACTATCCACTTATCCTGTTGTTTTCTTCCTAACTCTACATCCTTGTACACAACTTTACAGCTGATCTGTCTGCGGACTGACTTCTAAGAACAAAGCCATCATCTTTGGTCTGTGATGTCAATGTTTGAAAAGATATTAAAAAAAAAAATATCATTATGACTTGTATTACAAGGGGAATATTGTACCTGCACCCATATTCTTCAAGACACCAGCACATGGTTCTGTGTTTGAATTTGCATGCGTGCAGATATGAGGTATCAGTATTACACATCTGGACATCTAATTTTCTATATAAATCTCTAAAAGCCATTATCAGAAGCTGGATAAGTCATATTTAGGAGTGGAATCCAAGCGTGCCAGGTTTTTGAAAGAATTTGCAACCACTTTTCCCAAAGTGACTTCAAAGTCGGTGTATAAAACCCTTAAGTACCTCTTTAAAACAAGGAGAATAGTTTTTCAACTGTTCCAACATGGCCCACTTAACAGTGGCTTGTCGAATGTTGGCATCATATTCATGGGAGCTGGCAGCACCAGATGGGGTGCCTCGTGATCGCTCGTAGCCTGGTTCGTTGAAGTAAGGCTCGCTGACTAAAATAAGGGACTGGATGGAGACAAGTACCTGTAGACAGACAACAACCTAGTTTACTAAACAATCAACAAATAACATGGTAATATTTAACCCTAGATTACGTTACCATCATAAAAATTACTGCATCAAAATACAGATTCTTCCAAATTTGACAGTTTGCTGTGATCACCCTTAATGTGGTACCTTCTTAATTACTACTTCCGGTGACCCATGAGTGTTGGATTTGTTTCCTTTGATGTTGGATTTTTTTTTTTCTTGCACGAGATACGATCTCATATAATGTGACAAAAATTTGTCAATTTTCAAGAAATTTTTGGTTTTTCATAAATCAACTTCAGCCAGGAGTCCTAGTGTCTCTCCTAGTGGAAACGCACAGCTGTGCATAAAAAGTTTGGTAGGGTTAAGGTGGCATCCTAGCTAGACATGTTTGCCGCTATGCCAGTATTTATTGTAACCGTGAATGATAGCACATACAGATTTAGATCATAATTGAGGACTAAACAGGACTAGACAAATTTAGCATAGGGATGACTAACCTCACTGACTGACATAAACTAAAGGTGCCAGATGGCTGGGGAATGACCACTGGTCGTAAACTTACTTTAGCTGTCGGTGAGGAATGTAGAACTAGAAACTAAACGCTAGTCACGACCACCATGACTGACCACTGGTCGTAAACTTACTTTAGCTGTCGGTAAGGAATGTGGAATGCACGAAATAAGAGGCTAGTCACAAAGAGTGACAGATGGCCAGGGAAGGTCACTTAGAATGCAGAAAGAAGTAGAGCCAAATGTCACTTTTATCTGGATAAAGAATAGTTGGCGGGAAAAAAGGTTCACGGTCAGTCAAAGCCGTATAAAAGTTAGAGGACTTCCACTTTTAGACTTGAGGAGACAGACTTCCATTTTGACATCTCGACTAGGAACCCACAGAGATAGCCACGTACTAGCGACCGATAGGAATTGAGATAGTCACAGAAGAACTTCAACTTAGAGAAGAGACGTAGAACTAGAGATACACATCGAGATAGCCATTGGAGAACGTTAGATACAGAAGACACAGACGAAAGAGAACTAGATATAGAGAGACAGATAGAATATCCACTATACGAATAGTTGAGGTACAACACCGACGGTAGTCGAAGTACTTCAGCGGCCAAGACTTATTAGATCGAACAAGTATCAGTATAGAAGTACAGAACAGAGACGCTAGGAAGGACAGTCAGAAAGTATCTATATATATATATATGTAATATAATAAATGAGGACTGATTTTAACACGCAAAGTTTGTTGATTCTTGAATGTGCGGTGTCGTGTCATATACCAAGGACAGTCAGAACACGGTTATACAGTAGATAAATTGGCGCCACGTGACCCGGATCGCGACCACAAACACAACAGAGAGAAGATATAGAGAAGCAACAGAGAGAAGATATAGAGAAGAATCAACACAGCACAATAGAGAGAAGAATCAACGCAACAAAATAGAGAGAAGAATAAACGCAACAAAATAGAGAGAAGAATCAACACAACACGTACAGAGAGAAGATTGAGAAAAGAAACGACACAGCACATTCCATACCCAGCCCACCTGACGAGCAAGTTGACCAACATTGCAGAAGGTCACGCCAGAGTTCACCGTTACCTGAATCGCTAGCAGACCAACACATTAACAGGAAACTATACCCGTACACTGTCCGTGCGTGTCAAGCCTGTTACCTGCTGACCATCAATGTTTTGGTCAAAAATTTCAAGTGTCGTCCAGCAGTAACCATCTACCTTTTCACCAGTGTTATGTGTTGTTCGACACACCATCACAGATAACACATGTGGTCAAGTCTGGTGAGCTCAATGTGTTTTTTTTTTAATTTATAATAGAATTCATTTTTCATCGTGTGAAGTGCTAGAACAGTAAACAGTAGGTAGAGAACAATTTTATCTCCAGGAGCGTCAAGAGTCAGAGTGTGTAGTTTAGTTATAAAATCAGTGATTCTGTTATCATCGCGTGTGTTAGTAGGAAGTGTGCACACTAACTTTGAGAATTTGACAAATAATTAGTTATTTAAGTTAGTTAAGCAGCAGTTAGGAGTGTTAAATAATAGTTAATTATTTTGTTAATTTTAATAAGAATAGACATACCAGTCATTGTAAAGTATTTTTGACCTGTGCTTGTTATAATTTTTTAAAGTGTGATATACTGATATACTATCACAATAACATTGTTCATTGTTATTTGTAAACTATTTCTTTGGTTGCCGAAAGTTTTAAGAATTACTTTTAATCATAATTAATTTTGTCATTCCACAGGTACAGTACTAATTTTAAGTTTCATTTTCTTTCAGAAACCCTGATCAGATTAACATTGCTGATTTTTTTTTATTTAAAAGTGAAATTGATTTATGTTAACTGTTCATTTATTTTAAAGCATAATTTAAAGTGTCACTGCAGTTAGATTATAGCCCTCCAGAGAACAAGTACATACATAGTCAAGTAAACAGGTAGAACTAGGCAGCTGAAATAGTTTCCTGTAGTTTATTGTATCACAAGAAGACATGGAAGGTAGACAGAACGTACAAACAAACAGTTGTAAAGTAATAGTAGACAAATTAGAGAATGACATTAAAGAAATACAGGTTAGGAAATATTTTAATAAATTTGGTGAGATAATGTTTTTTAAATTAATAGATAGGCCAGAGGAGACTAAGAAAGCGATAATACTATACAAAGATAGTGCGATTGTAAACAACATTTTAAACAAGGACAATCATATAATAAATAATATCAAATTGCAAGTTGAAGTTTACAGCCCAGTTAGAAGAAAGACGTGTGAGAGAAGGGCAAATACAATTGTAACCACTGACAATAGGTTGTATGCTATATATTTTAACAAACGCATAAGGAAAGAACGTGAGTGGGAGGAGAGTAGATCAGAAGAAACCAGTGACGTAGAAGAATATAGCACAGCAGGAGAGGAAATGAACAAGAAAGATTTAATAAAGCAATTCAAAAGAAAGGTAGAAATTAAAAATAAAACCACACAAACAGAAGGCGCTGACAGAAAAGTAATAGTGACACCAGTAAGTTGTGCACAAACACAGACGTTAGAGGTTAGAGAACAAATAGAACGTAAAGATAAATTTACACAAACAGAACAAGGCGAAGAGATGAAGTTCTTGGCCTTGAAGCAAGATCTGGGAAAGGAAACAGATTCTCTAAATGTTGTTGTTGAAGAGAATAAATTAATGGAAGTAGACAAAGCAATAAATGACATAGAAACACATGAGAAGAATGAAATAAAAAGATTAGAAGAAGAAATAGAAAAACGGAAGAAAACAGAGACCGAATTGGTTGCAGCAATTAAAACATGCGTTACTATGTTACAGGAGACCAAGCATTTTGTAGAGAGAAATGGTGACTTAGTGGAAGAAAACAAATTGCTGAAGCAACAGATAGCTGATTTTGAAAAAGAGAATCGTATGTTACAGAAATGGGATGATACTGGGGTACATAAAAGACATAGTGAAAGTGTAGGTGCGAATAGACCGAGGAAGAATAGCCCCAGCACTGTGGGTGATGAAGAATCTAGCGGTATAGAAGAGGATAGATGGAATCGGAGAGATTCCAGAGAATTAAGGGAAGAAAAGCTAAGACAGCGTGAAGAAGATATCAGAAACACAATGATATATCTATCAGAAAAGGGATACTTAACTGAGGGAGATGAAGAGGAGACGAGAATGTCTACCAAATGGACGGAGAAAAAGAGGAAGAGAAAGAAAGGCGGGCATAAGTGGTAATTTATGTCTGACTATTATACGATAATAAATAGATGATTTAAATAAAGGGAGGTTTAGGTAATTTACAGACCACAAGGAAGAAATAGATAGGGGTAGCATGAGAGAAGAATATAGGTCAGAAAGAGGAAACTTGTCAACCATTAGTGATGTGAGAGGGAAGAGGCACAAAAAGAAGAAAAGTAACAATTAAGTGGTAACCAGAAACAAATACATTTTTACCTCAACAAACAGTTAAGGATATAACTAGAGAGAAGGCAACGCTTACAGGATAATGGAAAACAGACTAGCACTAGGAGATAAGGACAATTTAAGTTATAATTAAATGAAAGCAATGAACTCTGTTGCATCAGATAGTTACGAGACAGTGGAGGAATCATTGATAGAAGAAGATGATCAAATAAAGAAAAGACTGAATGAATTTTCATCGGGATAAGCTCCAAGTTGTAAGAGGAGAGGCATAGAATAAGAGTAGACAAGAAACCTGAGGGAAAGGAATGATAGCCTCAGAGGAAATACAGACTTGAGTAGTTGATCAGAAGTAGTAAACTACTAAATTGGATGGTAATCCAAGTTTACGAGAGATCAATTGTATGTAGTAAGTGAGAAAGAAGAAGAAGAGAGAGACAAAGGCGATAGATAACCTGTGTTTTGAGTTGACCTAAAGGAAGTTAGGTTGGGAATAGAGTAATTATGTAACGAGAGTGGTAACTCGTAGAAAGTTATGTGACAATACTCTGAAGAAGTTATATGAGAGTAATCATAAGAAGTTATATGAGAGTAAATATAAGAAGTTATATGAGATAAAGAGTTCATGAGAAGAAAATCATATATCTGTAGTCTAATGGCTATAGTTGTGCAAGAAATGTCAGAGAACCTTGTGCACAGATGTATGAGTAATGTATGCGTAATGTATGGATAGAAACAAGAGAATTCATGAGAGCATTTGTTGAGACTAATGTGTCGGTAGTCGAATGACTATAAATAATGTACCACGTTACGTGGACGGTACACAGACATAATGTTATGAGATTAGATAGAAGATACTAAGACATAGTATTATGAGAAACTGAAATAGGCTCCTGAGACTAGAGAAGATTTCTCAGAGAGGTATTTTGAAGTGGAATTGAGATGGTGTAAGTCAGATGTCAGTTATTTGCTCGAGCTAATTGTTTGTTTGTGGTTGTTATCTCCGGAGATGTGTGAGTTGTCCAATTATTGTTAGATGTTCTTATGTGAATTGAGAGGATATTATACTCTGACATGCACGTAGACTTGTGTAAATTTGTTTACCTCTATTTCAGACATGTTCTAGACATCTGTCAAAAATGCATATTGCAATTATATCAGAGAGGTTGTTTAATATATTGTTGAATATTTGTATTAATACTTTCAAAGTCCATGTTGTAATAGTATCATATGTAACGATATTGTTGGTTACAGACTCAACATATCTGAGTATGGACTGAATGATTTTTGAGCCTATTTTTTTCAGCGGATCGAGAGTATTTTGTTATGATCATAAAGTGAGTTTTGAGTTTGAAACTGTTCTTGGAATGGGACTTTGATTTATTTTATATGTGAGTGAATTGATAAATGTCATGCATGATTTATTTTATTTCCCTTATAGAATAGTGTCTTTGATATATTGCATAAATGTCATGCGTTAAGTATGTACTTTGACATACTCTGTGTATGTTTGATGCTACAGTTGATGTACAGCTGTCATTTTTTGACGTAGAGTGACTATATTGTCAGATGACATTGACTGGTAGGGATGGAAGACTTCACGGTTATATTTTTATTTTTTGAGTGAGAAAATCTTGGCATATTTTCTCACTAGAGAATAGGGGAAGGTATGTAACCGTGAATGATAGCACATACAGATTTAGATCATAATTGAGGACTAAACAGGACTAGACAAATTTAGCATAGGGATGACTAACCTCACTGACTGACATAAACTAAAGGTGCCAGATGGCTGGGGAATGACCACTGGTCGTAAACTTACTTTAGCTGTCGGTGAGGAATGTAGAACTAGAAACTAAACGCTAGTCACGACCACCATGACTGACCACTGGTCGTAAACTTACTTTAGCTGTCGGTAAGGAATGTGGAATGCACGAAATAAGAGGCTAGTCACAAAGAGTGACAGATGGCCAGGGAAGGTCACTTAGAATGCAGAAAGAAGTAGAGCCAAATGTCACTTTTATCTGGATAAAGAATAGTTGGCGGGAAAAAAGGTTCACGGTCAGTCAAAGCCGTATAAAAGTCAGAGGACTTCCACTTTTAGACTTGAGGAGACAGACTTCCATTTTGACATCTCGACTAGGAACCCACAGAGATAGCCACGTACTAGCGACCGATAGGAATTGAGATAGTCACAGAAGAACTTCAACTTAGAGAAGAGACGTAGAACTAGAGATACACATCGAGATAGCCATTGGAGAACGTTAGATACAGAAGACACAGACGAAAGAGAACTAGATATAGAGAGACAGATAGAATATCCACTATACGAATAGTTGAGGTACAACACCGACGGTAGTCGAAGTACTTCAGCGGCCAAGACTTATTAGATCGAACAAGTATCAGTATAGAAGTACAGAACAGAGACGCTAGGAAGGACAGTCAGAAAGTATCTATATATATATATATGTAATATAATAAATGAGGACTGATTTTAACACGCAAAGTTTGTTGATTCTTGAATGTGCGGTGTCGTGTCATATACCAAGGACAGTCAGAACACGGTTATATTATTTTGATTAACAAGGATAGCAAAGGGACTGTACGCCAATAGCAGTTCTCCTACATGATATCTGTGATTGTTTTTATTTCTTCAATGTTTGTGCAATTTCATTGGTAGGAATTGGATGGTTTTTCATTCACTGCGGACTCAAAGTAAGATGACCCATCTTAGATAATGTAAACAATAGAATCATGTGTAGAGAGAGCTTAGGCACTATTCACCTGCCATCCCATACAAAGGGGTAGTTGGCTTGACCTACATCTGAGCGTGTTCACTAGTGGAACAGTGGTCAGCCTCTAGATATAGAGGTGTGCTGTGAATATATAATAACCTGCCGCATAAAAAAGTCAATCAGAGATTACAGAGGGCGAGGTGAATTAGTTGGGTGGAGTAGCTATTTCTATAAAATGCACCATATGCCCTATGACCTTTTCATCGGCAAGTCCGAGGCGCTCTAACCTCCTTCTTGGGTAGATGCGACCAGTTAGCCTAAAAATGGCAACGCATCTAGAAGGTCAACTCTGATTATAAACCCCCCTAGTGACAGTTCATGGAATAGGCTATAGGACAACACAACAACAGTGAGGTATGGCGGCCTAAGCTGTAGGACAACACAACAACAGTGAGGTATGGCGGCCTAAGCTGTAGGACAACACAACAACAGTGAGGTATGGCGGCCTAAGCTGTAGGACAACACACCAACAGTGAGGTATGGGAGTGTAAAGCTGTAGGACAACACAACAACAGTGAGGTATGGCAGCCTAAGCTGTAGGACAACACACCAACAGTGAGGTATGGGAGTGTAAAGCTGTAGAACAAAACAAAAACAGTGAGGTATGGGAGTATAAAGCTGTAGGACAACACAACAACAGTGAAGTATGAGAGTCTAAAGCTGTAGGACAACACAACAACAGTGAGGTATGGTGGCCTAAGCTGTAGGACAACACAACAACAGTGAAGTATGGAAGTCTAAAGCTGTAGGACAACACAACAGTGAAGTATGGGAGTCTAAGCTATAGGACAACACAACAGTGAAGTATGGGAGTCTAAGCTATAGGACAACACAACAGTGAAGTATGGGAGTCTAAGCTATAGGACAACACAACAGTGAAGTATGGGAGTCTAAGCTATAGGACAACACAACAGTGAAGTATGGGAGTCTAAGCTATAGGACAACACAACAGTGAAGTATGGGAGTCTCAGCTGCAGGACAACACAACAGTGAAGTATGGGAGTCTAAGCTATAGGACAACACAACAGTGAAGTATGGGAGTCTAAGCTATAGGACAACACAACAGTGAAGTATGGGAGTCTAAGCTATAGGACAACACAACAGTGAAGTATGGGAGTCTCAGCTATAGGACAACACAACAGTGAAGTATGGCAGTCTCAGCTGCAGGACAACACAACAGTGAAGTATGGGAGTCTAAGCTATAGGACAACACAACAGTGAAGTATGGGAGTCTAAGCTATAGGACAACAACAGTGAAGTATGGCAGTCTCAGCTGCAGGACAACACAACAACAGTGACAGCAGCATACCTGGAGAAAGCTTGATGTCTGGGCATTCCATTTCTCTTCTGGTCTTCCATGCCATGTGTTCAAAACACTGAGACACACCTGGTGACAAATGTTCACTTATTTGTTATGATATCCACATGACACAATGGGTAAATTCATCTATTTGTTATGACATTCACATGACACAATGTGTAAATTCATTTATTTGTTATGATATCCACATGCTGATGCTGATGACATAGTTCTCATCAGCAGTCAGATAAAAACGATGCAGGAAAACACAAATGAACTATCATCAATAGCCAGCAAAATTGGGCTTGAGGTCAATCATGAAAAGACTAAAGTCATGAAAAGTTTAATTCCAACAAGTGACAAAATATACATGGAAAACAAACCAGTAGAAGAGATCGATCACTTTATCTATCTTGGAAGTCACATTGATCGAGAAGGGGATACGAGCAAAGAAATTAGAATCAGAATGGCTAAAGCAGCAATGTCTTTCAGAAGCCTTAAAAAGTTGTGGAAATCAAAACTCATCAGTACAAACACAAAACTTAGGCTATTCAAATCAAATGTACTATCAACCCTTATGTATGCGTGTGAAAGCTGGAAAACAACAAGAGATATAGAAAAAAAGTTGAACGCATTCGAAAATAAATGTCTAAGGAAAATACTTGGTATAGAATGGAACGAATTCAAAACAAACGAGGAAATTAGAGAAATCGCCAATCAACCACTAATATCTTCAGTAATAAAGAAAAGACGATGGTCATACGTTGGACATGTGATGAGAAGAGATAATAATCGCAAAGCAAGCCCTCATATGGGAAACAACAGGTAAAAGAAAAAGAGGAAGACCCAGGGAGACACTGAGAAGAACATTGATGAGAGAGGCAAGAGCAGCAGGAATCGGCTCCCTCAATGAGATAGAACTGCTTGTACAGAACAGAGACAGATGGCGAGATTTGATAAAATATCTTTAAAAGAAAACTGCTAGAACAAAAAATTTCATATAGGAGAAGGTGTATCTTGGTCTACGCCCTATGGGCCGGTCACGGCTCGAAAGGTCAATAGATAGATATCCACATGACACAATGTGTAAATTCATCTATTTGTTATGACATTCACATGACACAATGTGTAAATTCATCTATTTGTTATGACATTCACATGACACAATGTGTAAATTCATCTATTTGTTATGACATTCACATGACACAATGTGTAAATTCATCTATTTGTTATGACATTCACATGACACAATGTGTAAATTCATCTATTTGTTATGACATTCACATGACACAATGTGTAAACTCATGTATTAGTTATGCCATCCACATGACACAATGTGTAAACTTATGTATAAGTTATGCCATCCACATGACACAATGTGTAAGCTCATATATCTGTTATGACATCCACATGACACAGTGTGTAAGCTCATGTATTTGTTATGACATCCACATGACACAATGTGTAAACTCATGTATCAGTTATGCCATCCACATGACACAATGTGTAAACTCATATATTTGTTATGACATTCACCTGACACAATGTGTAAATTCATCTATTTGTTATGACATCCACATGACACAATGTGTAAACTCATGTATTTGTTATGCCATCCACATGACACATTGTGTAAACTCATATATTTGTTATGACATCCACATGACACAATGTGTAAGCTCATGTATTTGTTATGACATCCACAAGACACAATGTGTAAACTCATATATTTGTTATGACATCCACATGACACAATGTGTAAGCTTATGTATTTGTTATGCCATCCACATGACTCAATGTGTAAGCTCATATATTTGTTATGACATCCACATGACACAATGTGTAAACTCATGTATTTGTTATGCCATCCACATGACACATTGTGTAAACTCATATATCTGTTATGACATCCACATGACACAATGTGTAAACTCATGTATTTGTTATGACATCCACATGACACAATGTGTAAGCTCATGTATTTGTTATGACATCCATATGACACAATGTGTAAACTCATGTATTTGTTATGACATCCACATGACACAATGTGTAAACTCATGTATTTGTTCCACTATGTAAATGATACAGAAATAGATTGAGAGTTATTTAAGGAAATTCAAAGGATTGAGAAAGGAGGAAAATAGAGGAATAAGAAAAGTAAATAAGATTGAGAGGTCAGAGAGAGAGAGAGAGAGAGAGAGAGAGAGAGAGAGAGAGAGAGAGAGAGAGAGGAGGAGGAGGAGGAAGTGAGTTACTTAAGGAGAAAATAAATAAATACAAGAGTGGAGAGGTGAGAGATAGAAAACTTCAGCAGAGAAGAGATATGTATACAAATAATGGCAGAATGAAAAGGAAAAAGTGGAGAGAGATGTACATTAATAATGAACACAAGAGAAAAGTGAAAGTTCTACTGACCTTGCCATCGTTGTAGAGGTTGGGGTTAAACCTGACAGCATGGTTACCTGTTGTCTCCATGTTGATGTATGGGGGAGTGCTCGGGTAGTCTTGGGGGAAGAATACATCAAACTCAAAACAACCATTGGCATATGGGGTATCTGAAGGACCTGTTATTAGGACCTGAGGAGGAGAGAGTCAAATATGTCAGAATATTAGCACACGGGATACCTGAAAGACCTCAGGAGGCGAGAGTCAAATATGTCAGAATATTAGCACAAGGGATACCTGAAAGATCTGTCATAAAGACCTCAGGAGGAGAGAGTCAAACATGTCAGAATATTAGCACAAGGGATACCTGAAAGACCTCAGGAGGCGAGAGTCAAATATGTCAGAATATTAGCACAAGGGATACCTGAAAGACCTCAGGAGGCGAGAGTCAAATATGTCAGAATATTAGCACAAGGGATACCTGAAAGACCTCAGGAGGCGAGAGTCAAATATGACAGAATATTAACACAAGGGATACCTGAAAGACCTCAGGAGGAGAGAGTCAAAAATGTCAGAATATTAGCACAAGGGATACCTGAAAGACCTCAGGAGGCGAGAGTCAAATATGTCAGAATATTAGCACAAGGGATACCTGAAAGACCTCAGGAGGCGAGAGTCAAATATGTCAGAATATTAGCACAAGGGATACCTGAAAGACCTGTTATAAAGATCTCAGGAGGCGAGAGTCAAATATGTCAGAATATTAGCACAAGGGATACCTGAAAGACCTGTTATAAAGATCTCAGGAGGCGAGAGTCAAATATGACAGAATATTGGCACAAGGGATACCTGAAAGACGTCAGGAGGTGAGAGTCAAATATGTCAGAATATTAGCACAAGGGATACCTGAAAGACCTCAGGAGGCGAGAGTCAAATATGTAAGAATATTAACACAAGGGATACCTGAAAGACCTGTTATAAAGATCTTAGGAGGCGAGAGTCAAATATGACAGAATATTAGCACAAGGGATACCTGAAAGACCTGTTATAAAGATCTCAGGAGGCGAGAGTCAAATATGACAGAATATTAGCACAAGGGATACCTGAAAGACCTGTTATAAAGATCTCAGGAGGCGAGAGTCAAATATGACAGAATATTAGCACAAGGTATACCTGAAAGACCTCAGGAGGCGAGAGTCAAATATGACAGAATATTAACACAAGGGATACCTGAAAGACCTCAGGAGGAGAGAGTCAAATATGTCAGAATATTAGCACAAGGGATACCTGAAAGACCTCAGGAGGCGAGAGTCAAATATGTCAGAATATTAGCACAAGGGATACCTGAAAGAACTCAGGAGGCGAGAGTCAAATATGTCAGAATATTGGCACAAGGGATACCTGAAAGACCTCAGGAGGCGAGAGTCAAATATGTCAGAATATTAGCACAAGGGATACCTGAAAGACCTCAGGAGGCGAGAGTCAAATATGTCAGAATATTAGCACAAGGGATACCTGAAAGACCTCAGGAGGAGAGAGTCAAATATGTCAGAATATTAGCACAAGGGATACCTGAAAGACCTGTTATAAAGATCTCAGGAGGCGAGAGTCAAATATGTCAGAATATTAGCACAAGGGATACCTGAAAGACCTGTTATAAAGACCTCAGGAGGAGAGAGTCAAATATATCAGAATATTAGCACAAGGGATAGCTGAAAGACATCAGGGGGCGAGAGTCAAATATGTCAGAATATTGGCACAAGGGATACCTGAAAGACCTGTTATAAAGATCTCAGGAGGCGAGAGTCAAATATGACAGAATATTGGCACAAGGGATACCTGAAAGACCTTAATTAAAGATCTCAGGAGGTGAGAGTCAAATATGTTGGAATATTGGCACATGGGATATCTGAAGGACCTGAGGAGGCGAGAGTCAAATATGTCAGAATATTGGCACATGGGATATCTGAAGGACCTGAGGAGGCGAGAGTCAAATATGTCACAATATTGGCACAAGGGATATCTGAAGGACCTGTCATAAAGACCTCAGGTGGCGAGAGTCAAATATGTCAGAATATTAGCATAAGGGAAGCTGGAAGACCCATTATAAAGACCTCAGGAGTCGAAAGTCAAATATGTTAGAATATTGGCATAAGGGATATCTGAAGGACCTTAATTAAAGATCTCAGGAGGTGAGAGTCAAATATGTCAGAATATTAGCACAAGGGATACCTGAAAGACCTCAGGAGGCGAGAGTCAAATATGTCAGAATATTAGCACAAGGGATACCTGAAAGACCTCAGGAGGCGAGAGTCAAATATGTCAGAATATTAGCACAAGGGATACCTGAAAGACCTCAGGAAGCGAGAGTCAAATATGTCAGAATATTGGCACAAGGGATACCTGAAAGACCTCAGGAGGCGAGAGTCAAATGTCAGAATATTGGCACAAGGGATACCTGAAAGACCTGTTATAAAGATCTCAGGAGGCGGGAGTCAAATATGTCAGAATATTAGCATAAGGAATACCTGAAAGACCTGTTATAAAGACCTCAGGAGGCGAGAGCCAAATATGTTAGAATACTAGCACAAGGGATACCTGAAAGACCTGTTATAAAAACCTCAGGAGGTGAGAGTCAAATATGTTAGAATATTGGCACAAGGGATACCAGAAAGACCTGTTATAAAGATCTCAGGAGGCGAGAGTCAAATATGTTAGAATATTAGCACGAGGGATACCTGAAAGACCTGTTATAAAGACCTCATGAGGCGAGAGTCAAATATGTTAGAATATTGGCACAAGGGATACCTGAAAGACCTGTTATAAAGATCTCAGGAGGCAAGAGTCAAATATGTCAGAATATTAGCACAAGGGATACCTGAAAGACCTGAGGAGACGACAGTCAAATATGACAGAATATTGGCATAAGGGATATCTGAAAGACCTGAGTAGACGAGAGTCAAATATGTCAGAATATTGGCACAAGGGATACCTGAAAGACCTGAGGAGACGACAGTCAAATATGACAGAATATTGGCATAAGGGATATCTGAAAGACCTGAGTAGACGAGAGTCAAATATGTCAGAATATTGGCACAAGGGATACCTAAAAGACCTGTTATAAAGATCTCAGGAGGCGAGAGTCAAATATGTCAGAATATTAGCACAAGGAATACCTGAAAGACCTGTTATAAAGACCTCATGAGGCGAGAGTCAAATGTTAGAATATTAGCATTAGGGATACCTGAAAAGCCTGTTATAAAGACCTCAGGAGTCGAGAGTCAAATATGTTAGAATATTGACATAAGGGATATCTGAAGGACCTGAGGAGGCAAGAATCAAATATGTTGGAATATTGGCATAAGGGATATCTGAAAGATCTGAGTAGGCGAGAGTCAAATATGTTGGAATATTGACATAAGGAATATCTGAAAGACCTGAGTAGGCGAGAGTCAAATATGTCAGAATATTAGCATAAGGGAAGCTGGAAGACCCGTTATAAAGACCTCAGGAGGCGAGAGTCAAATATGTTAGTATATTGGCATAAGGGATATCTGAAGGACCTCAGGAGGTGAGAGTCAAATATGTTGGAATATTGGCACATGGGATATCTGAAGGACCTGAGGAGGCGAGAGTCAAATATGTCACAATATTGGCACATGGGATATCTGAAGGACCTGAGGAGGCGAGAGTCAAATATGTCACAATATTGGCACAAGGGATATCTGAAGGACCTGTCATAAAGACCTCAGGTGGCGAGAGTCAAATATGTCAGAATATTGGCATAAGGGAGCTGGAAGACCCATTATAAAGACCTCAGGAGTCGAGAGTCAAATATGTTAGAATATTGGCATAAGGGATATCTGAAGGACCTGAGGAGGCGAGAGTCAAATATGTCAGAATATTAGCACAAGGGAAGCTGGAAGACCCGTTATAAAGACCTCAGGAGGCGAGAGTCAAATATGTTAGAATATTGGCACAAGGGATATCTGAAGGACCTCAGGTTGTGAGAGTCAAATATGTCAGAATATTGGCACATGGGATATCTGAAGGACCTGAGGAGGCGAGAGTCAAATATGTCACAATATTGGCACATGGGATATCTGAAGGACCTGAGGAGGCGAGAGTCAAATATGTCACAATATTGGCACATGGGATATCTGAAGGACCTGTCATAAAGACCTCAGGAGGTGAGAGTCAAATATGTCAGAATATTGGCACAAGGGATATCTGAAGGACCTGTCATAAAGACCTCAGGTGGCGAGAGTCAAATATGTCAGAATATTGGCACAAGGGATATCTGAAGGACCTGTCACAAAGACCTCAGGAGGCGAGAGTCAAATATATCAGAATATTGGCACAAGGGATATCTGAAGGACCTGAGGAGGCGTGAGTCAAATATGTCAGAATATTGGCACATGGGATATCTGAAGGACCTGAGGAGGCGTGAGTCAAATATGTCAGAATATTGGCACATGGGATATCTGAAGGACCTGAGGAGGCGAGAGTCAAATGTGTCACAATATTGGCACAAGGGATATCTGAAGGACCTGTCATAAAGACCTCAGGTGGCGAGAGTCAAATATGTCAGAATATTGGCATAAGGGAGCTGGAAGACCCATTATAAAGACCTCAGGAGTCGAGAGTCAAATATGTTAGAATATTGGCATAAGGGATATCTGAAGGACCTGAGGAGGCGAGAGTCAAATATGTCAGAATATTAGCATAAGGGAAGCTGGAAGACCCGTTATAAAGACCTCAGGAGGCGAGAGTCAAATATGTTAGAATATTGGCATAAGGGATATCTGAAGGACCTCAGGTTGCGAGAGTCAAATATGTCAGAATATTGGCACATGGGATATCTGAAGGACCTGAGGAGGCGAGAGTCAAATATGTCAGAATATTGGCACATGGGATATCTGAAGGACCTGAGGAAGCGAAAGTCAAATATGTCACAATATTGGCACATGGGATATCTGAAGGACCTGTCATAAAGACCTCAGGAGGTGAGAGTCAAATATGTCAGAATATTGGCACAAGGGATATTTGAAGAACCTGTCATAAAGACCTCAGGTGGCGAGAGTCAAATATGTCAGAATATTGGCACAAGGGATATCTGAAGGACCTGTCACAAAGACCTCAGGAGGCGAGAGTCAAATATATCAGAATATTGGCACAAGGGATATCTGAAGGACCTCAAGAGCAGAGAGTCAAACATGTCATCAACATAAGGGCCTATAAAAGTACTCTCCTGAGGTCTTCAGAGGACAAGGACATGCCACTGTGTTTCCTATAACAAGTTTTACAACAAAATCATCAATCTTGAGTAAAACAACATCTTAAATTAGCTATCTCTATGTTAAACAGCTTTCACCAATTCAATGATTAGGCATCATCACAGATTAAACAGATGTCTCCACAACTAATCTAACATCACACAACTATTTCCATGGGTTTTAAGAATCTAGTCCCACACCAACTAGATATCCCTAAGATAAAGCAGCTATCTCTATATAGAGTTAATCCAACATCAAACAGCTATCCCTAAGATAAAACTGCTATCTCTAGATAGAGCTAATCCAACACCAAACAGCTATCCCTAAGATAAAATACGCACCACTAAGATAAAACAGCTATCTCTATATAGAGCTAATCCAACACCAAACAGCTATCATTAAGATAAAACAGCTATCACTAAGATAAAACGCACCACTAAGATAAAACAACTATCTCTATATAGAGCTGAACCAACACCAAACAGCTATCCCTAAGATAAAATACGCACCACTAAGATAAAACAGCTATCTCTATATAGAGCTAATCCAACTCCAAACAGCTATCATTAAGATAAAACAGCTATCACTAAGATAAAACACACCACTAAGATAAAACAACTATCTCTATATAGAGCTAATCCAACACCAAACAGCTATCACTAAGATAAAACTGCTATCTCTAGATAGAGCTAATCCAACACCAAACAGTTATCATTAAAATAAAACTGCTATCTCTATATAGAGCTAATCCAACACCAAACAGCTATCATTAAGATAAAACAGCTATCACTAAGATAAAACAACTATCTCTATATAGAGCTAATCCAACACCAAACAGCTATCCCTAAGATAAAACAGCTATCTCTATATAGAGCTAATCCAACACCAAACAGCTATCCCTAAGATAAAACAGCTATCTCTATATAGAGGAGACAAATAATAATAAATGAATATTATTATAGAGGGAAACTTCCGAGGCGATAATCAGTGAATCAATTCAGAGGAAGAGGTATGTTTACAGCACTCGGAAAAAATGACAAATAATCAACAACAGAAAAAAATATGGACCAAGGCAGGATCGAACCCGTACTCAGTGGCACAGCGTCTTGCCACGAAAAGCCAAACGCTAGGGAACTAAAAAATTAGCTTCGTAGGCAATGTCCTTTCGCGAAGGCTTTCCCATGACTATAGCATAAGGCTGCGATCACAGCTCGGAAAATATTTTTCCTGTTAAGACAGACAAGTATATATGTGCCACTGAGTACGGGTTCGATCCTGCCTTGGTCCATATTTTTTTTCTGTTGATTATTTGTCATTTTTTCCGAGTGCTGTAAACATACCTCTTCCTCTGAATTGATTCACATATCTCTATATAGAGCTAATCCAAAACCAAACAGCTATCACTAAGATAAAACAACTTCATCTATATTGAGCTAATCCAACACCAAACAGATATCCCTAAGATAAAACAACTATCTCTATATAGAGCTAATCCAACACCAAACAGCTATCACTAAGATAAAACGCACCACTAAGATAAAACAACTATCTCTATATAGAGTTAATCCAACACCAAACAGCTATCCCTAAGATAAAACAACTATCTCTATATAGAGTTAATCCAACACCAAACAGCTATCCCTAAGATAAAACAACTATCTCTATATAGAGTTAATCCAACACCAAACAGCTATCCCTAAGATAAAACAACTATCTCTATATAGAGCTAATCCAACACCAAACAGATATCCCTAAGATAAAACAGCTATCACTAAGATAAAATGCACCACTAAGATAAAACAGCTATCTCTATATAGAGCTGAACCAACACCAAACAGCTATCCCTAAGATAAAACAGCTATCTCTATATAGAGTTAATCCAACACCAAACAGCTATCCCTAAGATAAAACAGCTATCTCTATATAGAGCTAATCCAACACCAAACAGCCATCACTAAGATAAAACAGCTATCTCTATACAGAGTTAATCCAACACCAAACAGCTATCCCTAAGATAAAACAGGCAACACTAAGATAAAACAGCTATCTTTATATAGAGCTACTCCAACACCAAACAGCTACCCCTAAGACAAAACAGCTATCTGTATACAGAGTTAATCCAACATGAAACAGCTACCCCTAAGATGAAACAGCTATATCTATATAGAGCTAAACAGCATAAAAAAAGCTATCCAAATGTCAAAAGATAAAGTTATAATCAACAGCTGACTCCGGGATCAATAATTGTTCTCATATAAAACAGCATAATAACACAATTATGTTGGTCACAAACATCCAGCAATAACCAACAGCTACTTCATAATCAACAATTACCTTTATATATATGTCAGCCTAAAATGAGTGTTGGTCACAAACATCCTGCCATCTATTGGTAATAACATCACACAAGCACATACCTTTCCAGTCTTTCCTCATCACAGCACATACTTTCATAATATCTAGTCTTTCCACATAACAGAACATACCTTCATAATATCCAGCCTTTCCTCATCACAGCACATACCTTCATAATATCCAGTCTTTCCTCATCACAGCACACAAAGACACTAGAGCTGAATGCTAATGGTAGAGATGTGGACAGAGTCACAGCTTCCTGCGCCAAACGACGTGTCCTAGCCACATTTGTGACAGTTCCTGCAGCCTTGACATTTGACTCATAGTGATGTGATACATTAAACTTGAGATTACGGCCTTCCTCCGTAACCATCTCGTAGGTATCAAACTGCAATGCCTTCATGGCAGTGGTGTACTGTTCCTCTAATGATCTGCGAGGTTTAACAATTGGAATATCGCTGCCTTCACTGCTTTCCTTGTCAGACTTTTCTGCAAAAATAAATTTTAACTGTTATTTTCTAATATCTGCCGTGTCCATTTTAACCCTACATTACGATTTATATACCTGTGACTCATGTTGTAACGATTCTGTAGTAAAAATTATTACCACTAAAATGTCACATTTTGAGTTTTGAAAATCAAACTTTCTTTGAACTTTTGCTACACAGCAGTTGTTTATACAAAATGAGAAGGGGATTAGACGATGTCATCAAGTAATGATTTAAGGTCCATTTTAGCATGAAACTCGACCACGTGGCCCTCCCTGATTACCTTTGTCTATTCACACAGCGCCAGTCAGTTGTAATTTTAGCCTTATAAGATTTCCCCAAACATAAGGGAGAAAAAAAAGGAAAAAAAAATGTTCTTGAAAATTTACTGACTTAAAAAAAAAATGTGAGTGTTTATGATACCGATACCGTCATACATTTTACTACGTGAAATATAAAAAAAATATTCAACATCAAAGAGAAATAAAATCAAACACTCAGGGGTCAACAGAAGTTATAATTAGGAAGGTAATGGTGGGGGGTGTGTGTGTGGCTTGCTGCGGGAAAGTGTCAAATTCCCCAAGAATGTATTTTGAAGAGTTCATTTTTACTATGGAATCATAATCTAGGGTTAATTTGTCATTTTGTGGGTATACACAACTCCAGATATGTGAGGGCACTGCTGGAAATAATATAGAATAGAGGTGGGCAACCTTTTTTGATTTTCTGAGGGTCAGATCTGTTAACTATGAAGACTCCCAGGGCCAGATACCATCACCTAAAGAAGCAGTTATATAAATGACCTCATTGACAAGCCATTGTAATGTACAAATCTTGTTAGTAATGAAGAGTGGAAGACAGAACAGAGAATGAAATTAAAATGGGAGGGGTGAAACAGAAAAGGGGAAAGAGGGTAGTGCCTGAACTTATAAATAGAAAGTTTACTGGTTTAATGAGAGGATTATGCCTGAAATTATAAATAGAAAGTTTACTGGTTTAATGAGAGGATTATCCCTGAAATTATAAATAGAAAGTTTACTGGTTTAATGAGAGGATTATGCCTGAAATTATAAATAGAAAGCTTGCTGGTTTAATGAGAGTGTAATGCATGAACTTCACACACTAGGTTGTCCATGTTTGGTGGTATTAACAGCAATGTGTAGTTTGTTTTCTAAATTTGTGTCAATCAATTTCTTGTTTTTGTGTTACCTTTTATTTGATTTATTTGTTGAGTTCTGGGAACGGAATGGTGGTGTAATTTTCAAATCAAGTACAAGGGCCGCTCACAATAGCTTGGTGGGCCAGCTTTGGCCCATGGGCTATAGTTGAACATCTCTGATATAGAAGGGCGAAGTGTGAAACAGAGATGTTTGCCTGGGGTAGCATGATAGGGGCACACAACAAACTATGCAATATCCATACAAACAAAGGATGCTCTAGCATGCTTGCAGCTGTGACTTGACTCTGGACAAGGAGGATATCGCTAAGTTTGTTCTTCACTCCTTAAGAGAAGAGGAGAATGGGTGGGACAAGGATGTATATATTGAGAGACTGTCTAAAGGAGGAAAAGGGGGGGTCTAGTCAAAATGGAAAGTTTAGTTGAAAAAGCAGATGTATCTACAATCAGCACCCTACAAGAACAGTCAAACAGTCAGTCTGAATAGTCAAACAGTCAATCTGAACAGTCAGTCTGAACAGTCAAACAGTCAGTCTTAACAGTCAAACAGTCTGTCTGAACAGTCAAACAGTCAGTCTGAACAGTCAAACAATCAGTCTGAACAGTCAAACAGTCAGTCTGAACAGTCAAACAGTCAGTCTGAACAGTCAGTCTGAACAGTCAAACAGTCAGTCTGCACAGTCAGTCTGCACAGTCTGCACAGTCAGTCAGCACAGTCAGTCTGCAAACATTTTGAGAAATGCTGGACTGATGGCTGAGTGGATATGGAGATGCCCCGACAGCAATGAATGTGATTCCATGAACAGAATAAGCTCAAAGAAAGAATTGGTGAGCTCAAGGCCTGTAGCATCTTCAAATACCTTGTCCAGGTATTGGTGACAGCCACAGAAGCATTCTTTGTTTCTTTTCCTGGACAGATGAAAACACTTCTAGTCATCTTTGGCTTGAAGATGATTTGGCAACATCTGAACATCATTAATGACATGCTAGTATCCTTCTGGTTTTCATCTCAAGTCAGATTTCATTTGTCATTCATGACATCTTATGTCAGAATCATGTCATCTATGACATCTGATGTCAGAATAATTATGTCATTTACAACATCTCATGTCAGAATCATTGTGCCATTCATGGGTGTTTTAAGCAGTTATATACAACATTTCTCATACAAATATCCAGTCTACAACTAGCCACAGACAA
Organism: Megaustenia siamemsis; assembly: GCA_032433765.1. Lineage (NCBI taxonomy): Eukaryota > Metazoa > Mollusca > Gastropoda > Stylommatophora > Ariophantidae > Megaustenia > Megaustenia siamemsis. Next base: position 8,589,261 of record JAVIAB010000050.1, read on the forward strand.
TTCACTCACAAGTAAACATACATTGCTCATAAATTTCTTTATCTAAACTAGCTACATGAAAAAAAAACATATATCTCCTTACAAAATCTAGCCATAATTATTTCAAACAAATCTCAATATTGCCTCACAAGATTCATTGACAGATTCAAATAAGGCCCATCAAATCTAACCTAAGAACTGCACTAGAAGTACTACTGGTCCTTGCACCCCATCCTTAACAAGAAATAAACAGACACCCTCCACAGGCTTCTCTCAATCTCTGTTTTGTCATATGTACTAGTCTGGCTATTTTCTTGTATGTCTGGTATAAACAAAATTTAACAGGAAACAGACACCTACCACTGATTTCTCTCAACCTCTGTTTTGTCATATGCACTAGTCTGGCTATTTTCTTGTATGTCTGGTATAAACAAAATTTAACAGGAAACAGACACCTACCACTGATTTCTCTCAATCTCTGTTTTGTCATATGCACTAGTCTGGCTATTTTCTTGTATGTCTGGTATAAACAAAATTTAACAGGAAACAAATAAACACCTACCACTGATTTCTCTCAATCTCTGTTTTGTCATATGTACTAGTCTGGCTATTTTCTTGTATGTCTGGTATAAACAAAATTTAACAGGAAACAGACACCTACCACTGATTTCTCTCAATCTCTGTTTTGTCATATGCACTAGTCTGGCTATTTTCTTGTATGTCTGGTATAAACAAAATTTAACAGGAAACAGACACCTACCACTGATTTCTCTCAATCTCTGTTTTGTCATATGCACTAGTCTGGCTATTTTCTTGTATGTCTGGTATAAACAAAATTTAACAGGAAACAAATAAACACCTACCACTGATTTCTCTCAACCTCTGTTTTGTCATATGCACTAGTCTGGCTATTTTCTTGTATGTCTGGTATAAACAAAATTTAACAGGAAACAAATAAACACCTACCACTGATTTCTCTCAACCTCTGTTTTGTCATATGTACTAGTCTGGCTATTTTCTTCTATGTCTGGTATAAGCAAAATTTAACAGGAAACAGACACCTACCACTGATTTCTCTCAATCTCTGTTTTGCCATATGCACTAGCCGAGCTGTTTCTTGTATGTCTGGTATAAGCAAAGCCAATCCTTCACTTTCCTCATCATCAGTCTTGTTCCCTGATTTCCCTTTTTTAGAACTGCAACAGAAGTCAGAAACAACATATCAGGTGTCTTACATGATTAGAGTGTTCTCAAAACTTCAGGTGTCTTACATGATTAGAGTGTTCTCAAAACTTCAGGTGTCTTACATGATTAGAGTGTTCTCAAAACTTCAGGTGTCTTACATGATTAGAGTGTTCTCTAAACTTCAGGTGTCTTACATGATTAGAGTGTTCTCAAAACTTCAGGTGTCTTACATGATTAGAGTGTTCTCAAAACTTCAGGTGTCTTACATGATTAGAGTGTTCTCTAAACTTCAGGTGTCTTACATGATTAGAGTGTTCTCTAAACTTCAGGTGTCTTACATGATTAGAGTGTTCTCAAAACTTCAGGTGTCTTACATGATTAGAGTGTTCTCTAAACTTCAGGTGTCTTACATGATTAGAGTGTTCTCTAAACTTCAGGTGTCTTACATGATTAGAGTGTTCTCAAAACTTCAGGTGTCTTACATGATTAGAGTGTTCTCAAAACTTCAGGTGTCTTACATGATTAGAGTGTTCTCAAAACTTCAGGTGTCTTACATGATTAGAGTGTTCTCTAAACTTCAGGTGTCTTACATGATTAGAGTGTTCTCAAAACTTCATGTGTCTTACATGATTAGAGTGTTCTCTAAACTTCAGGTGTCTTACATGATTAGAGTGTTCTCAAAACTTCAGGTGTCTTACATGATTAGAGTGTTCTCAAAACTTCAGGTGTCTTACATGATTAGAGTGTTCTCAAAACTTCAGGTGTCTTACATGATTAGAGTGTTCTCAAAACTTCAGGTGTCTTACATGATTAGAGTGTTCTCAAAACTTCAGGTGTCTTACATGATTAGAGTGTTCTCAAAACTTCAGGTGTCTTACATGATTAGAGTGTTCTCTAAACTTCAGGTGTCTTACATGATTAGAGTGTTCTCTAAACTTCAGGTGTCTTACATGATTAGAGTGTTCTCAAAACTTCAGGTGTCTTACATGATTAGAGTGTTCTCTAAACTTCAGGTGTCTTACATGATTAGAGTGTTCTCAAAACTTCAGGTGTCTTACATGATTAGAGTGTTCTCAAAACTTCAGGTGTCTTACATGATTAGTGTTCTCAAAACTTCAGGTGTCTTACATGATTAGAGTGTTCTCAAAACTTCAGGTGTCTTACATGATTAGAGTGTTCTCAAAACTTCAGGTGTCTTACATGATTAGAGTGTTCTCAAAACTTCAGGTGTCTTACATGATTAGAGTGTTCTCAAAACTTCAGGTGTCTTACATGATTAGTGTTCTCAAAACTTCTCCAGAGCCACCCATCCATGAGATGAAATTGCTTGACCACATGGTAAAATGCTTTCAAAAACAGGACAAATAGGTGTAACAATGAGTGACAATCAACCAAGGTAAGCATACCACAGACATCATCATTGTCATCAATATCACAGACATAATCACTATCAACTATCACAGACATAATCACTATCAACTATCACAGACATAATCACTATCAACTATCACAGGCATCATCATTATCATCTGTATCACACAAACAAATGAGGACTCACTTGAGTCTTCACTCTCTATACACAAACAAATGTAGACTTACTTGAGTCTTGACTCTCTATACACAAACAAATGTGGACTCACTTGAGTCTTGACTCTCTATACACAAACAAATGTGGACTCACTTGAGTCTTGACTCTCTATACACAAACAAATGTGGACTCACTTGAGTCTTGACTCTCTATACACAAATGTGGACTCACTTGAGTCTTGACTCTCTATACACAAACAAATGTGGACTCACTTGAGTCTTCACTCTCTATACACAAACAAATGTGGACTCACTTGAGTCTTCACTCTCTATACACAAACAAATGTGGACTCACTTGAGTCTTGACTCTCTATACACAAACAAATGTGGACTCACTTGAGTCTTCACTCTCTATACACAAACAAATGTGGACTCACTTGAGTCTTGACTCTCTATACACAAACAAATGTGGACTCACTTGAGACTTGACTCTATATACACAAACAAATGTGGACTCACTTGAGACTTGACTCTCTATACACAAATGTGGACTCACTTGAATCTTGACTCTCTATACACAAACAAATGTGGACTCACTTGAGTCTTGACTCTCTATACACAAACAAATGTGGACTCACTTGAGTCTTGACTCTCTATACACAAACAAATGTGGACTCACTTGAGACTTGACTCTATATACACAAACAAATGTGGACTCACTTGAGACTTGACTCTCTATACACAAATGTGGACTCACTTGAATCTTGACTCTCTATACACAAACAAATGTGGACTCACTTGAGTCTTGACTCTCTATACACAAACAAATGTGGACTCACTTGAGACTTGACTCTATATACACAAACAAATGTGGACTCACTTGAGTCTGCTGGCATACGTGTCCACACAGCCCTTCATCTTCTTCAGGAGTATCTCTATGGATGCCTGAGACTCCCTGCTGCTGCTTCCCTGACCACCATTCTCTTCCTCCATTGGCAGGAGAATGGGCACAAGTGTCAAATTTGCTGTGATGCCTCTTAATAACTGAAGCAGGGCACGGTACAAGGGGACGTGACGAGCCATATCCAGAACAGAATCATTTCTCAGATATGAGGACAATGCTGGGACCAGGCAGGATTTAGAGAGTAGCTCCACCAGGGAGTCTGGAATGAGGTTCCTGTTAGTTTCCTGCAGAGATGCTGATGATGTTGGAAGTGACTCTGATGTGGATGCAGCTGCTGTTGCTTTCTGTTTCAAATCTTGGCAGACACTGGGGTTGATGTAGCTGGCTAAAACCTGGAGATGTAGCAAAGAAATACTCTCAGCACAGGAAGGATAAACAAAGTCAGGCAACTCAAAACATGTTCAATTGTTCCTGCAGCTGCTATATGGCAAACTCAAGAACATAAATCCTAGTCCTATCGGATCATCATCAAGTACCTGGCCTGCTGGCGTAGGTGATCATGTCTCTCCACAACTTTCGATCTTGACAGTTATTTATCATTTCTGTTGTTGATCTTCTGCCAAGCCATTCTCTTAAGCTGTCTGGTATATTTTCTCTTTGCTTCCCTCTATCTCTTCATTCATCCCTCAATTTTTCCAGTTGTTACAATATATTCCAGTTGTTCTCTTCTCATTACGTGGCCAAGAAATGATGATTGCTTCATCCTAATATTTGAAATTAGCTCTCTTTTTGCTTTGACCTCTCTCAGAACATCTTCATTACTCTTCTTAGCTGTCCATGGTATTCTCAACATTCTTCTGTAAAACCACATTTCTACAGACTCCAGTGATTTTCTTGTCTGTTGTCCTATTGTCCATGCGAATCATGTCCTATCGGATACAGACAATTAAAATAAAGGTTCAAGCTGAGCAAGTAAAAGAAACACAGATGCTGAACATTGAAAAGGGAAGGCTGTATGCTGCTCCCAGGACCAAATATCACAGTAGAAAAGTGAAATTCCTATAATTTTATGAACAATTACCCAGTTTTCTGAAATTACCCTAATAATTTTGACCGATGTGATAAAGTTTGTGTAGGGAGCTGAGATCTTTCTGTTATATGGAAATAGACACAAACTCTACTAGAGTATCATGACGATGGTGGTCCTTTTATAAAGACAATCTGCATTTATGAAGTGTGAACCAAATAAACAGAACCAAGATAGGACCATAGCTTCCTCATAAAATAGTGCATCAAGAAAATCATGAGAACATCATTTATGAATGTTGTGCTCATATCCTACTACCAGTGCCAGACCTGGATGCTGGACTCAACAATAAGAAAATTAACCACTACCAAAATGATATGTGTTAAATGCATGGCAACAAACAGCACAGCATGAGAAATAAAATTAGAAGTGAAGAACTAAGAAAAAAAGCTAGAAATAATTTCTGTCACTGAAAACATAAACAACAGATAAAATTGTTTGACCACATGATAAGACAGAAAGATCAAAACATGTCTTAAGGGTAGAGATCATCATCACTCGAGGAAGGAAAGAAGTGCTCACATGTGTGAACCCTGTCAATATGTTCTGTCAACTGATACAGCTATCACAACTGGAAATGGTAATTAGGAAGGGGAGGGGTAATGTTTGAACATGGTAAAATGTCAAATTTGGAAGAATTTGTGATCTGGTGCGGTAATTGACTGTGGTATCATAATGTAGGGTTACAATTGAGATATATTTGATGAAAGTGGTTTCAGTTTAGGACACAGAAAGTTTGTAGCTTAAGTCAATATTTCATGTATGGATGATCAATTGACTAGTTAATGCTCACAACAAAAAAGTTTGGCAAATCTGAGAGTTTTGAGGCATAAATATTCAATATTTAATCACAAATGTTTTTTTTTTTATAAGATACAGCTAATGCTAATTACTTTGAATGTACAACAGAAGAAGTATGCATATCTTATCCTCATGGAAAGACACAAATAAACAAATCAAATCAAATATCAATGACAAACAACTGTGCTTGGTTTACAGCAAGTTGTTGATCTGCCCCATGCATCTTCCTTCTTCCATCCCTACTTGCTTGATCAGGCTGTCTTTAGGGCTAACACTGGAGTGGGATGGGTGTCAGCTCATTGATAATGATGTCAGCAGCCAACTATGGGTTGGCAACCTTACCAGTTCATGCACTGTCCGCTACTTTCAGCCCACACATGTCATCTATAAAGTTTCCATTAAAAACAAGATAAAAAGCTGTACCGTCTGGTTACTTTCAGCCCACAGATGTGATCTATAAAGTTTCCATTAAAAACAAGATAAAAAGCTGTACTGTCTGGTTACTTTGAGCCCACAGATGTGATCTATAAGGTTTATATTTTAAAAATGTGATAAAAAGCTGTAGTGTTTGCCTCACCTGCAACAAACATGTGATAAAAAGCTGTAGTGTTTGCCTCACCTGCAACAAACATGCAACATGCTCCTCTTCCAACTTCTGCTTCATCAAGGCCTGCTCAGCGTCCCAGCTACTGTTTGTGGACCCAGTCCCAAATCCTGTGCCCTTGGCCCAGTAGTGCTGCTGGGCCTTCTCCTCAGGTTGGCTGAGAGAGGCAATCGCTGATGAGGACTGCATGGCTGACAGGATCAGCTGTGTCTGGGATGATGGCAACATTAGGGTATGAGACAATTGATGGATATATAGCAACATTAGGGTATGAGACAATTGATGGTTATATGGTAACATTAGGGTATGAGACAATTGATGGTTATATGGCAACATTAGGGTATGAGACAATTGATGGTTATATGGCAACATTAGGGTATGAGACAAATGATGGATATATGGTAACATTAGGGTATGAGACAAATGATGGTTATATGGTAACATTAGGATATGAGACAATCGATGGTTATATGGCAACATTAAGGTATGAGACAATCAATGGTTATATGGCAACATTAAGGTATGAGACAATCAATGGTTATATGGTAACATTAGGGTATGAGACAATCGATGGTTATATGGTAATAGAATATGAGACAATCAATGGTTACATGGTAACATTAAGGTATTAGACAATCAATGGTTACATGGTAACAGAGTATGAGACAATCAATGGTTATATGGTAACAGAGTATGAGACAATCAATGGTTATATGGTAACATTAAGGTATTAGACAATCAATGGTTACATGGTAACAGAGTATTAGACAATCAATGGTTACATGGTAACAGAGTATGAGACAATCAATGGTTATATGGTAACAGAGTATGAGACAATCAATGGTTATATGGTAACAGAGTATGAGACAATCAATGGTTATATGGTAACAGAGTATGAGACAATCAATGGTTATATGGTAACATTAAGGTATTAGACAATCAATGGTTACATGGTAACAGAGTATGAGACAATCAATGGTTACATGGTAACAGAGTATGAGACAATCAATGATTATATGGTAACATTAGGGTATGAGACAATCAATGGTTATATGGTAACATTAGGGTATGAGACAATCAATGGTTATATGGTAACAGAGTATGAGACAATCAATGGTTACATGGTAACATTAAGGTATTAGACAATCAATGGTTACATGGTAACAGAGTATGAGACAATCAATGGTTATATGGTAACAGAGTATGAGACAATCAATGGTTATATGGTAACAGAGTATGAGACAATCAATGGTTATATGGTAACAGAGTATGAGACAATCAATGGTTATATGGTAACATTAAGGTATTAGACAATCAATGGTTACATGGTAACAGAGTATGAGACAATCAATGGTTACATGGTAACAGAGTACGAGACAATCAATGGTTACATGGTAACAGAGTACGAGACAATCAATAGTTATATGGTAACAGAGTATGAGTGGGATGGAAGCCCACAACCAAGAATATATAACCTAATGGAAGCCCACAACCAAGAATATATAACCTAATGGAAGCCCACAGCCAATTATATAAAACCAAATGGAAGCCCACAACCAAGTATATAAAACCTAATGGAGGCACACAACCAAGTATATATATATATAACCTAATGGAGGCCCACAACCAATAATATATAACCTAATGGAAGCCCACAACCAAGTATATAAAACCAAATGGAGGCCCACAACCAGTATATAAAACCTAATGGAAGCCCACAACCAAGTATATATAACGTAATGGAAGCCCACAACCAGTATATATAACCTAATGGAAGCCCACAACCAGTATATATAACCTAATGGAAGCTCACAACCAGTATATATAACCTAATGGAAGCCCACAACCAAGTATGTATAACCTAATGGAAGCCCACAATCAAGTATATATAACCTAATGGAAGTCCACAACCAAGTATATATAATCTAATGGAAGCCCACAACCAAGTATATATAACGTAATGGAAGCCCACAACCAAGTATATATAACGTAATGGAAGCCCACAACCAGTATATATAACCTAATGGAAGCCACAACCAAGTATATATAACCTAATGGAAGCCCACAACCAAGAATATATAACCTAATGGAAGCCCACAACCAAGTATATATAACCTAATGGAAGCCCACAACCAAGTATATATAACCAAATGGAAGCCCACAACCAAGTATATATAACCTAATGGAAGCCCACAACCAAGTATATATAACCTAATGGAAGCACACAACCAGTATATATAACCTAATGGAAGCCCACAACCAAGTATATATAACCTAATGGAAGCCCACAACCAAGTATATATAACCTAATGGAAGCCCACAACCAAGTATATATAACCAAATGAAAGCACACAGTCAAGAACTGGAAGCACAACATACCTCATGGTGAGTGCTGGTGAGAGGTGCTCTGTGTTTGTGGTGACTGAGGTTAGCTAGGCAGGCCAGGACTAGATGAATCACTCCAATGTCAAGGGCCTTGCGGCGTAACAACACACCATCATCTGTTGTCAACGGCGACGTATCAAACAGGTCTTTGAGAACAATGAAAGGCATTGTGGGTAGTGTACTAGCAACAGGTGATGTCAGGATCTGACCTGAAACAAGAGTCATGGTCTTCGTTGCTTTCTAAATATCATATATCAGTTTATTAATGACTGTCAAAATATTGATAACAAATAAATTGATAACTGAGTAAGTTTATTGATGACGGACAAATATTGATAACAAATAAATTGAGTAAGTTTATTGATGACGGACAAATATTGATAACAAATAAATTGAGTAAGTTTATTGATGATTAACAAATATTGATAACAAATCAATTGATAACTGAGTAAGTTTATTGATGACTGATAAATATTGATAACAAATCAATTGATAACTGAGTAAGTTTATTGATGACTGATAAATATTGATAACAAATCAATTGATAACTGAGTAAGTTTATTAATGACTGTCAAATATTGATAACAAATCAATTGATAACTGAGTAAGTTTATTGATGACTGTCAAATATTGATAACAAATCAATTGATAACTGAGTAAGTTTATTGATGACTGTCAAATATTGATAACAAATCAATTGATAACTGAGTAAGTTTATTGATGACTGTCAAATATTGATAACAAATCAATTGATAACTGAGTAAGTTTATTGATGACTGTCAAATATTGATAACAAATCAATTGATAACTGAGTAAGTTTATTGATGACTGTCAAATATTGATAACAAATCAATTGATAACTGAGTAAGTTTATTGATGACTGTCAAATATTGATAACAAATCAATTGATAACTGAGTAAGTTTATTAATGAATGACAAATATTGATAACAAATCAATTGATAACTGAGTTAGTTTATTAATGACTGACAAATATTGATAACAAATCAATTGATAACTGAGTTAGTTTATTAATGACTGACAAATATTGATAACAGATCAATTGATAACTGAGTTAGTTTATTGATGACTGATAAATATTGGTAACAAATCAATAACTGAGTAAGTTTATTGATGACTGATAAATATTGATAAAAAATAAATAACTGAGTAAGTTTATTGATGACTGATAAATATTGATAACAAATCAATTGATAACTGAGTAAGTTTATTGATGACGGACAAATATTGATAACAAATAAATTGATAACTGAGTAAGTTTATTGATGACTGACAAATATTGATAACATTAATTGATAACTGAGTGAGTCTATTGATGATTGACAAATATTGATAACAAATCACTTGATAACTGTGTAGTCTATTGATGATTTAATAATATTGATAATCAACAAATCAAATGACAAGCCCACCATTGTGTGATAAATGTTGATAAGAAATCCACAGATTACTAAGTATGACAAGTACATTCTTAGATGTAAAATCTTCAAGATTAAATAACTGACACAAAAATGACAAGTTCATTGATGACTAACAAGTCCAGAAAGTGGTATTTGAGACCGATTTGTATATGAGTTTGATGCGCAAGTATTGATGTTGATCCTTCCCGCACCAACAGAACAGTTGGAGGCTGTGCATGAAAACTGTTCCTTGTTGCAGTTCCCTCATATTACAAGTCGCATGTCTGTGTTAGTCACTTCTAGTGACTCGGGCAGATGGTGCTCGTAAACCTGGGAGGGCCACCATCTAAGGGCAGAATCCCCCTACAGAAAAGATCATCTGCTGCCTTGCAGGAAGATTGGGAACAATCAAAGGCTAAGGAAAGCAAACCTGAACAAAATGTTGGCTGAAATCGGATGCACTGGGCCACTGGCGCAGAACACAGTGCAACCTTTTAACAGGTATTCAAGTGGAGTGGATCTAACAGGCTTAAACAGACAGCAGTCTTCGCGTGAGAGTCTGGAGTCCTACTCTGATTGAGTCCTGATCACAGAGAGAGAGAGAGAGAGAGAGAGACAACAGACATCCCATAGGGCTCGTAGTGTTTTTTCGCCATCTATCTTTATTCTTGGTGAGATGTTGATCCTTCCCACACCAACAGACATCCCATAGGGCTCGTAGTGTTTTTCACCATCTATCTTTATTCTTGGCGAGATGTTGATCGTGTCATGCATTTAACATATTTCATCTCAGTAGTGGTTATTTTTCTTATTGCACTTGAGTCTGGCAATGGTAACACAATGTTGGAATGATGATTGTATTGTAGAGTGCCTGTTTTGATTCTAGAGTTATTTCTTTGTTGGCCAATAATGATGATAGATGTCCAGTGATTTGACAAGCTTTGTTGTATCTAAAGTCTATTTCTGTTGCTTGCAAATTATCATTTATCACTAGATTTCCCAGGTATTTAAATGTCTCCACTTGTTTTAGTTGTCTGTCATTAAGTTGATGTTCTCCTTATATAGCTTCCTATATAGTCTGAGTTTCCTCTCTGACAGTTTCACTTGTTGTAAAGTCTCTCAGAGTCTCATTAATAATGATATAACAAACCTAGTGAACTCAAAATAAGACAGTTTCTTTTCTATGGATTTCTAGCTCTTGCATTTATATTTTAGTAATGATATAACAAACCTAGAGAAACTCAAAATATATTTCTACTAAAGAGTTATGTGATCTCATCTTACCACCATCACCATCATCTGTGACTCCTAGAACGAGCCGCAACAGACACTGGGCAACCCTCCTTTCATTCAGCAACATGTCAGCATAGCCAGGCAGCCTCAAGAACAGACCAAATGCAATTAGGGAGTGAGGGGGATGGAGGAGACGATTCCTGCCAGGTTGTGCTTGCTAGGTTTGGATGTGTGGGGTGGAGTGATGGGTTCCAGATATGGCTGCAACAGGACATAGGACACAATCATGACTTTAGAAATATCAATACTTGACATGAAACAGGACATAGAACACAATCATGACTGTAGAAATATCAATACTTGACATGAAACAGGATATAGATCACAATCATGACTGTAGAAATATCAATACTTGACATGAAACAGGATATAGATCACAATCATGACTGTAGAAATATCAATACTTGACATGAAACAGAATATAGAACACAATCATGACTGTAGAAATATCAATACTTGACATGAAACAGGATATAGAACACAATCATGACTGTAGAAATGTCAATACTTGACATGAAACAGGATATAGATCACAATCATGACTGTAGAAATATCAATACTTGACATGAAACAGGATATAGAACACAATCATGACTGTAGAAATATCAATACTTGACATGAAACAGGACATAGAACACAATCATGACTGTAGAAATATCAATACTTGACATGAAACAGGATATAGATCACAATCATGACTGTAGAAATATCAATACTTGACATGAAACAGGACATAGAACACAATCATGACTGTAGAAATATCAATACTTGACATGAAACAGGACATAGAACACAATCATGACTGTAGAAATATCAATACTTGACATGAAACAGGATATAGATCACAATCATGACTTTAGAAATATCAATACTGGGCATGAACCAGGATATAGAATTCAATCATGACTTTTTGAAATATCAATACTGGGCATGAACCAGGACATAGGACACAATCATGACTTTTTGAAATATCAATACTTGACATGAAACAGGACATAGGACACAATCATGACTTAGAAATATCAATCTATCTATTGACCTTTCGAGCCGTAACCGGCCCATAGGGCGTAGACCAAGATACACCTTCTCCTATATGAATTTTTGTTCTAGCTGTTTTCTTTTAAAGATATTTTATCAAATCTCGCCATCTGTCTCTGTTCTTGCAAGCAGTTCTATCTCATTGAGGGAGCCGATTCCTGCTGCTCTTGCCTCTCTCATCAATGTTCTTCTCAGTGTCTCCCTGGGTCTTCCTCTTTTTCTTTTACCTGTTGTTTCCCATATGAGGGCTTGCTTTGCTATTCGATTATTATCTCTTCTCATCATATGTCCAACGTATGACCATCGTCTTTTCTTTATTACTGAAGATATTAGTGGTTGATTGGCGATTTCTCTAATTTCCTCGTTTGTTTTGAATTCGTTCCATTCTATACCAAGTATTTTCCTTAGACATTTATTTTCGAATGTGTTCAATTTTGTTTCTATATCTCTTGTTGTTTTCCAGCTTTCACACGCATACGTAAGGGTTGATAGTACATTTGATTTGAATAGCCTAAGTTTTGTGTTTGTGCTAATGAGTTTTGATTTCCACAACTTTTCAAGGCTTCTGAAAGACATTGCTGCTTTAGCCAGTCTGATTCTAATTTCTTTGCTCGTATCCCCTTCTCGATCAATGTGACTTCCAAGATAGATAAAGTGATCGATCTCTTCTACTGGTTTGTTTTCCATGTATATTTTGTCACTTGTTGGAATTAAACTTTTCATGACTTTAGTCTTTTCATGATTGACCTCAAGCCCAATTTTGCTGGCTATTGATGATAGTTCATTTGTGTTTTCCTGCATCGTTTTTATCTGACTGCTGATGAGAACTATGTCAATACTGAATCAGAAATATCAATACTGGACATGAAACAGGATATAGAACACAATCATGACTTTTTTAAATATCAATACTGGGCATGAACCAGGATATAGAACACAATCATGACTTTTTGAAATATCAATACTGGATATGAAACAGGACATAGGACACAATCATGACTTTTTGAAATGTCAATACTGGATATGAAACAGGACATAGGACACAATCATGACTTTTTGAAATGTCAATACTGGACATGAAACAAGAAAAAGCACACATCACAATCTAAGACATATCAATTAGCTCACAAAAGAAAAGGAAATACTTATATCCTCGTAAAAATCAATATTCATATATATTCATAATCTTAATAGTCATAATCATAACACAACCACTATTAGACCAGGAACAGAACAGGGAACTCACACATAAACATAAAACTACCACTATTAGATGAGTAATAGAACAGGGAACTCACACATAAACATAAAACTACCACTATTAGACGAGTAATAGAACAGGGAACTCACACATAAACATAAGACTACCACTATTAGACCAACAGGGAACTCACACATAAAAATAAAACTACCACTATTAGACCAGCAGGGAACTCACACATAAACATAAAACTACCACTATTAGACCAACAGGGAACTCACACATAAACATAAAACTACCACTATTATATCAACAGGGAACTCACACATAAACAACAAAAGCTGCCACTATTAGACCAACAGGGAACTCACACATAAACATAAAACTACCACTATTAGACCAGCAGGGAACTCACACATAAACATAAAACTACCACTATTAGACCAACAGGGAACTCACACATAAACATAAAACTACCACTATTAGACCAACAGGGAACTCACACATAAACAACAAAAGCTGCCACTATTAGACCAACAGGGAACTCACACATAAACATAAACCTACCACTTTTAGACCAACAGGGAACTCACATACAAACATAAAACTACCACTTTTAGACCAACAGGGAACTCACATACAAACATAAACCTACCACTTTTAGACCAACAGGGAACTCACATACAAACATAAAACTACCACTATTAGACCAGCAGGGAACTAACACACAAACATAAAACTACCACTATTAGACCAACAGGGAACACATACAAACATAAAACTACCACTATTAGACCAGCAGGGAACTCACACATCAACATAAAACTACCACTATTAGACCAACAGGGAACACACACATAAACATAAAACTACCACTATTATATCAACAGGGAACTCACACATAAACAAAAAAACTACTACTATTAAAACAGCAACAGAACAGAAAAAACACTTCCTACCAAACCATGTGATGGTGGTTACCATCTGATATGTTTCTCTCCATTTTCCTATATCATTCTTACTTCAACATAATTTGTCTGTTCTCATTACACACCACAAGTGATAACTTTCATCTTGATGATGACACAAAGTTGACCTCTTTCACTAAGTCCTCATTAATATTTTAGCATTCTGATACTCTAAATATTATTTGGTAAAATCACATTTTTGCTGCCTTTAATGATTTATTTCTTTGTTATCCAGGATTCACTGTCTTAAGTCAAGACTAGCTGTACATAACATTGAAGAACTCTTTTTTTTTTCTTCATTGTCAAATATTGGCTGTATGTTTTGTTCACTCACTGAAATGTGTATTTTGCCTGATTTACCCTGTACCTCACCTTCTTCCCTTCAGTTCCCTGTGCAGCATATGTCTAAAACAAACACATTCCAAGCTGTTCTGTTTCTTGCCATTTTTTTAAAGATCATTCCATGTCTTCCCCATCCTCTTCATTTCTGCTTCCGCTTGTCTTTTCCAAGAATATTTTGATCTTCCTCTTTGTCTCTTCCCCTGGGGATTCCAAAAAAGTACCTCACCTTCTTTTTTCTTAATCCTCTGAACTCTGATCGGACCATAAGGCACTCACAAAAGATCACCACCCAATCTGGTCTGGAGCAAGCATGGATAACTCTTGTCAGGACCTGCCAGGCTCTTTCATTGTATCATGTATGGTTCATTGCCATATCGCCAATGATCTGCCTCTTCTTTGTTTACCAGGTGGTGTCCATGTTAATGCTAGGTGTGGATGCCTGGTTTGTTCCATTCAAAGAACATGGTCTAACTATTTCCACCATCTTCTTTTCACTTCGTGATTGATGTTGTTAATGCCTGAACGTCTGGCAACCTCTTTGTTCATGATGTGTTGATACCAACGAAATAGAATCTTTTTAAGACAGCGATCTTCAAATCGTCTTAGTTGATTTTCTATCTAATGGTACATTCTCCACCTTACCTTAGCTGTTATATATTTACCATTTAAAGTTTACATGATTCCCAGAGAACATTATCATCATCATCATCAAGTACCTGGCCTGCTGGCGTAGTGATCATGTCTCTCCACAACTTTCGATCTCGACAGTTATTTATCATTTCTGTTGTTGACCTTCTGCCAAGGCATTCTATTAAGCTGTCTGGTATCTTTTCTCTTTGCTTCCCTCTACCTCTTTGTCCCTCAATTTTCCCATTTGTTACAATATATTCCAGCTGTTCCCTTCTCTTTACATGGCCAAAAAATGATGATCGTTTCTTCCTAATATTGGAAATTAGCTCAGACAACATATACTACTCATAAAGGACTCTAAGATTGTGTTATTGAACATAAAAAAAAGGTGGTGACAACATGAGAAGCAGTTTCTAGTGGTTTAGACTCAAAATAAAATAAAATAAGCAAATAAATAAACAAAGTGATCAACTGACATCATAGAGCTCATCAGATGACTCCACAGTCACCCAGTCATGTCCGATGTCTGCAATGTTATTGTTGTCAGAGACCACCTCCACACTGCCACTCTGGCGCGAGATTTCTGGGAACAAAAGGGGCAGGTGCTCTGCCAGCAGGGCAAGGCCCCCCACACAAGCAAACACCTGAAACATAAAGCAGTAGCCTCACAGTGAATGTCTATCTGTAACAAGTGTTGTGATCATCATATGAAGTCAGACATTTTCACTTTTAAGTAAATGATCTAGGACAATATCACATAATGTGCACATTTATTTGTCAATGATGATTCAGTTGATTTGCCCATTCGTGTCTTTCCAGAAAGATAAAATACACATAGTTATTCTATTTCACATTCAAAGTGGCTAAAAGCTGTATCTTCAAATAAAAAAAAACTGTTGTGATAAAAAATGTAATATTGCATCCCCTGAAACTCTCAGATTTGCTGATTGTTGATTTCTTTGTTATGAACATTAACTAATAAAAGATCATTCAAACCTAGATATTGACGAAAAAACTTAATTTTTGTGTGCTGTGTCACAAATTGAAACCACTTTCATAAAATACCAGTTTTAAGAACGAGTGGAATGTACTAGGCTCAGGACTTCTTCATTCATAACTGCTGCAGTATTTCCAAGTTTAGAACTAAAATACCACTTTGAGATAAAAACAAAGAGCTGTGTGTATGAGACATGATGGTCTTCCACTCTCAAACAAGATGAACAAGGGCAACACCCTGTGATGTGAGACATTTTCACTTTTACCCTAGATTATGACACCTTCACAAAACTTACAAATTACAAATTCTTCGAATTGAACAGTTTGCTTGCAGGCAAACATCCCCCCCCCCCCCACCCTTTCCCTATATCTTCCTAATTATTGCTTCTGGTAACTCCTGAGTGTTTTATTTGTTTCCTTCGATGTTGGATTTTTTTCTCCAAACACCAGGTGTGCTCCGTAAAAATGGGGCTGTTTTTAAAAAAAAAAAAAATGTGACCATTTTTTCAAGAAATTCTTCCTTTTTTTCTTATGATGGGAAAAATCTTTGATTGTTGGCCAAACATCAAACAAACCTTTGTAACATGGAACAGGCAGCGAACGATGCTACGAGGGAGCCAAACATACAGCTGGAATGATGACAGTCGACGTGTGAATAGACAATGTGAAACCTCCAGAAGCCACGACGCCATGTGGTTGAATTTAAGGCCATAAATTAGACCTAAGCCAGGAAATTATTACAACATCTGATTCCCATGTCTCTCCTTGTGTAAACACACAACTGTGTAGCAAAAGTTTAAAGAAAATACTATTTCCCAAACTCCAGCAGTAATATTTAGTGTTCATAATTTTTACTAAGGTATTGTAAAAACATGACTCATTGATAGGTCTCACAGTCTACGGTTAAGTAAGTGAACGAGGACAGTAGATGAGAGACATGAGGTTCTTCCCATCTCAATTACAGAACAATATCACACAATGTCAGATATTTGTCGTTCCCTTCCTATTAAAATAAGAAAATTGTGTGACAATATGAAAAGATGACCTTTGAACCATGGCTATTCAGACCTTGAATTTGTTTCCACTGACTCCTAAACAGACTGCACAAACACATAAATCAGTGACTGAGACAAAAACCATGAGTTTCATTTTCATTGTTTTCAATTCAAACTGACATGGCCAACTTCCCTAATTACTGCTCCCTGTCAACTTCCACAACACTTACCCGGTGACCATTCATGCATTTCTATCTTCAAATGGTCTATCCTGACCTGAATGACATGAATTATCAATTCAACAAATTGTTGCAATATTGGCCTTTTAACCCTAGATTATGATTCCATTGTAAAAATGACTGCCTCAAAATATAAATTTGTTTAATTTGACAGTTTGCTGCACACAACCCCCACCTTTCTGGTGACCACTTGAGTACTGGATTTATTTCCTTTGTTGTTGCATTTTCTTTTGCAAGTGTGTGGTAAAAATTACAACTGTATAGTACAGGCGATAAATTTAACGTAACCCAGAAAATTATTACAGTATCCGATTCCTGTGTGTCTGCTTGGGTAAGCATTGTGTAGTGAAAGTTCAAAGAAAATATTATTTTTGAAACACAAATGTAACATTTAAGTGGTATTAATTTTTGCGATGGTATTGTGAAAACGTCACCCACAGATATGTATCATAATCCAGGGTTAAGGCAGCTATTTCCAACATACCGTTTCAATGTAAAATAATTGTAAAAACATCATTTTATACGGGTCACCATTGATATGCAAATATTCACAAAACATTCATACTCCCAATAGCATTAACTACATCAAAGACGTGTATACTTGAAATCGATATAATGATTGCTTTATGAATGGATCCTGTATTCACGAAGGATATATTTGACATTCAGCGATAACATGAAATGACTTAAGGCTATATCGTCTACAGACCTTACCTTCAAAGCAGATGGATATGATGGCGTAGACAACAAGGTCTCATCCGAAGCAAAACTTTCATCTATGCCATCTGAAGAATGAAAACAACATAGTAAGATATGAGCCATGGCCAAAAGTATATATATCTATAAGGAACATCCACCATAAAACATGTAATACCAAATACATCATAACACATGTAATACCAAATACATCATAACACATGCAATATATATTCAGGTTTGTACACAAAAGAAGATGAATGTTGTTCTCATACAAAGGAAAATCAATGTTAACATACCTTTGAAGGAACTAGCCAGTGACGGCCTCAGCTTGACTACGAACTGAAGGGCCAAGGCAGAGGGCAGAAGGCCATACTCAGACAACACATGCAGCAGTTGTGACAAGGTCAGGTTATGAGGTAGGTCCTTCCCTGTCGTCACAGAAAATACAACAACAATCCAGATTCATTTCCTTTATGTGCACCATAAAAAGATTATGGCTATTCACTGTATGCACATACTTTTCATAATTAGTGTTACTCATTCTATTCTGTCAGAAGACACGATAGCTCAGTGGTAAGTGAACTGGACTAATAAGGGCAAAAGGTCAGTTTTTATCCTTATCTACGGCTTCCAGGTTCACCTAGTCTTAAATGGGTACCCATTTTTTTTGTTTGGGAAAGAAAAGCGGATTGTGTGCATAAAACTGACAATATTACCCCAAAAATACCCCAAAATAATGTGCCAAAGTTCTGTAAAAATATGGGCACTGATATCAGATTCCCTATATGCAAGTGGTTTCCGGTTGTTTCCAAAATGGAGGAATTATTTTTCTCCGGCTTGGTATTGAACAGTTGATCAGAGGTTTAACAAGCCGCTATCGTAAAAACGATGTTGTTAATGAAACGTAGACCTGATACAGAATGTGTAAATTAGCAGTAGATAATAATGATAGTTTTTTCGGCCCTAAAACAACAACAAAAATAGGATTCTGGAATGTGCGAACAATGGCCGCTCCGACGAAACATGCACAGGTCGCGAGCGAGATGGACAGATACGATCTAGATATTTTAGGATTAAGCGAAATGCGCTGGCTTGGAACAGGTAGGAGATCTATTGATAATAAAATAGTAGTTTTTTCTGGAAGGGAAGATGGAAAACACCGTGAAGGAGTAGGCATAATGATGACAGACAAAGCTGCAAGAAGTTTATTAGAATGGGAACCGGTAAATAGCCGTCTGATACGAACACGATACAAAACAAAACATGGAAGACTTTCAATTATTCAATGTTATGCGCCTACTAACGAAGCTGATGATGAAGTTAAGGACGTTTTTTATAACCAACTGCAACAACTTATAAACAAAATACCAAAACACGATCTTTTAATTGTAATGGGAGACTTCAACGCCAAAGTAGGACAAGATAACGCAGGAGTGGAACATGTGATGGGGAGAGAAGGCTGTAATACAACAAGTCAGAATGGAGAAAGATTAATAGAATTATGTTTAATAGAAAATTTAGTTATAGGTGGGACATTATTTCCACACAAAAATATTCACAAAACAACATGGATATCTCCTGACGATAGAACATCAAATCAAATTGACCACCTATGTATTAAACAACAATTCAGATCATCATTAATAGATGTAAGAGCTTACAGAGGTGCTGATGTTAATAGTGACCACAACCTGTGCATTGGGAAAATAAGATTAAAATTTAGAAACCAACAGAAGAGGTCAATTACACATAAAATTGATAGTCATAAACTGAAAGATGAAGCCATAAAGGAAAAGTTTAACATAGAGCTAAGTAATTGTTATTCAGCACTCGGTGAAATAGACTTAGATATCAATGAAATGTGGGACTCACAGAGCAAAATACTAATGACAGCAGCAGAAGCAAGTGCCGGACTGAAGAAAATGGAAAAACGAGCTTGGATCTCAGACACCACATGGAAATACATCAAAGAAAGAAGAGAAGCAAAGAGAGCCATGACTAATGTAAAGACAGATCTTGGAAAGGTTCTGGCAAAAGCAACATACAAAGAATTAGACAACAAAGTGAAAAGTTCGGCAAGAAGAGATACAAGAGCTTATATAGACAACTTGGCAGAGAAAGCAGAGACAGCTGCAATTACAGGAGACAGCAGAACTCTCAATACAGTACAAAAGATGCTGACAAACACCTATACATCCAGTGGAACACCAATTCTAGACAAATCTGGATTAATGCTAACAACAAGCGCAGACATAAAAGCCCGTTGGGCAGAACACTTCAAAGAAATTCTTAACCGTCCACTACCTCACAGTTTAATAGATTTTGAAGCTGAAACACCAGCAGCAGAATTAGATGTAAATTTAGATGACTTCACCTTGAGTGAAATAGAAACCACCTTAAAGCTAATGACCAATAACAAGGCTGCTGGAGAGGATAAGTTAACAGCTGAGATCCTCAAGGCAATTGATAGCCATAATTTAATACATCTCCAAAAAATGTTCAACATCATTTGGAAAACAGAGAAGACGCCTCATAAATGGAAAAAAGGAATCATTGTTAAGATCCCAAAAAAGGGCAATCTTAGAGATTGTAACAACTGGAGAGGCGTGACACTTTTGTCAGTTGCCTCAAAGTTATTCTGTAAAATCATCCTAAATAGAATAAAGGATTCAATAGATACAGTAATGCGTGAAGAACAGGCTGGGTTTAGAAAAGGGAGAAGCTGTCTTGACCACATTTTCACTCTACGACTTATATTGGAGGAACATATTGAAAAGCAAAAACCTTTTGTACTTAACTTCATCGACTTCAAAAAAGCATTTGATAGTATTCATAGAGATTCTTTGTGGAAAATTCTGAAGCAATATGGTTTACCATCAAAAATCATAAATATTATCAAAGACATGTATGATGGTTACACATGTGCAGTTCGAACAGAGGAAGGACTGAGCGAATGTTTCCCAATAGAAACTGGGGTTAAACAAGGATGTATTTTATCGCCCTTGTTATTTGGAATTGTTATGGACTTCATAATGAAGAAATGCTGCACTGGTAATAAAGGCATCGAATGGATACAAGGAGACCATTTGGAGGACCTCGACTTTGCTGATGACATAGTTCTCATCAGCAGTCAGATAAAAACGATGCAGGAAAACACAAATGAACTATCATCAATAGCCAGCAAAATTGGGCTTGAGGTCAATCATGAAAAGACTAAAGTCATGAAAAGTTTAATTCCAACAAGTGACAAAATATACATGGAAAACAAACCAGTAGAAGAGATCGATCACTTTATCTATCTTGGAAGTCACATTGATCGAGAAGGGGATACGAGCAAAGAAATTAGAATCAGACTGGCTAAAGCAGCAATGTCTTTCAGAAGCCTTGAAAAGTTGTGGAAATCAAAACTCATTAGCACAAACACAAAACTTAGGCTATTCAAATCAAATGTACTATCAACCCTTACGTATGCGTGTGAAAGCTGGAAAACAACAAGAGATATAGAAACAAAGTTGAACGCATTCGAAAATAAATGTCTAAGGAAAATACTTGGTATAGAATGGAACGAATTCAAAACAAACGAGGAAATTAGAGAAATCGCCAATCAACCACTAATATCTTCAGTAATAAAGAAAAGACGATGGTCATACGTTGGACATGTGATGAGAAGAGATAATAATCGAATAGCAAAGCAAGCCCTCATATGGGAAACAACAGGTAAAAGAAAAAGAGGAAGACCCAGGGAGACACTGAGAAGAACATTGATGAGAGAGGCAAGAGCAGCAGGAATCGGCTCCCTCAATGAGATAGAACTGTTTGCACAGAACAGAGACAGATGGCGAGATTTAATAAAATATCTTTAAAAGAAAACTGCTAGAACAAAAATTCATATAGGAGAAGGTGTATCTTGGTCTACGCCCTATGGGCCGGTTACGTCTCGAAAGGTCAATAGATAGATAGATAGATATGCAAGTAGCGTGACAAGGCTTTCTTTTTTTTCTTTACTTTGCCAACTACTATTTTTATATTATCATCTACTATGAAAGGAGCCACGATAGCTCAGTGGTTAGTGAACTGGACTACAAAGGACAAGAGGTAGGGTTCGATCCCAACCAATGGCTTTCGGGTTCACCCAGCCTTTAATGGGTGCCGGATTTTTTTTCTGGGAAAGTAAAGCGGCACGGGTGTAATACCGACCACATTACCCCAAAAATCATGTGCCGAAGGTTTGTAAAATTTATGGTCACTAACACCATATTCCCTATACGCCACTTGGCATGACTGGGGTACTTTACTTTTACTTTACTACTATGAAGTGTTTTAATTACCTCTTAATGATGACAAACAATATGAGTTAAATAACTTGATGTACAGAAAGGTTAACAAGAATATAGGTCAGTGAGGCATACAAAAGCACTAAATCGTTCACATTTTACCATTAATCTAGTTAAAAAATTTTCTGCAAGCTCTAAACTGTTAGCATAAACCTTACCTAATAAAGCTGTCTTCTAACTCTTCCACCGTCAACACAAACCTTATCTAATAAAGATGTCTACTAACTCTTCCACTGTCATCACAAACCTTACCTAATAAAGCTGTCTTCTAACTCTTCCACTGTCAACACAAACCTTATCTAATAAAGCTGTCTTCTAACTCTTCCACTGTCAACACAAACCTTATCTAATAAAGCTGTCTTCTAACTGTTCCACTGTTACCACAAACCTTATCTAATAAAGCTGTCTTCTAACTGTTCCACTGTCACCACAAACCTTATCTAATAAAGCTGTCTTCTAACTGTTCCACTGTCACCACAAACCTTATCTAATAAAGCTGTCTACTAACTCTTCCACTGTCAACACAAACCTTATCTAATAAAGCTCTCTTTTAACTCTTCCACTGTCAACACAAACCTTATCTAATAAAGCTGTCTTCTAACTCTTCAACTGTCACCACAAACCTTATCTAATAAAGCTGTCTTCTAACTATTCCACTGTCAACACAAACCTTATCTAATAAAGCTGTCTTCTAACTCTTCCACTGTCACCACAAACCTTATCTAATAAAGCTGTCTACTAACTCTTCCACTGTCACCACAAACCTTATCTCATAAAGATGTCTTCTAACTCTTCCACTGTCAACACAAACCTTACCTAATAAAGCTGTCTTCTAACTCTTCCACTGTCAACACAAACCTTATCTAATAAAGCTGTCTTCTAACTCTTCCACTGTCACCACAAACCTTATCTAATAAAGCTGTCTACTAACTCTTCCACTGTCATCACAAACCTTATCTAATAAAGCTGTCTACTAACTCTTCCAATGTCAACACAAACCTTATCTAATAAAGCTGTCTTCTAACTCTTCCACTGTCAACACAAACCTTATCTAATAAAGCTGTCTTCTAACTCTTCCACTGTCACCACAAACCTTATCTAATAAAGCTGTCTACTAACTCTTCCACTGTCAACACAAACCTTATCTAATAAAGCTGTCTACTAACTCTTCCACTGTCACCACAAACCTTATCTAATAAAGCTGTCTACTAACTCTTCCACTGTCATCACAAACCTTATCTAATAAAGCTGTCTACTAACTCTTCCAATGTCAACACAAACCTTATCTAATAAAGCTGTCTACTAACTCTTCCACTGTCAACACAAACCTTATCTAATAAAGCTGTCTACTAACTCTTCCCCTGTCAACACAAACCTTATCTAATAAAGCTGTCTTCTAACTCTTCCACTGTCAACACAAACCTTATCTAATAAAGCTGTCTACTAACTCTTCCACTGTCAACACAAACCTTATCTAATAAAGCTGTCTACTAACTCTCCCAAAGTCAGCTCAAACCTTTAATAAAAATGTCTTCTAACTCTTCCACTGTCACCACAAACCTTATCTAATAAAGCTGTCTACTAACTCTTCCACCATCAACACAAACCTTATCTAATAAAGCTGTCTACTAACTCTTCCAAAGTCAGCTCAAACCTTATCTAATAAAGCTGTCTACTAACTCTTCCACCATCAACACAAACCTTATCTAATAAAGCTGTCTACTAACTCTTCCACCATCAACACAAACCTTATCTAATAAAGCTGTCTTCTAACTCTTCCACTGTCACCACAAACCTTATCTAATAAAGCTGTCTACTAACTCTTCCACCATCATCACAAACCCTTATCAATTACAGCTACCCCACACTTTACTTGTTAGAGCTACATGTTGAAGCCGTGCCCTGAACAAGGCCTGTAACTCTTCCACCATCACCACAAACCCTTATCTACTACAGCTATCCCACACTTTACCTGTTAGAGCTACATGCTGAAGCCGTGCCCTGAACAAAGTCTGTAACTCTTCCACCATCACCACAAACCCTTATCAATTACAGCTACCCCACACTTTACCTGTTAGAGTTACATGTTAAAGCCATGCCCTTTAACAAGGCCTGTAACCCTTCCACCATCACCACAAACCCTTATCAATTACAGCTACCCCACACTTTACTTGTTAGAGCTACATGTTGAAGCCGTGCCCTGAACAAGGCCTGTAACTCTTCCACCATCATCACAAACCCTTATCAATTACAGCTACCCCACACTTTACTTGTTAGAGCTACATGTTGAAGCTGTGCCCTTTAACAAGGCCTGTAACTCTTCCACCATCACCACAAACCCTTATCAATTACAGCTACCCCACACTTTACCTGTTAGAGCTACATGTTGAAGCTGTGCCCTTTAACAAGGCCTGTAACTCTTCCACCATCACCACAAACCCTTATCCACTACAGCGACCCCACACTTTACCTGTTAGAGCTACATGTTGAAGCCGTGCCCTGAACAAGGCCTGTGGCATCCTCATGTTGCCCACAGATTCCATAAATGAATCTGTTCCAATGGTCAGTCTACCCCTCCTGGTTGGCGGTCGTGGTGGGAGACACTTATTGGGACTCTTCTCTCTCTTCTCTTTGGCTGAAGCTGAGAATGATACAACCATGTACTACTCACTAGAAGTTAGCTTACTGGCTGAACATTTCTTCTTCAACTTATTTTAACCCTTAATTACGATGCCTATCTGTAACTTACATGTTTACGATACCGTAGTAAAAATTACTACCACTTAAATGTAACATTAAGGGCTCTAAAAATCTTAATTTCTCTGAACTTTTGACACAAAGCCATGTGTTCCCACTAGGCAGGACATTAGGATTTCCTGGCTCAGGTTGATTATGATCTGAGTTTGACCTCATGTAAGTCCATCAGTATGTTCGGCTACCTCATGACATTATTCGATGCATTTCCCCCGAGTCACAAAGGGTTGTTTTGATGACAGCGATGACCGAGGAAATTTCCCTGGCCACAGGGAGACCAATTTCTTGAAAATTGGCAAATTTTTTTTAATGCATTATATTAGTTCGTATCTCACAAAATGGGGAAAAAAGAAATTATACATCAATAGAAAAAAATCAAACACTCAGGAGACATCAGAGATAGTAATAGTAATTGGGAAGATACAGGGGGGGGGGGGTGTTTAGATGAGTTCAGATTACAGACTTCTATATCTTCTATTCCATTAATGTATGCAAGATTTCAGACTTCTATATGTCCTATTCCATGAATGTATGCAAGATTTCAAACTTCTATATCTTCTATTCCATTAATGTATGCAAGATTTCAAACTTCTATATGTCCTATTCCATTAATGTATGCAAGATTTCAAACTTCTATATCTTCTATTCCATTAATGTATGCAAGATTTCAAACTTCTATATGTCCTATTCCATTAATGTATGCAAGATTTCAGACTTCTAAATGTCCCATTCCATTAATGTATGCAAGATTTCAGACTTCTATATGTCCCATTCCATTAATGTATGCAATATTTCAGACTTCTATATGTCCTATTCCATGAATGTATGCAAGATTTCAAACTTCTATATGTCCCATTCCATTAATGTATGCAAGATTTTGGACTTCTACATATCCCCTTCTATTAATGTATGCAAGATTTTGGACTTCTATATATCCCCTTCTATTAATGTATGCAAGATTTCAGACTTCTTTATATCTCATTCCAATAATGTATGCTTCCTGTGTGTTACCGGGGCCTCATTATGAGGGAAGTAAAGAATAGTGACACTGTGACCTTCCAGGCATGTCGTAAGAGGCGACTGAGGAGGTTGATCGATGGCTTGACAAACTGTCATTGTAAAAAAAAAGTATTGTTATGGAAACAGAGCAATAGATTTTAGAAGCAGTGATCTCTGCAATATGTGCCATTTTGACAAGCAAGGTTTCTGTTTTTGAGATGTGGTTCTGCCCTATGTGCCATCATCGGCTTGAAAGGACAATAGGTAGATAGAATAATGTATGCAAGATTTCAGACTTCTATATATCTCATTCCATTAATGTATGCAAGATTGCAGACTTCTATATATCTCATTCCATTAATGTATGCAAGATTGCAGACTTCTATATATCTCATTCCATTAATGTATGCAAGATTGCAGACTTCTATATATCTCATTCCATTAATGTATGCAAAAATTCAGATTTCTATATATCTAATTCCATTAATGTATGCAAGATTGCAGACTTCTATATAATATATTCCATTAATGTATGCAAGATTTTGGACTTCTACATATCCCCTTCCATTAATGTATGCAAGGTTTTGAACTTCTACATATCCCCTTCCATTAATGTATGCAAGGTTTTGAACTTCTACATATCCCCTTCCATTAATGTATGCAAGATTTTGAACTTCTATATATCCCCTTCCATTAATGTATGCAAGGTTTTGAACTTCTACATATCCCCTTCTATTAATGTATGCAAGATTTTGGACTTCTATATATCCCCTTCCATTAATGTATGCAAGATTTTGGACTTCTATATATCCCCTTCCATTAATGTATGCAAGATTTTGAACTTCTACATATCCCCTTCCATTAATGTATGCAAGATTTTGAACTTCTACATATCCCCTTCCATTAATGTATGCAAGATTTTGAACTTCTACATATCCCCTTCCATTAATGTATGCAAGATTTTGAACTTCTACATATCCCCTTCCATTAATGTATGCAAGATTTTGAACTTCTACATATCCCCTTCCATTAATGTAAGCAAAGTTTTGAACTTCTACATATCCCCTTCCATTAATGCATGCAAGATTTTTGACTTCTATATATCCTGCTCCATTAATGTCATCGAGCACCATCTTTACATTAAATGTTGGCTAACCTGAAGCACCATTCCGTTCTGTCTTTTGCTTTGATAGTGCTGGTTATTAAACGCTGACTTGTCCATCTTTTGATGTTACTCGTCCATGTTAGCCTTGGTTTGTCTCTTTTACCTTGTATTTTCCCTTCCAAGATTACTTTTAGTAGGCTGCTGTGTTTTTTAACATGCCCCATAAAATCTCATTTGTCTTGTTTGAATTGTGTTTAGTAGTTCTCTTGTCATTTTTAACTGTTTTAAGACTTCATCGTTTGTTTTCTTTTCTTTCCATCTGATTCTTCTTATTCTTCTATAAATCCACATTTCCATTAATGTACAAAACTCAAAGATTTGAGGTCCCCCTATATCTCATCCTCCCGTGTGTTACCGGGCCTCATTATGTGGGAAGTAAAGAAAAGTGACACTGTGACCTTCCAGGCATGTCGTAAGAGGTGACTAAGGAGGTTGATCGATAGCTTGACAAGCTGTCATTGTAAAAAGTTATTGTAAAAAGTTGTTATGGAAACAGAACCATAGATTTTAAAATCAGTGATCATTGCAATATGTGCCACTTTGGCATGCAAGGTTTCTGTTTTTGAGATTGTAGTTCTGCCCTATGTGCCGTCTTCAGCTCGAAAGGACTATAGATAGATAGATATCTCATCCCATAAATACTCAATTTAAAAAACTGCAGGCCACTATATAACTTATCCCATTAATCTTAAAAAACTCAACATTTCAAGCCACCATATTTATTTTCATGTATGAAACTCTGGTTCATACATTTCACCTTATTAATTATTAAACCAAAAGATTTAAGGTTTCTATATATTCCACCTTATTAAGGAAAAAAATCAAAAGATTTCATGTCTTTATATATTGCACTTCATTAATTGAGAAACCCAAAAATATCAGGTCTCTATATATTCCACCTGATTAATTAATTAGACACCCAAAGAGTTCAGATCTCTGTATTCCACTTCAGTAATGATGAAACCCAAAGATTTCAGATCTCTATATTCCACTTCAGTAATGATGAAACCCAAAGATTTCAGATCTCTATATTCCACTTCAGTAATTATGAAACCCAAAGATTTCAGATATCTATATTTTCCTCTACCAAAAAAACTACAACTGGCAGACAATTAAGTAGAAAAGCTGAAAACGTCTGCTGCCCAAGCCGGGATAGCTCACCAGCTGATTGTGAGATAAACTCCATAATCTCCTTGTCTATCTCACCCAGTGTTTCTTTCTTTCTGCCGTCATCTGTTCGCTTCTTGATGTCGTCTTTCTTGTCAGGCCAGCAGCTACCAGTTAGGGTCAGTGTATCTGAAACAGATATAAAAGTACATGGCTTGCAATCTTGGAGAAATCTGGCAATAGCAAGCTGAACAATATTTAGAAATGAACACTCTGAAACAGATATAATAAAAGTAGATGATATGAACTCTAGAAGAAATCTGGCAGGAAAAAGTTGTATGCTATTCAGAAATGAACATGTGGGACTCCTCACATTGTGCTATAACTACAATTTTGAATACAATATCCAAAGACTTTAATTTTATCTTGCTCACAAGAACTGCAGCTGATGTTAGAAATATCTTTTAACTGTAGATTACGGTACCCACCTGTGAAGCTCATCGTTACATTCCGAAGTAAAAATTACTACCACTTAATTGTCACATTAGGAACACTAAAAAATTGTCTATTTTCTTTGAACTTTTGACACACAGTTGAGTGTTTACTAAAGTAGAGACACGGGGACTTGGCTTTCCTATTTCAGGTTGATTTGTGATCTGAGATTGACTGCTTGGACAGGACGTGTTACTTTGTCCATTCATAATGGTCGCTGTGTCAGAATGTTTGGCTACCACATAACATTATTCACTGTATTTCCTATGTCACAAACGGTTGTTTGATGTCGGTTGATGACCTAGGAAACTTCCCTGGGTCACAGCAAGAAAATAAAAACCAAAAAACATAAAAAAACTACCAATTTGTTGAAATTGGATGAATTTTTTAATAGGATCATTATAGGATCATTATGTCACACAATGAAAAAAAAAACCCTCAGATGTGGGAGAATTTGTGTTTTGATGTGGTAACAGTGGTTAGTGATTGGACCGAAATTAATCAGACCCTGGATGCACTTTCTGCAGTGATCGAGAGGACCTGGACTAGAACTGCCATCTTGGAGACTGTTCTCTGCGCTTTATGTCACATTGGTGCTGTTCATTACTGTTGTTGGAATTCCTCGGCGCAAGTTATTTCCATGTTACTCATTAATGTAAACTACTTCGTCAGCCGCAGTTTTGTCTCTTTGGGGAATTTGCTTCGTGTTTTGTTCATCGTAGGCTGCTTACACTAGAGTAATAAGAAATCTAAAGGGAGCAATATTATGTGTTCGACATTGTTGTGAGCTACGTCATCGTAATGGCTCCCTAGACCGGCCGTGCACTAATCTTACGGTCTGCTGTTTGATGTGCGGCGGGGATAATTTGACGACTAAATGTGCGTCTATATGTTTGGAATTGGAGTCAACAACGATGGCCTAACATCATCAAGTGCTGCGACGATCATCATTTTCAAGAGGACGTGACTTGCCAGTATATGGTGATAGGCGGCGGGAACAATTGAAAGCTATGCATGAAAAGTGTTCCTTGTTGCAGTTTCCTCATATTCCAAGTCGCATATCTGTGTTAGTCACCTCTAGTGACTCTGGCAGATGGTGCTCGTAAACCTGGGAGGGCTGACCATCTAAGGGCAGAATCCCCCTACAGAAAAGATCATCTGCTGCCTTGCAGGAAG
The DNA here is from genome assembly GCA_032433765.1 of Megaustenia siamemsis. Taxonomy (NCBI): domain Eukaryota; kingdom Metazoa; phylum Mollusca; class Gastropoda; order Stylommatophora; family Ariophantidae; genus Megaustenia; species Megaustenia siamemsis. The sequence continues at coordinate 8,619,580 of JAVIAB010000050.1, forward strand.
ATTGGGGACAATCAAAGGCTAAGGAAAGCAAACCTGAACAAAATGCTGGCTGAAATCGGATGCACTGGGCCACTGGCGAAGAACACAGTGCAACGTTTTAACAGGTATTCAAGCGGAGTGGAGAGGCTTAAACAGACAGCTTCGTGTGAGAGTCTGGAGTCCTACTCTGAGTCCTGATTGTAGAGAGAGAGAGAGAGAGAAACCCGACACAATGCTTAAGGACGTTTATGTCTCCATGCTTTTGTATTGATCTTTATTGATCTTTAGACATACTCCTTTGCTTCATCCACTCTTTATCATCATGTACCACACCGGTTGGCATGATGTCCTTCCAGAATACTCTATCCACAGTACTTATCCAGTATTTTCTCTTTTTGTCTTCTGCGATCTTTCTTTCTCTGCATTTTGCCAGTTGTAACCAAGTATTCCAGCTTTCCTCATTTCATGATGTGTTAGAAAAATATTGTTTCTCTCTGATGTTTCTTAGGAGGTCCCTTTTTTGTGTTTGCCTCTTGAGAATTTCCTCGTTGGTCTTTTTAGCTGTCGAGGGAACACTCAGCATTCTTCTGAGAAATCCCATCTCTGGGGCCTCTTAATCATCTTTTCATTTGTTTGTCTACTGTCCATGATTCACTTCCGTTGGTCATAATTGGCTTGATATAACAACACTGAACTCTCTCTCTCTCTCTCTCTCTCAATTCTATTGACATAGACTTGTTGCACAAGATGTTTTTCGTTTCTGAAATGTTATTTTGGCCTGAGCTATTCTTTTTTTTTGTGGTGCATCTTCTCTCAGGTGTTATTATTGTGCCTAAGTATTTGACGCTCTGCACTTGCTTCAGATTTGTCCTGCTTATTTGTATGCTGCATGGTGGTAACTGTTTCTTCAATATGATCTTTACTTCTGGTTTCTTACTATTCAGACTGAGACCCTTCTAGTTGCTTTCTTTCACTGTTACATCTATAATTTCATTAAATCCATTCCCTGTCTCTGATATTAATCCACCCTTACAGAGTGCTAAAATGAGTGTAGATTATGTTGTTGTTTACACAAGCTGTGTTATCTGTTCCTATTGACCCAATGCATTCTGCTTCATTTTTAGCTGCAGGGTTTCCATCCCTCTCAATTCCATACTTGCTTGACCAAATCAGTTTATTTGTTTGTAGACCAATGGCAAGAGAATGAAGTAGGATCTTGATCAGCTATGGTTTGCTGTTTCAAATGTATAAACAGTAAGCTATGAATCAGCATTCATTATTTTATATTTCTGTGGCCTAAGACATAAGGGAGAGGAAAAAAACGATCAAACAATAATTATTCAACTCTGATATCATCTTCTGCACATTTCAACAATTTCTCGTAGCGGGGCTGGGTGGTCTAGAGGTTAGACATCAGCCTCTGGACAAGAAGGTCCCAGGTTCAATTCTTATCATAGGTGGTGGAATCCATGGTTTCTTCATGACTTTACTCTACATTGGTCTCTGGTTAATGAGATCCAATGTATAGTCCTCTCGGAAAATGGTAAACAAAAAAAAAAAACAGGTCTTGTGTGCATTTTGCACACATTAAAAAGAACTTTGGTAGTTGGATATAAAAAAAAAAAAAGGCCAAAAACAGCTACTGCCCAGGTAAAATTAATAGGAAAAAATGTACCCAAAATGTTAAAACTCTTGACAATAAAAATGAGTACCTCTGAAGTCTGAGAATATCTGCCTGTATGGTGAGGGACACCTGAGCACATGACAGGAAAAAATGTACCCAAAATGTTACAACTCTTGACAATAAAAATAAGTACCTCTGAAGTCCGAGAATATCTGCCTGTATGGTGAGGGACACCTGAGCACATGACAGTTAGTGTGAAACATAGGAAAATGTGATATTCACACAAAAATCAATTCCTAGGGACTTTCCCTACATATTAAGTTCTACCCTTCATGAATTACTTTGAGTTGACCAATGCAACGTATGTGACAGTACATATACCTGCGATCTTGGAGACCACATCGGAGCATTTGGAATTCAGGTTCATGATAACACACTGGCAACTTCTGCCGCTTCCATAACGAGGATGGAAAATCTGGCCAGTACTGCTGGTTAGAGGTAAGCTTTCAGCACTCTCATTGGATAGAACATCACCATCATCTGACAAGAAACTGCTGCCAGTGCTGCAGACAGACACTATCATCTTCTCATCTTCCATGAGAACCTGCAGCAGCAGACGGCGCATGAACCCAGACAGTGGCATGGCACTAAGAAGATCTGAAATTGACACCACAGTTTTCATTACTCAAGAAGATACAAATGTTTATATAAATTTTAGAAAATTCCTTTAAAAGTCATAAAAAAATAAACATTGCCATCAAATACAAAGAGCTTCCTAGTAAGCTATCAAAATAAATACAGTTGGCATCACAAAAACATCAATCTACCTTGATGACAGAAACATTTCAGACAACTGATGTAAACAAATTCAGGACATCAGTTGTTAACTCTTTCAGGTCCGGCGCCGAGTCCTCGGCATGATCCGTTTGGACAACACCGATATGTCGGACATTTTGGATGTAGCTGAATATTTGTTTCGTTTTAACCGAATTTCGTTTTTGTTTCAACCAATACTTGATTTCCGGTCGTGAGAGTTATTTTTCCTTGATCTTCCCATGGTTTGACAACGTGGGTTAGACGTTTGGATTGAAAAATTATTCATTAATATTCATTGTTTATTTTTCTGAAATTTCTATCACAAAATGGCCACGCCCACTGCTGGTAGTTCTTGCAGTACATCTCGCCCAAAACGATATAGTGCAGAACAAGCGAGATCTATGTTCGAAACATTGTTATTTAGTGAATCAGAAATGGACTATTCAGATTCAGACGAGAGTTTTTGTGGTGATAGTCATGATAATCGTAGTGGTAAGTCGAGTGGTAAGTCGAGTGGTAAGTCGAGTGGTAAGTCGAGTGGTAAGTCGAGTGGTAAGTCGAGTGGTAAGTCGAGTGGTAAGTCGAGTGGTAAGAAACCAAGACTCTCTAACTCTTGTTTAGGTTTAGCTGGTCAATGCCTCCAGTCCAGCACTATCAGTGACTCAGAGGAATTTAGTGGCAGTGATTCTGACGATGAAACTGATACTATTCTGTCAGCCAAAGCTGACAGGACAGATGTGGCTAGGAAGCCTGCTGATGGGTGGCACGAAGCCAGAGATGGAGATACCATAGGAAAATCTAGCTTCCAAAATATAAATTCTGGATGTAAGTTAGATCTTCCAGAAAATGCTTCACCTTCCAAGTATTTTCTGAGCCTGTTGACTGACACAATTGTTGACAATCTGATTCAAAATATCAACAGTTATGCTCAGCAAAAAATGGAATTGAGTACTCCTGTACGCAGGTATTCCAGTTTTGCTAAATGAACACCGCTGGACCGTAATACTTTTTTTCAGTTTCTGGCAGTCCTTATTGCCATGGGAATGAATGCAACAAATTCTATAAAGGATTACTGGTCCATTCAATCATTTAAAAGTAGTCCTTGGTTTAGGTGCATGTTTAGCCGGACAAGATTTTTACTCATTTATCAATCTATGCTTCATGCGGCTGGTCCTGATGTGGCTGGAAAATGTAAAATTGAGCCGTGCATCAATTCATTGATCGAAAAATTTCAAGAAGCGTTTTATCCGTTTGAAAATATCTGCATTGATGAGATGGTTATAGGCTACAAGGGAAGATTTAAGTACAAGCAGTACAATGCCAGTAAGCCAAAAAAATATCATATCAAATCATACGGACTTTGCGACTCAATCACCGGATACGTTTTCAACCTCCTGGTATATTTTGGTACGGACACAGCTTACAGGCCTGAAACAGACCCACATTCATCACATGCTGTCAAAGTTTTCAACAAGTTACTGGAAGGCATCACAGATCATCATCATGTGTTTGCTGACCGGTATTATACTTCCCTGCCAATTGTTCAATTTCTGCGGCAGAAAAATCACAACTACACTGGAACGCTAAATTCCAACAGACGAGGATTTCAAGCAGAAGTCAAAAATAAAAAAATATCAGTGAATGAGGCAAAGTGGTTCATCAATGATGAGGAGCAAGTTATGTGTGTCAGCTGGAGGGATAAAAAATCCAAAAAGCCCTGCCAATTGGTGACAACACATGGAAGTGTCACATATGAGGTCAGAAATGAAGGTAGGAGTCAAGTCAGGAAGCCATCACCCATCCATAGCTACAACCACTCAAGGAATGGATGTGACAGAGTAGACCAGATGATCTCATATTATGGGAACCACACAAGGAAGACAGTCAAGTGGTGGAAGAAAATATTTATGTGGATAATTGAGATCACACAACTCAATGCTCATATTTTATATAACTTGAGCCGCCTTAACACCGAATAGCCTATGCCTTTTGCAGGTTTCAAGGAGCTGCTTATTTATGATTTGTGTAGCATAGTAGGAGCAGAGACACCTATTCCTAACAACCTTCTTCAAGTTGATTTATCCAAGCCGGGGAAAAAATGGAACACGAAGCCGCAGAGATATCAGGGTGCCATCCATCTCATTGATTTTGATGGGAAAGACCTGCAGTGTGTTCATTGTTCGGAGCAGCGGAAAGTAAGAAAACGAAGCAGCTATTATTGTACAGGTTGTCCGGATAAGCCACATCTGTGCGCTAAAACATGCTTTAGGGAATATCACACACAATAAGTACATATGTGTCAATAAAAATAATAAACTTGACTTGTAAATAATATTGTTGTGATGTAAACAAATTTGAAAATTTTTTATTCTGGGATCATTTATAAAAATGTGCATAATTTTGTTATTTGTGGACATAAATTCATCAAATAACCTGTATTTTTGAGGAATTTGGATTATGTTGTGTAATATTTCAAGACAAATGGATAGCAACACATATCTGGATGGAAATGGGTAAGTGAAATACAATATTTTAAATTAAAAATTATCTACCTTGAATATTTTTTTTTTTAAATATAACTATTCCTTTAAATAATGACATATCATAAATATATTGCTATTTTCATTTTCTGTATCCATTTCCCTTTCCAGTGATATATAACACATGCCACATTTATCTCAATTATTGTGTGAAGTAGTCAAATGAAAAAGGTATATGGTAAAATTTCTGGAAACAGGGAAAAAAATCAAGTTTTCTGGTCCAAATCTGAAAATTCCTGTTTCCTGTTCTGGTCCTGAAAGAGTTAATGTTGATTTCTGCATAAATCTTTCCTGATGACTTGTCTTATATGATGTTTCAGAATGAGACCAGTTTGTAAAGCTGTCACCATATCTTGCAGGATTGTATATTACACTCCAACACTTGCTCCCTGTTCTTGTACACCAGCTCCCTACCATGACTATCACCCCAGCACTTGCTCCCTGTTCTTGTACACCAGCTCCCTACCATGACTATCACCCAGCACTTGCTCCCTGTTCTTGTACACCAGCTCCCTACCATGACTATCACCCCAGCACTTGCTCCCTGTTCTTGTACACCAGCTCCCTACCATGACTATCACCCCAGCACCAGCTCCCTACCATGACTATCACCCCAGCACTTGCTCCCTGTTCTTGTACACCAGCTCCCTACCATGACTATCACCCCAGCACTTGCTCCCTGTTCTTGTAGACCAGTTCTCTACCATGACAATCTAAACAACACAAGCATGGACTGACACAAAGTGCTCACCTGTTTGACTGGTCCTCTGGTCCTTAATGACATCACAGAGCACCCTGGCAAACAGAAGCTGGTTCTCCGGGTGACAAGAGATCACTGCCCTGAAGAACTGAACTGTCCTGGTTTCTAGATTTGATCTATCCTCCGCATTCATTAGCTGTGGATGTAAACACATCCACAATTTATAAATAACACAGCCCCAGCATTGACTTTACTACATCACAGTTGTTTGTCACTGATACTTTAGTTCATTTGCTTATGTGTGTTATTCCATGAAGATAAAACACACATGCTTCTTCCATTATACATTCAAAGCAATCAGAGGAAGTTCTATCTTAAAATTTAAAAACTGTCAATGATAAAAATTGAATACTGTATCCTTGAAACTTTTCGATTGCCAATTTTTCTGTTATGAGCGTTAACTACAAAAATATTCACACACAAATGTTGATTTTAGGGGCGGATTTTTTTCTGGGAAAGTAAAGCAGCACGGGCGTAATACTGACCACATTACCCCAAAAATCATGTGCTGAAGGTCTGTAAAATATAGGGTACAAACACCATATTTCCCTATACGCCACTTGGCGTGACGGGGGTACTTTACTTTACTTTTAAATGTTGATTTTAAGAATGTTATATTTGGTATGTTGTGGCACAAATTAAAGCCACTTCCATGAAATATCAATTTTAAGAATGTTACATTTGGTATGTTTGTGTGACAGATTAAAGCCACTTCCATGAAATATCAATTTTAAGAATGTTACATTTGGTATGTTGTGGCACAAATTAAAGCCACTTCCATGAAATATAGGGTGTCTCTTTAATGACTGTGCATTTTTTGTTGTTGAAATAATTACGCACCTAAATTTTATCTATGTATGACGTAATAGTTCAAGCACCATTTACGTGTTCATTTAAACATCACTGCTACATGATAGATCTGGCTTACAATGGTGTTAACGATTGAAGAAAGAGTATTTATAGTGGAGCATGTGTTCCGTAACGGCGGCAAGTATTCGAATGGGGTTGTTGAACAATTTGTGAATAGATTTCCTGATACACCAGTGCCTCATCGAAATACTGTGAGTAATTTAATAATCAAATTTCAAAACACCGGTAGTGTACATGATGTTAGCCGTCCTGGTAGACCATCTGTTCTTGAAATAACATCTCTCAACATCCAGGACAGCATTCTAATGAGTCCTGGCAAATCAATAAGAAAGCTGGCTCAACAAGTACACAAATCAAGCAGTACTGTTCATAGAGTTCTGAAAAAAAAATTAAAGTTACATCCGTACAAATTTTCCGTCGTTCCTCAATTAAAAGAATTAGATCACAAATCCAGAATTAATTATTGTATGTGGTTTGAGAATTTTCTAGCCCAAGAAGGTGAGGAAATCCTTGATTTCACTTTCTTCACAGATGAAGCATGGTTCCATTTGTCTGGGTACGTGAATAGGCAGAATGATCGTCTTTGGAGTGATGAAAATCCACATGCATTGCACCCAGTGCCTCTCCACGATCAGAAAGTAGGAGTGTGGTGTGCAATGAGTCGTCAGCGGATAATCGGCCCAATTTTCTTCAATGACACAATAAATTCAGAAAGATACAGGATTAACATACTGGAGCGATTCGTAGCCCAACTTTCTGAGCCAGAAATTTAAAAAGCTTGGTTTCAACAAGATGGCGCAACTGCTCACACTGCTGTAAAATCACTGGAATTTTTATATGAAATTTTTGCTAATCGTATAATCTCTCGCGGAATTTGGCCTGCACGGTCTCCTGATCTTACTCCCATGGACTACTATCTCTGGGGTGAACTGAAAGGAAAAGTGTACGAAAACAATCCCCACACACTCGATGAGCTGCAGGTTTCAATCGCCAACAACATTAATAATGTTACACAGCCCATACTGCGTAAGGTTTTTGACAATATGAAAAAACGTATCAATATTTGCCAACTAAAACGTGGTGGATATTTCGAATACCTTTTGTGAATAGTGATGTTATATGTTTAACTTTACCGAAAAAGGAACAAGCTACAGCAGTACATGATGCGTGATTTACATAAATAAATTGGAACAACTAGATTTTCAAATAATGCACAGTCATTAAAGAAACACCCACCGATCTGGAAGACCTTCAATTTCACAAGACCAAATTATGGAACTCCAAGACAGAATTACAATGAGTCCAAATGCATCTTTAAACCACTTGTCTCAACAGGTGCAAATATCTAAGAGTTCTGTTCACAAGGTTTTAAGAAGTGAACTACACTATCGTCCATACAAATTAGCTGAAGTGTCTCAACTCCAAGAAAGAGATTATGAATCCCGTTTAAACTACTGCATGTGGTTTCAGAATTTTATTTATGAACATGGCGCTGCCATCCTTGACGTCACTTTTTTCACTGATGAGGCCTGGTTTCATTTATCCGGTTATGTGAACAGTCAGAACAATCGGCTGTGGAGCAGTGAAAACCCCCATGAATTTCATCAAGTGCCGCTTTACGATCAAAAAGTCGGAGTGTGGTGCGCTATAAGTCGTATGAGGATAATAGGACCTATATTTTTTAATGAAACAATAAATGCAGAACGTTACCGTACTTTAATTCTGGAACTGTTCATAGCACACCTTACAGAACGGGAAATTATGGAATCATGGTTTCAGCAGGATGGGGCAACAGCACACACAGCCACAACAACACTCAATTATTCAGAAAGCATATTTACAAATCGCATTATTTCACGTGGAATCTGGCCTGCTCGTTCACCAGATCTAACACCCCCAGATTATTATCTGTGGGGGGCATTGAAGGGGAAAGTTTATGAAAATAATCCGCAGACAATTAATGACCTAAAGACTGAAATAGTAGACAAGATTAAACAAATATCACCAGACATTATTCTGAAGGTTTTCGCAAATATGGAAAGACGAATCACGACATGTCTTGAGGCCCGTGGTGGACATTTTCAACATATGCTTTAGGCACAACTTTATCGTGTTAATACCAACATTACCCATTATAAGCTCGCCGATAGCAGTCAAGTATATTTGAATAATACCATTTATTTTACAATTTGTGTGACGCATTAGTTAACCGCATTTCTGGTGACGTTTTTCTTCCGAGAGTAGAAATTCACTGCACTGCAACTTTAAAAACACCCTGTATCAATTTTAAGAATGTTACATTTGGTATGTTGTGGCACAAATTAAAGCCACTTCCATGAAATATCAATTTTAAGAATGTTACATTTGGCATGTTGTGGCACAAATTAAAGCCACTTCCATGAAATATCAATTTTAAGAATGAAGGTAATGCACTGGGCTTTAGTCTTACAGATAATACTTAAATGATTGAAGCAATCTTACACAGATTAACACAAATGATTGAAATAATTATACAGATTACACATGGTGAAAGCTGATTAACAAGATTGTACATATCAATTTTCAATAGAAAATCTGTGCATGATGTTTCACATACCCCACTCCTATCACATGTTCCTGACGACATAATCACTGGTGTCTGGTACTGACTGCTGCACAGAAGGGTTAACAGCAGTGACCAGAAGGCATTTCCCTCTGCCTGGCCAAGCCAGTTCTTCAACTCCATTTCTGTGCTGAACTCCGTGAAGAACCTCAAGATGGCACACACTAAAGCTGCATCTATAGTTGTTTCTATAATCCCAAAAGAGAAAACACAGATACATACAAGAACTGGCCACACATTAGCTGTAGCATGCATGGAAGTATTTTTATTCTGCTCATCTATTGACTGAAGCACAGGTTTATACTATTTATATGTGTTGTTTTTTTTCATTCATCAGCTTTCAGCTCTGGTAAAGTTCCTAGAGACTAGGAACTGAATTTTTCGTGTTAATCCGTTTTTTTTCCCTGACAGCCGGGTGCACACTATTTATATGTGATCTATATCAAAAGTTTGGAGCCGTGATAGCTCAGTGGTTAGTGAACTGGACTATAAAGGACAAGAGGTAGGGTTCGATCCCAACTGACGGCTTCCGGTTCACCCAGCCTTTAATGGGTACTAGATTTTTTTCCGGGAAAGTAAAGCGGCACGAGCATAATACCGACCACATTACCCAAAATGTCATGTGCCGAAGGTCTGTAAAATTTATGGTCACTAACACCATATTCCCTATACGTCACTTGGCGTGACGGGGGTACTTTTTTTTTTTTTAATACCAAAAGCTTACCTAAAGTCTGAGACACAAGTTCAACTATTACTATGTGATCTATATCAAAAGCTTACCTAAAGTCTGTGACAAGCTAAACTATATGTGATTTATATCAGAGCTTACTTAAGGTTCAGGTGCATGTCAACTATTTATTTGTGATTTATATCAGAGCTTATTTAAAGGTTGAGGTGCAGGTTAAACTATTTATATGTGATTTATACCAAAGCTTATTTAAAGGTTGAGGCACAGTTTAAACTATTTATATGTGATTTATATCAGAGCTTATTTAAAGGTTGAGGTGCAGTTTAAACTATTTATATGTGATTTATATCAGAGCTTATCTAAAGGTTGAGGCACAGTTTAAACTATTTATATGTGATTTATATCAGAGCTTATTTAAAGGTTGAGGCACAGTTTAAACTATTTATATGTGATTTATACCAAAGCTTATCTAAAGGTTGAGGTGCAGGTTAAACTATTTATATGTGATCTATATCAAAGCTAAAGACAGAGACAAGTTCAACTACTTCTATGTGATCTATATCAAAGCTAAAGACAGAGACAAGTTCAACTACTTCTATGTGATCTATATCAAAGCTAAAGACAGACAAGTTCAACTGCTTCTATGTGATCTATATCAAAACTAAAGACAGAGACAAGTTCAACTACTTCTATGTGATCTATATCAAAACTAAAGCCTGATACACCACTATTTCTATGTGATCTACAAAACAGTGACAACTTGACCAACCTGAGGCCATGTCGGAGGTGAAGCTTCTTGGTCCATTATCCATTCCTGCTGCAGCCATCTCTGACGACATGGCAGCCACAGTCAGGGCCACCATCTGTTGATTGCAGAACTCACAAACAGCCTGAGCTAGCATGGCTGACAGGCCAGAGTTCATCAACTGCCTGATGGCCACAGGTGACTTGCACACTGCTCCCAGCAACATCAGCTTGCTCTCATCCAGGTCCATAGTGTTCAGGCTTTGAAGTCGGAATGCCTGAGAAAGTTCCACATAAAATTACTCAGAACAGATTTCAACTTAACCCTTATCTTATGACACCTCTGTGGGTCATGTCTGGACAACACATTCGTAAAGATTTTTGAAACCCATCAATGTGACCATGACATAATATTGACCCTTACCAAAAAAGTGGTGATTATGAAACAAAAATATGGACAATACCACCATATTCCCTACACATCATGGACTCATTTGAAGATGTCTTTCTTTTCTTTGCATCAATGTAACCATTTCAATGCCTCATTACTTTCCATCTTATAAATAAAAAGTTCTGTTTGTCCCATCAATGTAACCATCTCAATGTTCTATCCCTTCTCATCTTGCAATAAAAAATTCTACTTGTCCCATCAATGTAACCATCTCAATGTTCTATCCCTTCTCATCTTGCAATAAAAAATTCTACTTGTCCCATCAATGTAACCATCTCAATGTTCTATCCTTTCTCATCTTGCAATAAAAAGCTGATTTCCCCAACAATGAGACCAGTGTTTCAGTATTCTATTCTCATCAATGGGACTCTCCACATTCTTCTGTCAAACTATATATGGCAATGATAATGATGATGGCAAGAGTACAATTATTACAATAAAATAGAAACCATTTCAGACACAACAAACAGTTGCTGTTTTAATTTCAGAACAAAGACTTGAGCAGCAAAACAATGAGAAGAAAATTGGAGTCATCTGTGGTGCCATCAGTGCTATAGAATGTCTGAGCTGCCAACAGTTGCTGTTTTAATTTCAGAACAAAGACTTGAGCAGCAAAACAATGAGAAGACTCACCTCCTTGGAGTCATCTGTCATGCCATCAGTGCTATAGAATGTCTGAGCTGCCAACGGCCTCTTGGTTGCTTCCTTTGAGTCATCGGTCATCATGCCTGGACTAATGTCCTCTCTTTTATCAAAAGTGTCTGGACTGCTCTCATCGGAGACGGGGGCCACGATGTGTGAGCCGTCAGCCCCAACGATGCCCATCCACTCCTGTACGTGCATAAAGCCAGTGGAGCAGATGTGACAGGCAGAACATAAGACATTGTAGACAGCTTTTCTGAGGTTGCAGTCGGGCAGAACCCTTGACCAAACATACATAGATCTGGAGGCAAATTATATTCTAAATTATAATTTAGAAAAAAAAAGGAAATTATATGTTATATCAGGTGACATAAACATCCAAGTGGACAACAGTATCAACATATGCATATCAACAAAATGTAATATCAAAACAAAGTAGGTTAAGTAAGCTGAGTATCAACATAAGTAGGTTAACAGTTGAATTTCAACACAAGCAGGTTAACGTATAACACAAGATTAATAGAGGTGCTACAAATGGTGCTCCAGTTACTGATATGAGAAACTCAGGAGCAGATCTTTGTGTTTTTTCATTGATTGATGTTTCTGCAATTATTTCCACTCAAAATTCTCTTGTCTAACCTCTTTTCTGACTTCCTGAGCAAGTTGTCCCAACTGCATGTTTTAGATCAATTTTTATTGATTTCCTTGCTTCAAGATCTATTACTGTAAACTATTTCTGTTGTTCACTTAACTCAATGAATATGTGACATATGGTCTAACTCAATGAATATATGACATATGGTCTGACTCAATGAATATATGACATATGGTCTGACTCAATGAATATATGACATATGGTCTGACTCAATGAATATATGACATATGATCTGACTCAATGAATATATGACATATGATCTGACTCAATGAATATATGACATATGATCTGACTCAATTAGTATATGACATATGGTCTAACTCAATGAATATATGACATGGTCTGACTGAATGAATTATATGACATATGGTCTAACTCAATGAATATTGGTTATTAGTTATGGAAGGCCTCGGTATCACTGCAAACAAATCAAAATCCATAATTGCTCAACCGCCCATGCTAGTAGAATCATCCAAATTACTAACACATCTCCCAAACAAAGAAAGGTAACTGTAGTCCCCATCGTAGCAGTCTCAGCACACGCCAAAAGACATAAGGCGAAACCGCGCAGAAAGTGAACACAGTCAACTGTTCCCTGTCATACGATATCATCCTTCATCGTAAACAATTGGGACATCGAAATGATCAAAACGGATGAAACACACAGCTCACAGTGTGCATAGAACACTTAACTCAGTAGCTCCTGCAACAAGCCGGACTTGGAATATGAGGAAACTGCAACAAGGAACACCCTTCAGACATAGCCTTCAATGGTTCCTGTCGCCTATCCACCATATACCATGGAAGTTCATGTCCTCCCGAAAATGATGATCGTCATATTGAGAAAAAAAAATGTATAGCGCTTGATGATGTTAGGACATCGTTCTAGACGGTACACCAACCAAACATATAAACACACAGTCGTCGAATTATCACCGTCACACATCAAACAACAGACCCTGCGGTTAGCGCACAACGAACGAAACACAGTGCAAATTCCCAAAGAGGAAAATCTTCTGTCGACTTGACGGAGATATCCATTAATACGTTTCAGCATGGTAACTTGCATCCAAAATCCCAAAGTCGGCCATTGAACAGCACTCACTGTGACATAAACCGCATGTCAACACTAGACAGTGAAGGTCGCCGTTACAATACTTGACTTGTCAAAAAGAAACATTGCTGTATGTACTCGCCGGTGCAGATTTGTCCACTTCGTCGCGCAGATTTGCTAAGTAGAACATCATTTTTATTTCAACATAGAAAATTCCAATCAGAGAGCCGAAATTAATCAAACCCCTGATGCATTGTATGCAGCGATCGAGAGAACGCAAAACGTTCCACCATTTTGAAACGGAAGTCAATGAATATATGACATATGATCTAACTCAATGAATATATGACATATGGTTTGACTCAATGAATATATGACATATGGTCCGACTCAATGATATATGACATATGGTTCGACTCAATGAATATATGACATATTGTTCGATTCAATGGATATATGACATATGGTCCGACTCAATGGATATATGACATATGGTCCGACTCAATGATAACATGAGAGATGATCGCTCACCTGATAAACTCGACAGAAATCAGCTTCCGCAGGTGGTAGGTAACAGGCAGGTTCATGCTGTACCACAAAATGGCAGCCACACACTGGACATGCTCCGGGGAGGGAGAACTTAGGGTGTTGTACATCAGCCCAGCGTTGTCCCCACTTCTGCTAGTTCCTGGCTGCTGTTGCAACAGGTGAGCCCGGGCCACGGAAGCTCTGGAGCAGTCCTCCAACCAGCGCAGCAGGGCTTCCACTCTGGGGTTCAAGAAGGTAGAGTTAACAACTGACACAAGGAGGTCTCATAGATTCACATCTAGGTAGTAGAGTTGGATATTATCACAAACAGAAATGTTGTATCAGGTAGGTGACTTTCACATCCAAGCGAACAACAGTATCAACATATGCAGGTTAACAGAGTTGAATATCAATATAAAGTAGGTTAAGTAAGCTGAGTATCAACATAAGCAGGTTAATGGAGTTGAATGACAACACAAGCAGGTTAATGGAGTTGAATGACAACACAAGCAGGTTAACAGTTGAGTATAACACAAGATTAATAAAAGTACCTCAAATGCTGATCTAGCTACCGATATGAGAAACCCAGGAGCAGATTTTTGTGGTTTTTAATTGATTGATGTTTCTGCAATTATTTCCACTTAAACCTAGCAATTTTCCTATTTAATCTCTATTCTGACTTCCTGTGCAAAATGCCCAAACTGCATGTTTTAGATTAATTTTCATTTTCTTGCTGTTATTTGATATTTAAAAACATTTCTAGAATACGGCTGTGCCAGTGTGTGTTAAATCCACTGGTAGCGATGTGTTAACAGAATTGATTATCAACTCAATTAAATTAATAGAGTTGACTATCAACTCAAGTAAATTATAGAGTTGATTATCAACACAAGTAAATTATAGAGATGACTATCAACACAAGTAAATTATATAGCTGACTATCAACACAAGTAAATTATATAGTTAACTATCAACACAAGTAAATTATATAGCTGACTATCAACACAAGTAAATTATAGAGTTGACTATCAACACAACTAAATTATATAGCTGACTATCAACACAAGTAAATTATAGAGTTGACTATCAACACAAGTAAATTAATAGAGTTGACTATCAACACAAGTAAATTAATAGAGTTGACTATCAACACAAGTAAATTAATAGAGTTGACTATCAACACAAGTAAATTGTATAGCTGACTATCAACACAAGTAAATTATATAGCTGACTATCAACTCAAGTAAATTAATAGAGTTGACTATCAACACAAGTAAATTATATAGCTGACAATCAACACAAGTAAATTAATAGAGTTGATTATCAACACAAGTAAATTATAGAATGAGTATCAACACAAGTAAATTATAGAATTGACTATCAACACAAGTAAATTAATAGAGTTGACTATCAACACAAGTAAATTATAGAGTTGATTATCAACACAAGTAAATTATATAGCTGACTATCAACACAAGTAAATTATAGAGTTGACTATCAACACAAGTAAATTATAGAGTTGACTATCAACACAAGTAAATTATAGAGTTGACTATCAACACAAGTAAATTATATAGCTGACTATCAACTCAAGTAAATTAATAGAGTTGATTATCAACACAAGTAAATTATAGAATTGAGTATCAACACAAGTAAATTATAGAATTGACTATCAACACAATTAAATTAATAGAGTTGACTATCAACACAAGTAAATTATAGAATTGACTATCAACACAATTAAATTAATAGAGTTGACTATCAACACAAGTAAATTACAGAATTGACTATCAACACAAGTAAATTATATAGCTGACTATCAACTCAAGTAAATTAATAGAGTTGATTATCAACACAAGTAAATTATAGAATTGAGTATCAACACAAGTAAATTATAGAATTGACTATCAACACAAGTAAATTATAGAATTGACTATCAACACAAGTAAATTATAGAATTGACTATCAACTCAAGTAAATTAATAGAGTTAATTATCAACACAAGTAAATTATAGAATTGACTATCAACTCAAGTAAATTATAGAATTGACTATCAACACAAGTAAATTATAGAGTTGACTATCAACTCAAGTAAATTATAGAATTGACTATCAACACAAGTAAATTATAGAATTGACTATCAACTCAAGTAAATTATAGAATTGACTATCAACACAAGTAAATTATAGAATTGACTATCAACTCAAGTAAATTAATAGAGTTAATTATCAACACAAGTAAATTATAGAATTGACTATCAACTCAAGTAAATTAATAGAGTTAATTATCAACACAAGTAAATTATAGAATTGACTATCAACACAAGTAAATTATAGAATTGACTATCAACACAAGTAAATTATAGAATTGACTATCAACTCAAGTAAATTATAGAATTGACTATCAACACAAGTAAATTATAGAATTGACTATCAACTCAAGTAAATTAATAGAGTTAATTATCAACACAAGTAAATTATAGAATTGACTATCAACTCAAGTAAATTATAGAGTTAATTATCAACACAAGTAAATTATAGAATTGACTATCAACACAAGTAAATTATAGAATTGACTATCAACTCAAGTAAATTATAGAGTTAATTATCAACACAAGTAAATTATAGAATTGACTATCAACACAAGTAAATTATAGAATTGACTATCAACACAAGTAAATTATAGAATTGACTATCAACTCAAGTAAATTAATAGAGTTAATTATCAACACAAGTAAATTATAGAATTGACTATCAACTCAAGTAAATTAATAGAGTTAATTATCAACACAAGTAAATTATAGAATTGACTATCAACACAAGTAAATTATAGAATTGACTATCAACACAAGTAAATTATAGAATTGACTATCAACACAAGTAAATTATAGAGTTGACTATCAACACAAGTAAATTATAGAGTTGACTATCAACACAAGTATATTATAGAGTTGACTATCAACACAAGTAAATTATAGAGTTGAGTTTCAACTCAGGTAAATTAATAATGTTGAGTATCAACTGACGTGAATTAATAGTTAAGTATCCCCTCAAGTAAATTAACACAGTTGTTCATCAACTCAAGTAGGCTATTGAGTTGAGTATCAATACAAGCAGTTTAAAAGATGAATATCAACACAAGCAAGTCAACAGAGTTGAGTGTCAACAAAAGCAGATAACTGGGTTAGTTATCAACACAGACAGGTCACAGATCTAAATATCAACACAGCCTACAGTTGAAAATCAAGAGAAACATGTCGGAAAGTTAATTATCAACAACTTATTTATTATTATCTATGACATCTTCTAGATTTGTCCTACCAGGTGGACCTCTATACACAAACTAACAAGACAAAAGTAGATGTAGCCACCTGTAGTGAGTGTTGTCATCCTGAGTGGTCCCCAACCTGTAGATGATCTCCACTGTGTAGGGACTAGCTGCACCATGCACCTTACCCAGGTAAGAGTGGACAAAACCTGAGAGCAGACAAATATCTCCAGATATGACTACAATAGACAAGACACTTGTTTTCTATAAAATGATTACATAAGTTCTGCTTTCGAGGATAACTCTGCTAGCACTTTGTGACACTGTCATCAAAAATGACATCACAATTGCGTTATTACTGTTTTTGCTTTTTTAAGAAGAAAAAAACTATCTGGACTAATAATTTAATCTATCTATTGACCTTTCGAGCCGTAACCGGCCCATAGGGCGTAGACCAAGATACACCTTCTCCTATATGAATTTTTGTTCTAACAGTTTTCTTTTAAAGATATTTTATCAAATCTCGCCATCTGTCTCTGTTCTGTGCAAGCAGTTCTATCTCATTGAGGGAGCCGATTCCTGCTGCTCTTGCCTCTCTCATCAATGTTCTTCTCAGTGTCTCCCTGGGTCTTCCTCTTTTTCTTTTACCTGTTGTTTCCCATATGAGGGCTTGCTTTGCTATTCGATTATTATCTCTTCTCATCACATGTCCAACGTATGACCATCGTCTTTTCTTTATTACTGAAGATATTAGTGGTTGATTGGCGATTTCTCTAATTTCCTCGTTTGTTTTGAATTCGTTCCATTCTATACCAAGTATTTTCCTTAGACATTTATTTTCGAATGCGTTCAACTTTTTTTCTATATCTCTTGTTGTTTTCCAGCTTTCACACGCATACGTAAGGGTTGATAGTACATTTGATTTGAATAGCCTAAGTTTTGTGTTTGTGCTAATGAGTTTTGATTTCCACAACTTTTCAAGGCTTCTGAAAGACATTGCTGCTTTAGCCAGTCTGATTCTAATTTATTTGCTCGTATCCCCTTCTCGATCAATGTGACTTCCAAGATAGATGAAGTGATCGATCTCTTCTACTGGTTTGTTTTCCATGTATATTTTGTCACTTGTTGGAATTAAACTTTTCATGACTTTAGACTTTTCATGATTGACCTCAAGCCCAATTTTGCTGGCTATTGATGATAGTTCATTTGTGTTTTCCTGCATCGTTTTTATCTGATTGCTGATGAGAACTATGTCATCAGCAAAGTCCAGGTCCTCCAAATGGTCTCCTTGTATCCATTCGATGCCTTTATTACCAGTGCAGCATTTCTTCATTATGAAGTCCATAACAATTCCAAATAACAAGGGCGATAAAATACATCCTTGTTTAACCCCAGTTTCTATTGGGAAACATTCGCTCAGTCCTTCCTCTGTTCGAACTGCACATGTGTAACCATCATACATGTCTTTGATAATATTTATGATTTTTGATGGTAAGCCATATTGCTTCAGAATTTTCCACAAAGAATCTCTATGAATACTATCAAATGCTTTTTTGAAGTCGATGAAGTTAAGTACAAAAGGTTTTTGCTTTTCAATGTGTTCCTCCAATATAAGTCGTAGAGTGAAAATGTGGTCAAGACAGCTTCTCCCTTTTCTAAACCCAGCCTGTTCTTCACGCATTACTGTATCTATTGAATCCTTTATTCTATTTAGGATGATTTTACAGAATAATTTTGAGGCAACTGACAAAAGTGTCACGCCTCTCCAATTGTTACAATCTCTAAGATTGCCCTTTTTTGGGATCTTAACAATGATTCCTTTTTTCCATTTATGAGGTGTCTTCTCTGTTTTCCAAATGATGTTGAACATTTTTTGGAGATGTATTAAATTATGGCTATCAATTGCCTTGAGGATCTCAGCTGTTAACTTATCCTCTCCAGCAGCCTTGTTATTGGTCATTAGCTTTAAGGTGGTTTCTATTTCACTCAAGGTGAAGTCATCTAAATTTACATCTAATTCTGCTGCTGGTGTTTCAGCTTCAAAATCTATTAAACTGTGAGGTAGTGGACGGTTAAGAATTTCTTTGAAGTGTTCCGCCCAACGGGCTTTTATGTCTGCGCTTGTTGTTAGCATTAATCCAGATTTGTCTAGAATTGGTGTTCCACTGGATGTATAGGTGTTTGTCAGCATCTTTTGTACAGTATAAAGAGTTCTGCTGTCTCCTGTAATTGCAGCTGTCTCTGCTTTCTCTGCCAAGTTGTCTATATAAGCTCTTGTATCTCTTCTTGCCGAACTTTTCACTTTGTTGTCTAATTCTTTGTATGTTGCTTTTGCCAGAACCTTTCCAAGATCTGTCTTTACATTAGTCATGGCTCTCTTCGCTTCTCTTCTTTCTTTGATGTATTTCCATGTGGTGTCTGAGATCCAAGCTCGTTTTTCCATTTTCTTCAGTCCAGCACTTGCTTCTGCTGCTGTCATTAGTATTTTGCTCTGTGAGTCCCACATTTCATTGATATCTAAGTCTATTTCACCAAGTGCTGAATAACAATTACTTAGCTCTATGTTAAACTTTTCCTTTATTGCTTCATCTTTCAGTTTATGACTATCAATTTTATGTGTAATTGACCTCTTCTGTTGGTTTCTAAATTTTAATCTTATTTTCCCAATGCACAGGTTGTGGTCACTATTAACATCAGCACCTCTGTATGCTCTTACATCTATTAATGATGATCTGAATTGTTGTTTAATACATAGGTGGTCAATTTGATTTGATGTTCTATCATCAGGAGATATCCATGTTGTTTTGTGGATATTTTTATGTGGAAATAATGTCCCACCTATAACTAAATTTTCTATTAAACATAATTCTATTAATCTTTCTCCATTCTGACTTGTTGTATTACAGCCTTCTCTCCCCATCACATGTTCCACTCCTGCGTTATCTTGTCCTACTTTAATAATAATTTAATATATACCGTTTATTGTTTTATAAAGCTTCACAGCTGACAATGTTCATTAAGATTAAGAAAAAAAGTTTTTAAACAAGTCACAATCCATCGCAACCGCTACCAGTAAAAAGTTGGAGTGGCCTACATATTTAAACATAATTAAGAGAAAAATATGTGTTTCGGAGATTTAAAAATAATAATAACTATGTAGGTCACAATTCATTTACATTTCAATGGTGTCCCTGCGACACGTAGTTATTTTTTTAAAGCATTAATTCTTTTTTCCAATAACACACTAGTAATACTAGATATTTAGGTCAGTTTATTGTGCACATGTGCCAAAATTACAGATCAGCTGCTCACTAAAAATGTTGTTATAGATTATTATTTATTTATTTATATGCTATAAATGAGAACAAAGAGAATAACATAAAATTGTCAAATTAATATAATTAAATTCAGTTTTAAATGTTTGCAGCTGATGTAAATTAAACAGAAAGGACCTGGGTACAAAGTCCACCAAAAGTGATGGTGATCTTTTTAAAATAGGAAAAGGGGGACTGGTTGGTCTCGAGACAAGATGCCGGCCTCAAGACAGAGAGGTTGTGGGTTCAAATCTCGGCTGCATCAGTTGGGATTTTTATTTGTGATTTCTCTCTGCAGCAACCACGCCCTGGTCTCAGCAGCGAGGCCTGGCTTGAAACGTCAATTACTCATGGATGGAAAAAATATGAGTACCTCATATACCTAGTATATGAGTAAATGGAGGCATCTGCTGTGCAGCGAGGGACTCCTAAAACGGAGTTATCTGCTTGTGCATCGAGGGACCCCTATGCACATGGCTGCCAGGGAAAAACGGATTAACACTCAAAAATTCAGTTCCTAGTCTCTAGGGACTTTGTCAGAGGTAAAAGCTGGCGAAAAATGTATCTGTTGTTTCTTTATAATGTTACCCACCCCTGATCTTTTGGGTAATGAGATCTGACGTCTAGCCCTCTCGGATAACAGCAATAAACAGGAGGTGCTGTGTGCACTCACGTACGATAAAGAACCCTTGGCAGTTAACATCGAAAAGAGTAGGCCATAAATATGGCCACTGCCCAGCGGAAATTGTTAGCACAACCCTACCCACACCGTGGATCCCAGGTCGTACAGGCACAGGAGTCTCCTTAGATTTTCTCAATGGGGATAGAACACCAATGGGTTTGTCCAGTGTGCAGTGATGATGATGATCCTAACAACAAACAAACAAGTTCTAATTGTTGTAGTAACAGAACAAGGAACTCAAGTATTGTGACATTAACACTTGTGATAGAGTGTGGTTATGAGAGGGTTGGGGGTGAAACTTGCCTAAGTCTGTGTGACCAGAGGACTGCCGCAGGATGCTGTCAAACAGGGCTAGTCCAACACTGTTGTGACACAAGCCCAGCTTAATGAGAATGGTTTCAATCTTGGAGGCATGTACACCGATGAAAGGATGGACCAGAAGGGAAGTGCATGTGGTCAGCAAGTTTGGGGTGGATGCAGCCGTGTGGGCCACGATACTCTGAAGCTCCTCATTTGAGTTCACAAGGCAGTGGTGGAGTATTCTCATCCACCCAAGGCTAAATATTACAATGGAGAAAAAAAGAGAAATCATCAAAATCGTTCAACAAATAAGGTAAGACTAATCTTAATAAACTAGTACTTTAATATAACTGTTCTCTCAGATCATGCAGAAAATGTATATGAATTGAAGCTCATCACCAGCTTTACACTGGAAGGAGAATCAGTAAGTTACTGGTCCCTTCTTTGTATCCTTTAACATCATCAGCTCTAGACTAGAGGGAGAATCAGTAAGTTACTGGTCACTTCATTGTATCCTTTAACATCATCAGCTCTAGACTAGAGGGAGAATCAGTAAGTTACTGGTCCCTTCTTTGTATCCTTTAACATCATCAGCTCTAGACTAGAGGGAGAATCAGTAAGTTACTGGTCCCTTCTTTGTATCCTTTAACATCATCAGCTCTAGACTAGAGGGAGAATCAGTAAGTTACTGGTCCCTTCATTGTATCCTTTAACATCATCAGCTCTAGACTAGAGGGAGAATCAGTAAGTTACTGGTCACTTCATTGTATCCTTTAACATCATCAGCTCTAGACTAGAGGGAGAATCAGTAAGTTACTGGTCCCTTCTTTGTATCCTTTAACATCATCAGCTCTAGACTAGAGGGAGAATCAGTAAGTTACTGGTCCCTTCTTTGTATCCTTTAACATCATCAGCTCTAGACTAGAGGGAGAATCAGTAAGTTACTGGTCACTTCATTGTATCCTTTAACATCATCAGCTCTAGACTAGAGGGAGAATCAGTAAGTTACTGGTCCCTTCTTTGTATCCTTTAACATCATCAGCTCTAGACTAGAGGGAGAATCAGTAAGTTACTGGTCCCTTCTTTGTATCCTTTAACATCATCAGCTCTAGACTAGAGGGAGAATCAGTAAGTTACTGGTCCCTTCATTGTATCCTTTAACATCATCAGCTCTAGACTAGAGGGAGAATCAGTAAGTTACTGGTCACTTCATTGTATCCTTTAACATCATCAGCTCTAGACTAGAGGGAGAATCAGTAAGTTACTGGTCCCTTCTTTGTATCCTTTAACATCATCAGCTCTAGACTAGAGGGAGAATCAGTAAGTTACTGGTCCCTTCTTTGTATCCTTTAACATCATCAGCTCTAGACTAGAGGGAGAATCAGTAAGTTACTGGTCACTTCATTGTATCCTTTAACATCATCAGCTCTAGACTAGAGGGAGAATCAGTAAGTTACTGGTCCCTTCTTTGTATCCTTTAACATCATCAGCTCTAGACTAGAGGGAGAATCAGTAAGTTACTGGTCCCTTCTTTGTATCCTTTAACATCATCAGCTCTAGACTAGAGGGAGAATCAGTAAGTTACTGGTCACTTCATTGTATCCTTTAACATCATCAGCTCTAGACTAGAGGGAGAATCAGTAAGTTACTGGTCCCTTCTTTGTATCCTTTAACATCATCAGCTCTAGACTAGAGGGAGAATCAGTAAGTTACTGGTCCCTTCTTTGTATCCTTTAACATCATCAGCTCTAGACTAGAGGGAGAATCAGTAAGTTACTGGTCACTTCATTGTATCCTTTAACATCATCAGCTCTAGACTAGAGGGAGAATCAGTAAGTTACTGGTCCCTTCTTTGTATCCTTTAACATCATCAGCTCTAGACTAGAGGGAGAATCAGTAAGTTACTGGTCCCTTCTTTGTATCCTTTAACATCATCAGCTCTAGACTAGAGGGAGAATCAGTAAGTTACTGGTCCCTTCATTGTATCCTTTAACATCATCAGCTCTAGACTAGAGGGAGAATCAGTAAGTTACTGGTCACTTCATTGTATCCTTTAACATCATCAGCTCTAGACTAGAGGGAGAATCAGTAAGTTACTGGTCCCTTCTTTGTATCCTTTAACATCATCAGCTCTAGACTAGAGGGAGAATCAGTAAGTTACTGGTCCCTTCTTTGTATCCTTTAACATCATCAGCTCTAGACTAGAGGGAGAATCAGTAAGTTACTGGTCCCTTCTTTGTATCCTTTAACATCATCAGCTGTAGACTAGAGGGAGAATCAGTAAGTTACTGGTCCCTTCATTGTATCCTTTAACATCATCAGCTCTAGACTAGAGGGAGAATCAGTAAGTTACTGGTCCCTTCTTTGTATCCTTTAACATCATCAGCTCTAGACTAGAGGGAGAATCAGTAAGTTACTGGTCCCTTCTTTGTATCCTTTAACATCATCAGCTCTAGACTAGAGGGAGAATCAGTAAGTTACTGGTCCCTTCTTTGTATCCTTTAACATCATCAGCTCTAGACTAGAGGGAGAATCAGTAAGTTACTGGTCCCTTCATTGTATGCCAGCGTTGATGACGCTTGTGACAGCACGTGTAGGAGCCAGTGCTGTGGAGACCAGCACCTTCTGCCTCCTCCTTTCTTTGCCACAACTGATTTAATTGCAGCGACCGCCCACCAGTGGCATCGCTAACCTTGATTGTTAACATGACAACTGCAGCAATAACGGCCCATTAAGAACATAGTCTTCAAACAATTGGAGCTGCCATTCTGTTTAATGCTGTCAAGTCTCCTTACACCTGGAGCCTTCCCTTGCCTATTGTTCAGCGTCTGACCTCAACGCCTGGTTTACACTGCCTCCCCCGCTCACATGACCTGGCACGAACGTACAGCACAATCACCCTGGGCTTGTAAGGTCGGACTTGTCCGACTGCCTGGAGCAATAAAGGGGACTCCCCTTACTGTGTTGGGTCACTCTGTCCTTGTCTGATACTAATGGCCAATTGATCGTTTTTCTTGTAGTGCTCCAATTAGTGATTGACACCCCCAGCGTTTGCTTTCACTAGGGACAGACAATTACAGCCAGCGCTATAAGAACATCAATGAACACACTCATGAGGTTTTATTCTCATAAGAACTAACTCACATTTCACAATCTCAAGTTACAAATATGATGGTATTTCAGCCGCCCTGCACACACAGCCTATTCTCGTGGCAACCTCCACTCGTTCGTCTACCACCCTGCACAATTATCTTGAATACTCTCCTGCCTCACTCTACTTGTGGTTGTCAATGACTTCAGCTACAAGCACTCAATGCAGCCTTGCTGCTACTCACAATGTTAGGCGATCTGGGTTTCACTTCCCTTCGCCAATATGGTGATCTAGTTGAGAATCATACTCCGTCTCACACCCTGTCTTAATGCCCAGGACCCTTGCGAGCTCTTACGACACTTGATACGAACTGTCGTGTACTTCATAACTTCACATAACTTCATAGGAATTTTTCTCTTGAAGCCTCCCATGGACTTGCTCCCGACTTGATGAAGAATTGTTCGTCGTGCGCTGGCACAACTACATTACATGCTAACTTCTCTTAAAGCTAACTCAGTGACATGGTCACCTCTTGACAACAAATGTTCGTGTACTATGACACTACATAAGATACTTTCTTCTCTTGAAGCTAATCTATCGACTATTCTCAACTTAACAAACATTATTTGTGTAACTAAGACACAACCACAGTTTAATATTCTTTCTCTGGCAGCTAACATAGTGACTATTCGCAAATCAATCTTAAAGCTAACTTAGTGTCTATTCACAAATTTATCTTGAGGCTAACTTAGGGACGATTCACAAACTGCTAATACTGTTCTAAGGTTGGTGTTGTTCACGTGTAATCTAGCCTATCTTTACTATCTACTGTTCTACATACCAACGTTCCTGGAAACCGACTCCGTTCTCTGTCTCATCCACACAACAACTAGCTTGTTGATCGCTCTCGGGTATACTAACTCCTCCTTGATCCCCAGTACCGGCTGTAACACTAACACACAGCCGTCTGTATCAGATCCTCGCTACTTCTTGAATGAAATCCATCCCAATCCCTCCTTTTGTCTATTTAACTCCCCTTGCCTCATTTCTAATCATGCTTCACACTTTTCTCCTAGTTCATGACGTGTTCACTTTCCTCATGGTTCATGACATATTCACCTGTTCATGCTCCTCGCAGACCACCTCATTTTATTTTTTATTTTTACCCACTACCTCACTCCCTACTTGTCTTCTCAACCTTTCACTGCTATCCCCTGCTTTATTTGTATCCTTTAACATCATCAGCTCTAGACTAGAGGGAGAATCAGTCAGTAAGTTACTGGCCCCTTCTTCATATCCTTTAACATTATCAGCTCTAGACTAAAGGGAGAATCAGTAAGTTACTGGTCCCTTCTTCATATCCTTTAACATCACCAGATCTAGACTGGAGAGAGAATCAGTAAGTTACTGGCCCCTTCTTTGTATCCTTTAACATCATCAGCTCTAGACTGGAGAGAGAATCAGGAAGTTAAGACGGACTTATGTCAACCATGTGAATAGACCATGTAACACCTCTGGCAGCCAGGACACAATGTGTTCAAACTTCAGGGGTAAATCTTACGTAACCCTGGAAATTATTACAGCATACATTTTTCTCATGTATCTGCTTGGATAAACACACAGTTGTGTAGGTTCAAAGAAAATATTTACTTTTAGACCCCAAATGTAATATTTAAGTTGTAGCAATTTTTATGACAGTATTGTGAAAACGTAGGGAGCTGTGACAGCTCAGTGGTTAGTGAACTGGACTACAAAGAACAAGAGGTCGGGTTTGATCCTGACCGATGGCTTCCAGGTTCATCCAGCCTTAAATGGGTACAGGATTTTTTCTGGGAAAGTAAAGCGGTACAGGCGTAATACCGATCACATTACCCCAAAAATCATGTGCCGAAGGTCTGTAAAAGTTATGGTCACTAACACCATATTCCCTATACACCACTTGGCGTAACGGGGGCTCTTACTTTTCTTTTTTATCGTGAAAACGTCATCCACAAATATGTATCGTAAACTAGGGTACACGTCACCCACTCTAAAATGACTAGAAGTGAACCACTTCAAATTGCAGTCTTATTATGTGTGGCTCCGGGGGAAGAGGTGTGTGAAGAGAGGGGGCTATATTTGATGACAGCTGATAAAGTTAAATCTGTGTTAGCTAAAAATAGTGACTGTCAATGGCAAAGTAACATTACCTGTGACTAATGACTATTTTTAAATGTGTGGAAACTACTCAAAGCAAGCATCAATCGTCTGTTACCTGGACCTGGAGAAGCACTCCTCATTCAAGAGTGACAAAGAGTTCTCTGAGCTCTCAGAAAATGCAGTCTGGCCCCATAAGGATATCTTCTGTAGGCCAATCGTCATAGAGTCCCAAGGTCTGTGAAGCAGTAAGGTCACGGAGGTAACAACCTCTGGTTTCTGAAGCTGCAGGCGTATCAAGGTTAGGCTAGAGGTCAGGAGAGGAGGTGAGGCAGGTGACACGATGCTGCCATCATGTGACAGCTCCAAGCTAACATGAGATGGGCAGGCTGTGGGAGTACATGTCAACAATGGTTAATTCAATAACTTCTACACAATTTGAATGTTACAAGTTAACAATGGTTAATTCAATAACTTCTACACAATTTGAATGTTACATGTCAACAATAGTTAATTCAATAACTTCTACACATTTTGAATGTTACATGTCAACAATGGTTAATTCAATAACTTCTACACAATTTGAATGTTACATGTCAACAATGGTTAATTCAATAACTTCTACACAATTTGAATGTTACATGTCAACAATGGTTAATTCAATAACTCCTACACAATTTGAATGTTACATGTCAACAATGGTTAATTCAATAACTTCTACACAATTTGAATGTTACATGTCAACAATGGTTAATTCAATAACTTCTACACAATTTAGATGTTACATGTAAACAATGGTTAATTCAAAAACTTCTACACAATTTGAATGTTACATGTCAACAATGGTTAATTCAATAACTTCTACACAATTTAGATGTTACATGTCCACAATGGTTAATTCAATAACTTCTACACAATTTGAATGTTACATGTCAACAATGGTTAATTCAATAACTTCTACACAATTTGAATGTTGCATGTCAACAATGGTTAATTCAATAACTTCTACACAATTTGAATGTTGCATGTCAACAATGGTTAATTCAATAACTTCTACACAATTTGAATGTTACATGTCAACAATGGTTAATTCAATAACTTCTACACAATTTGAATGTTGCATGTCAACAATGGTTAATTCAATAACTTCTACACAATTTGAATGTTACATGTCAACAATGGTTAATTCAATAACTTCTACACAATTTAGATGTTACATGTCAACAATGGTTTATTCAATAACTTCTACACAATTTGAATGTTACATGTCAACAATGGTTAATTCAATAACTTCTACACAATTTGAATGTTGCATGTCAACAATGGTTAATTCAATAACTTCTACACAATTTGAATGTTACATGTCAACAATGGTTAATTCAATAACTTCTACACAATTTGAATGTTACATACAAAACACAGCACCAACAAGTGAAGACAACCAACAACATCCTCAATTCAATTTTAGATCATAAAGCATATTTATCTATCTATCTATTTATTGTCCTTTCGAGCCAAAGACGGCACATAGGGCAGAACCACAATCTCAAAAACAGAAACCTTGCGTGCCAAAGTGGCACATATTACAGAGATCACTGCTCTAAAATATATGGCGCTGTTTCCATAACAATACTTTTTACAATGACAGCTTGTCAAGCCATCGATCAACTTCCTTAGTCGCCTTACAACATGCCTGGAAGGTCACAGTGTTACTATTCTTTACTTCCCTCATAATGAGGCCCCGGTAACACACAGGAATATTTATGCTACCTCTTAATTTATGTTAGCAGTAACAAACATGGTCATTACACAAGTCAGAAAAGAAAGTCACAACAGAAATGAGATGTTTGAGAATAGCTGTAGGAGGGACCAGAAGAGACTAAACAAAAAAAACAAGGTTATAAGAGAAAGAGTTGGCATAGAATCAAATTTGAATAACATACAAAGACAATACATGACTTCTTCTTTCCTTCCTCATTTGTCTTTCAGTTTCCTAGTGTTTCTAATATTCCATCAATCCATTTTTTTCGTGGACGACCCATGGGCCTGATGTTCTCACAGTATTTATTGAAGGTTCATTGTGTTGTGTTTTAATTTTTCTGTATTATCACATGTCTAAACCATTTTATCTGTTGTTTCTTTGTGTATTCTATGGTGGGAATTATTCCTAGCTTTCTTCCCAGTTCATCATTTCTGATCTTATCTCTCATGCTATTTCTTGTCATTTGTCTAACATATTTCATCTCGGTAGAGGTTATTTTTACAATTGTTCTTGCATATAGGGTCCAGGTCACCTCTTTCGCTGTATTTTACCTGCCCCTTCTAAATCTCAATTAAGCATGTCTAGTTAGTGTTATACTTCTTGATGAAGTGCCCTGTTCATCTCCATTGTCTGTCTTTAATTTCAAACTCTATCAGTCATTATAAAGCTCTCTTCTACAATTCACTATTAGTATTAACCTATGGCCATCTTGTACAAAATATAAGTAAAAAAAAAAAAAGTAAAGGATCCCTCCCCTGCCTTGCTTGGCATATGGGGTATATGGTGTTAGTGACCAGATTTTTCTATTTTATTTTAGGCTGGGTGAACCGGCAGAATTGTCTGTCTGAAAAAAATCTGCTGCTTCTTGGGACAAACCTGGACTCTTCTGATCAGCAATAGAGTACACCAACCACTCAGCTTTTCACAAAATATAAAGCAGGGGCATATTATGTTTACGCAACCATTTTTCTATTCATTTAAAAGGTTTGTTTCATAGCAACATTGTATAATATAAAGAGAAGCATATTATGTTTACACAACCATTTTTCTATTCATTTAAAAGGTTTGTTTCATAGCAACATTGTATAATATAAAGAGAAGCAACAATCAATGATTAAAGAAAAAATCACATTTTAATTCATGATATGTCTCAATGACATATAATGACAATTTCTCAGACAATAATTGTTGACACAAACACAGGATATACGTACTGGATATTGAAGTGGTATGTGGCTGTATGTGCACATATTTGAGCAAAATGGCAAAGGGCAAATGTATTGTCAGCTCCACACTGGTCTCGTCAGGATAGAAGTGGTACGACCAGGTGGCGGACCGAGCTCTCCTGTTGGCCACTGTCTGGATGAGCCCATCAGCTGGGCTCGCAGTGGGGCCGCTGCATGTGATTGTTCCTGTTGGTAGACACAACAAACAAGAGTGATGCTCACTAATCTCAGACAAATGTTCATACTACAATGTTTGGTATCTCTCAAAGAGAGCTTTGACATCTCATCCTATTTTTGTTTCATCCCACAATACTCTGTCTTTCTTCACAATAAGATGTAAGATTGTCTATTATCTTCTCACTCTGTCTTTCTTCACAATAAGATGTATGATTGTCTATTATCTTCTCACTCTGTCTTTCTTCACAATAAGATGTAAGATTGTCTATTATCTTCTCACTCTGTCTTTCTTCACAATAAGATGTAAGATTGTCTATTATCTTCTCACTCTGTCTTTCTTCACAATAAGATGTAAGATTGTCCATTATCTTCTCACTCTGCCTTTCTTCACAATAAGATGTATGATTGTCTATTATCTTCTCACTCTGCCTTTCTTCACAATAAGATGTAAGATTGTCTATTATCTTCTCACTCTGTCTTTCTTCACAATAAGATGTAAGATTGTCTATTATCTTCTCACTCTGTCTTTCTTCACAATAAGATGTAAGATTGTCCATTATCTTCTCACTCTGCCTTTCTTCACAATAAGATGTATGATTGTCTATTATCTTCTCACTCTGCCTTTCTTCACAATAAGATGTAAGATTGTCTATTATCTTCTCACTCTGCCTTTCTTCACAATAAGATGTAAGATTGTCCATTATCTTCTCTCTGCCTTTCTTCACAATAAGATGTAAGATTGTCCATTATCTTCTCACTCTGCCTTTCTTCACAATAAGATGTAAGATTGTCTATTATCTTCTCACTCTGTCTTTCTTCACAATAAGATGTATGATTGTCTATTATCTTCTCACTCTGTCTTTCTTCACAATAAGATGTAAGATTGTCTATTATCTTCTCACTCTGTCTTTCTTCACAATAAGATGTATGATTGTCTATTATCTTCTCACTCTGTCTTTCTTCACAATAAGATGTAAGATTGTCCATTATCTTCTCACTCTGCCTTTCTTCACAATAAGATGTATGATTGTCTATTATCTTCTCACTCTGTCTTTCTTCACAATAAGATGTAAGATTGTCCATTATCTTCTCACTCTGCCTTTCTTCACAATAAGATGTAAGATTGTACTTTATTTTCTTACTGCCTTTCTTCACCAGAAGATGTAAGATTGTCCATTATCTTCTCACTCTGCCTTTCTTCACAATAAGATGTAAGATTGTCCATTATCTTCTCACTCTGCCTTTCTTCACAATAAGATGTAAGATTGTCCATTATCTTCTCACTCTGCCTTTCTTCACAATAAGATGTAAGATTGTCCATTATCTTCTTACTCTGTTAACAGTCTTTCTAAATAGCACAATGCAAGATTGTACAGTATCTTTGTTTATCTCAACTTGTCTCACATAAAGGAAATATAATCTAGGGTTAACTAGAAGTGGTTGTTTGTGGAAAGACATGGCAGAGTACTCAATTCAAGCATCATGTTTTTGCGTGCTGCAGTTTGTATGGACTAGTCATACTATGAGATTCACAATGAAGCAAAGAATGCACTAGTCATACTATTAGATTCACAATTAAGTAAAGAATGCACTAGTCATACTATTAGATTCACAATGAAGTAAAGAATGCACTAGTCATACTATTAGATTCACAATGAAGTAAAGAATTCACTAGTCATACTATTAGATTCACAAAGAATGCACTAGTCATACTATTAGATTCACAATGAAGCAAAGAATGCACTAGTCATACTATTAGATTCACAATGAACTAAAGAATTCACTAGTCATACTATTAGATTCACAAAGAATGCACTAGTCATACTATTAGATTCACAATGAAGCAAAGAATTCACTAGTCATACTATTAGATTCACAAAGAATGCACTAGTCATACTATTAGATTCACAATGAAGCAAAGAATTCACTAGTCATACTATTAGATTCACAATGAAGCAAGAATGCACTAGTCATACTATTAGATTCACAATGAAGCAAAGAATGCACTAGAGTTCTACAAGAAATATTATTCTGAACCTGTAATTGATCCCGACTGGACAAAAGATGTGTGAATAAATGCTCTCAATGTTCCAGAACATTTATAAACGTATTGGCATACATTTATTTATAAACATATGGACGTGCATGATGAACAATGAAACACATGAAAGGCAATTTGGGATCATAAATTACTGATGGCTGTTAGGTAAACATTCTACTTCTGGCCTAATCCAGCTTGCAATGTTGATCAACTTCCAAGTGTTGACAAAATAGTTTGTGTTAGTTACAACATCAACTTCAGTTGAAATTAAATAAATATAATCTGTAGTTGGATATATTTTTAAAATTTCATTCATTTGAAATAATTTTTACAAACAATATCATCATCATCATATGTCATACCTGTTGGCGTAGGCGATCATGTCCTTCCACAATTTTATGTCCACAGTGCATCGTATCTATTCTGTTGATGACTATTTTCCATGCCATGACACCAAGCTGTCTAGTATCTTCTCTATATGTCATCCACAATCTCTCTTTCCCTGTGTTTTGTCAATTGTAACTAAGTATTCCAACTTTCCTTTAATCATGATGTTCTCGAAAAATGTTCATTGTTTCTTTCTGGTGTTTTTAAGAAGCTTCCCTTTTTGTGTTGGCCTATTTGGGAATTTCCTCATTTATCTTTAAAGCTGTCCAGAGAGCTCTCAGCATTTTTCTGAGAAATCCCATCTCTGTGGTCCCTAATCATCTTTTCAACAAACAATATAACATAACATAATAAATAGTTCAACAGATGAATGTGGCCTGCCATAACCTCACAGATTTTGTATTTGTTCTTTCTTTAGCTTTGTTACTTTATGTGGTATAGATGGTAGCAGCTAGCAAGGAAGGGAACAGATTATAGACACAACCACTAGACATGCCATAACCAACATAATCAGAGATTTGTAAATCCAAGACAAGTGGTATAGATGGTAGCAGCAAGCAAGGAAAGGAACAGATTATAGACACAACCACTAGACATGCCATAACCAACATAATCAGAGATTTGTAAATCCAAGACAAGTGGTATAGATGGTAGCAGCTAACAAGGAAGGGAACAGATTATAGACACAACCACTAGACATGCCATAACCAACATAATCAGAGATTTGTAAATCCAAGACAAGTGGTATAGATGGTAGCAGCTAGCAAGGAAGGGAACAGATTATAGACACAACCACTAGACATGCCATAACGAACATAACCAGAGATTTGTAAATCCAAGACAAGTGGTATAGATGGGAGCAGCTAACAAGGAAGGGAACAGATTATAGACACAACCACTAGACATACCATAACCAACATAATCAGAGATTTGTAAATCCTAGACAAGTGGTATAGATGGTAGCAGCTAGCAAGGAAGGGAACAGATTATAGACACAACCACTAGACATGCCATAACCAACATAGTCAGAGATTTGTAAATCCAAGACAAGTTGTATAGATGGTAGCAGCTAGCAAGGAAGGGAACAGATTATAGACACAACCACTAGACATGCCATAACCAACATAATCAGAGATTTGTAAATCCAAGACAAGTGGTATAGATGGTAGCAGCTAACAAGGAAGGGAACAGATTATAGACACAACCACTAGACATGCCATAACCAACATAATCAGAGATTTGTAAATCCAAGACAAGTGGTATAGATGGTAGCAGCTAGCAAGGAAGGGAACAGATTATAGACACAACCACTAGACATGCCATAACCAACATAACCAGAGATTTGTAAATCCAAGACAAGTGGTATAGATGGGAGCAGCTAACAAGGAAGGGAACAGATTATAGACACAACCACTAGACATACCATAACCAACATAATCAGAGATTTGTAAATCCTAGACAAGTGGTATAGATGGTAGCAGCTAGCAAGGAAGGGAACAGATTATAGACACAACCACTAGACATGCCATAACCAACATAATCAGAGATTTGTAAATCCAAGACAAGTGGTATAGATGGTAGCAGCTAGCAAGGAAGGGAACAGATTATAGACACAACCACTAGACATGCCATAACCAACATAACCAGAGATTTGTAAATCCTAGACAAGTGGTATAGCTGGTAGCAGCTAACAAGGAAGGGAACAGATTATAGACATAACTACTAGACATGCCATAGCCAACATAACCAGAGATTTGTAAATCCTAGACAAGTGGTATAGCTGGTAGCAGCTAGCAAGGAAGGGATTAGATTATAGACACAACTACTAGACATGACATAACCAACATAATCAGAGATTAGTAAATTCTAGACAAGTGGTATAGCTGGTAACAGCTAACAACGAAGGTAATAGATTATAGACACAACCACTAGACATGCCATAGCCAACATAACCAGAGATTTGTAAATCCTAGACAAGTGGTTTAGCTGGTAGCAGCTAGCAAGGAAGGGAATAGATTATAGACACAATATCAGTTAAACAAACCTAAATGTGCAAAGCTCTGCAGGCCTTCTGTGTGGTCAGTTTCAAAACACTTGCTCTTGTCAGTCAGATCTCCATGACCAGAGCTGAAGTTCTGCATCAGAGTTGAAATGATGCTGGGAGACGATGAGATCATGTGCTGGTTGCAGCGCACCAGGTTGGAGCTGACGATGTCAATGCCTCCTGAAAAATGGATGAAGCACAACTACAACAGTGAATATTTGCCAGTCATGAGATTGTCAACAAAATGAGGGATGATGATGGTGATGATAAGGAAATTGATGTCTGGTAAGGCCGAACATATCACATAGGGGTTTGACTGAACGTTTGATGTAGGGTCTTGACTGAATGAGCCAGGTTTGACTGATTGTATTGTACATCTGGTTTGACTGAACGTTTGATGTAGGGTCTTGACTGAATGAGCCAGGTTTGACTGATTGTAGTGTACATTTGGTTTAACTGAACATTTGATGTGGGGGCTTGACTGAATGAGCCAGGTTTGACTGACTGAACATTTGATGTAGGGGTTTGAGTGAACAAGTTTGCTGGCATGATTGCATTAATAAGGCTTTGTAGCAGTGATTTTAAGGTGGAGGGCAAACGGGGAGTTGGGGTAGGGTAGAGTCCACGGGGAAAGTGAGAAAAAGTAACTAAAATAGAAACATAGAGTCCACGGGGAAAGTGAGAAAAAGTAACTAAAATAGAAACATAGAGTCCACGGGGAAAGTGAGAAAAAGTAACTAAAATAGAAACATAGAGTCCACGGGGAAAGTGAGAAAAAGTAACTAAAATAGAAACATAGAGTCCACGGGGAAAGTGAGAAAAAGTAACTAAAATAGAAACATAGAGTCCACGGGGAAAGTGAGAAAAAGTAACTAAAATAGAAACATAGAGTCCACGGGGAAAGTGAGAAAAAGTAACTAAAATAGAAACATAGAGTCCACGGGGAAAGTGAGAAAAAGTAACTAAAATAGAAACATAGAGTCCACGGGGAAAGTGATAAGAAGTAAAGAAAATAGAAACATAGAGTCCACGGGGAAAGTGATAAGAAGTAAAGAAAATAGAAACATAGAGTCCACGGGGAAAGTGATAAGAAGTAAAGAAAATAGAAACATACGAGTCCACGGGGAAAGTGATAAGAAGTAAAGAAAATAGAAACATACGAGTCCACGGGGAAAGTGATAAGAAGTAAAGAAAATAGAAACATACGAGTCCACGGGGAAAGTGATAAGAAGTAAAGAAAATAGAAACATACGAGTCCACGGGGAAAGTGATAAGAAGTAAAGAAAATAGAAACATACGAGTCCACGGGGTAAGTGATAAGAAGTAAAGAAAATAGAAACATACGAGTCCACGGGGAAAGTGATAAGAAGTAAAGAAAATAGAAACATACGAGTCCACGGGGAAAGTGATAAGAAGTAAAGAAAATAGAAACATACGAGTCCACGGGGAAAGTAAGATGCAATTAGGAGTGAGGCAGAAATGTGTATGATTGGTTGGAAGGGAGGAAGTTAAGAAAAATGATAAATTAGAAGGTCAGTCTAGATGGGATGAGCACTCAATGCGGACAATGGTTTTTTTGCAACCGATACCATGAGTTGTAGCCAGCTTAGTTACACAAAACAGTGTGGTAGTGTTATTTAATTTGTGTTTGGCAGTTGAGCGGAACGGACCTTGCACATGGGTCAATGTTAAGTAAACTTGTGTTCCCAGTATAGATTCAAACAGAGGAGTGTGAAACTCATAAGCAATGAACAATTTATGTGATAGTGAGCGAGACAGCTCTCACAGATTTAATGCTCAATAATGTGTGTGCTATTATAAGGTAGTTGTGAAGCTCATAAGCAACGAACAATTTATGTGACAGTGAGTGAGACAGCTCTCACAGATTTAATGCTCAATAATGTGTGTGCTATTATAAGGTAGTTGTGAAACTCATAAGCAACGAACAATTTATGTGACAGCGAGTGGGACAGCTCTCACAGATTTAATGCTCAGTGATGTGTGTGCTATTATAAGGTAGTTGTGAAACTCATAAGCAACGAACAATTTATGTGACAGCGAGTGAGACAGCTCTCACAGATTTAATGCTCAGTGATGTGTGTGCTATTATAAGGTAGTTGTGAAACTCATAAGCAACGAACAATTTATGTGATAGTAAGCGAGACAGCTCTCGCTGAGTTAATGCTCAATAACGTGTGTGCTATTATAGACACGAACAGATGACAGTGTGCAATTCATCAGCCAAGACCAGTTGCCAATAGCTAGCGGGAAGATCCCGTGTAGAGTTTTTTTTTGAGAGAGTCCGACCGAGTGGACTCGGTTCCAGCAGGATGTCACCAAATTGCATGGTGGCCTGAAGGAATTACTGCAACCCTGCACCGTGTCATGATGAAGCCGTCCAGTGAGTTGATGCAACTACAAGCCGGTGCTGGAGGTGTGTAAATTATGGAGGGATAGTGGTCCCGATGCAGCCCGAGGGTAAAAGCCAAGACATGCTGGCTTAGGGTGTGTGGGTGGAATTAACCTGACCACGTGAAGGGGTCACATTGACAGTAGTGCAGGAAAACGAGGGGAGTGTATGTGTTACGCCTCATAGTTAACAAGTAATGTGAGAAGTGCAGCTGACAAACATACTGTTGTTGGATGTGTACAATGTTGTGCGAGGGTGATATTCCATAAATAAACCTTGATTGTGTATTTTTAAATGGTGTTCCATTGACTACTAAATCAATGCAGTCTGTATATGTCTGTGCCTAGTGAAGAACAAAAGCTGGGTGGGCCACCAAGCATGGGCCCGTCTAAGCAGTGCCGATATTATAAACAAAACAGCGTGAAGTACAAGGTTATACGATCATGACGGACAAGTGTGTGTCGGCCACTAGGAGGTCCCAGCAGTAGTCAAGCCTGAAGCTGAATTAACGGGTGTCAGTGCAGGAAGGGTCAACGAGAAAGGTGATACAGGGCAGGGCAGTGCAGTCCAAGCGCAGTGTCCAGGCAATCGAGCTTCAAGATCGGTCACCGGCGATTCCGTAACACAGGGCGAGATGACTTTTAAACAAGACTACATGAAGAAATGGCAGAAATGCTGGTATAGCTTGACTGAATAAGTTTGACTTGACTGAATGCGTATGTGTCATATGCATGGTTTGAATGAATGTGTTTGGCTTGATTGTGTGTATTATATGCATGATTTGATTGAATATATGAAGTCTGAATGAATATCATTTGCATGGTTTGACAGACTAAGAGTTAGGCTTGACTGAATCTATGTACCTATGTCCACTCTGAATCAATATTCGACATGACTCTTGACTGAATATTTTATACATCTGGTTTGACTGAAAGTTTTGATGTGGATATTGCCCAAAGTGTGAAGTTTGACTGAGTGTATCATGTGAGGTTTAATTGAATATTTATGCATGGGGACTGATGGCTTGTGTCGTACATTGATTTGAGTTGTGTGTGTGTGTGTGTGTGTGTGTGAGACTAGGCTAAGGAGTGACTGGTTATGTCTTGCAGTTGACTGAATATATCATGTGTGGTGTTACACTAAATGTGCTAAGATTTGATTTAGTGTGTAGTGAATGATAAATGATTATTTTCATTGGTAGTGGTGGTGGCGGCAATTAAGGCCTTTTTTCAAATTTTGAATGACACAACAAACTCTGACCTTAGCACCAGATGGTGATAGGACTTGGCATATGTTCTTTCTACTCCAACACCACAGACACCCCCCCCCCCCACCCCAGCAGACACCAGAAGAGGTATATATATATATATAAACACTACTATTAATAGATTATTTTAACCCTAGATTATGATGCCGTAGAAAAATTACCACATCAAAATATAAATTCTTCATAATTTGATAGTTTACTGTGGTCATATATTTCTCCCCTCTAGTGTGTACATTCCTAATTACTATTCACAGTGACCCCTAAGTATTAGATTTGTTTCCTGTGGTGTAGGTTTTTTTTTTTATTTCATGAGATACAAACTTGTATAATGCGGGAAAAAATTCACTAATTTTCAAGAAATTGGTTCCTCTATTTTCTTTTTTTTTTTCTTTTTTTTTTTTGTTGCTGTGACCAGAGAAGTTTCCTTGGTCATTAGTTGACATCAAACAACCCTTTGTAACTCGGGAAACGCAGCGAATAGCGCTATGAGGTAGCCAAACATACCGATGGATTTACAGCAACTGTGTGAATAGACAACGTAATACACCAGGTCCATGCTATCAAATTTCATGTCATAAATGAACCCGAGCCAGGAATTTTGAGCGTTCTGCCTAGTGAGACTTGAATCTAGAACCTTCCTGTCCAAAGATTGCCATCTCACCTCTAGAACACCCAGTCCTGGACTAGCACAGTAACCAACATTCCCTGCCCCCATGTAATAGATACACTACTACACATCCTCGAACTAAGTTGAACACATGAGACATGATGTGCTGGTGAAATGAACATACCCACCTAAATCAATGAACTTCTTGACAGCGGAATAAGAGTTTAACATGCGAAGTGTGAACAATAACAGAGGCTCTGACAGTCGAGTGAGGGCCACTTGGCTCATGATAGGAGGATGTCCTGCGAAGAAATGAAACAAGTTGTCCACCATAATGTTTCGGTCTGTGCACTTTTCTCTCAGACTTCTCAAGATGATGAATATGAGATCACCAACAGTGATGGCTTCTGTCTGGTCAGCAGTCTTCTGTAAGCTGTTTAAACAATCTCTGTGGGCAAACATCAGGGCCAACTTGTTGCTAGTGCAGTAGCTGAGAGCTTGGATCAGGTTCTGCATGATCACTGGGTTCCCAACAACTATATCGGCTATCTCTGATGCTGGACTCGTCGAGGCTTCTCCGGCGTCCTTTATGTGTGCATCCTGCTGGATAATCTGTGCATCTCCTTGCTGGTTCCTAGTTCTGGACTTCTCATCGTCGGACAAATGAACTTTTGTCAACAGTCTGGGGCTATACCCCTTTGAGTTGTTCTCTGACCAACTTTGGTGGGGAGAACTGCACATCTCGGAAACCCAGCTACCAACAGTGACTTCTGAGTTCTGCACCTTGCTACTCATGGCATCAGCTCTACTGGAGAGGCTGGTCACAGGTGCTGAGATCAGCCTGCAACCAAGTCAAACAACAATCAGACCACAAGTGCTGATATGGGAAAACTAAACTTATTGCATGCATACAATTTGGTAGTGTTAAGTAAAAAAAATTGTACAAATATATTGTGTGAATATAGTGTACATTATAATGTTTGAATATATATAGATATATATATTGTATGAACATAAAGTATGAAAAATACTAATGAATTGAATATAATGTGTGAAAGAAATATCATTTAAATACAAGGGTAAAGAATTCTGTACCGACATAAAGTATGAAGAATATTATATGAACAATGTGTGAAGACTTTCATCACTTGTAGTAGATTACATGAAACTATGTTTTGCACTCAGTAGTTCAATACGTCCAATTGTTCACAACTTACATACAAACCATGCCAACTTAGAGATAAGAAATGTTGCACGGACATAAATGTATGAACAAAATATATGAATATAAAGTTTATGTACTTTTGTAATAGATCTCACTTACAGTGTTTTTGGTTACATAAGACTTAATACTATTATCAGATCTTCAAATGAAACACAGACCTAAATGTTTCTCATGCCCGGGTGCATCATTTAATGGGTGTGGTTTTAACAAATGAAATGTTTGATATTGATACAAGATGTTGATAATAAGGAAATGAAAGACAAGTAAACAGATCAGATAATCTCTCGGTAGTGAGATTAGA
This sequence comes from Megaustenia siamemsis, assembly GCA_032433765.1. Classification (NCBI taxonomy): domain Eukaryota; kingdom Metazoa; phylum Mollusca; class Gastropoda; order Stylommatophora; family Ariophantidae; genus Megaustenia; species Megaustenia siamemsis. The sequence continues at coordinate 8,659,770 of JAVIAB010000050.1, forward strand.
TAAAGGTTAGATAACTCATAAGCTAATCCCCCAAATTTGGTTTTGACTTGCCATTGAAGTTAAATGTTTGCATGCAAGTAGAAAAACATGGTGAACCAGTATTGAGGCTAGGCTACTTAAAGAGACAGTGGTTGGCTTTTATGGGATCATTAGGGAGGTAGGACCAAGAAGACAGAGATGACTTGTGATTCAAGAAGGGTTGATCCAGACAGATGATTTCAAGATTTATTCAGAAAGATTTGTTTCAAGGGAAAACATTTAGTGATAGGTAGATATTTCAGGTCAGATCAGTGCTCACTAAGGAAATCAAGGGTAGGAATATACAGTTTTAATATAATTTATTGATAGAAGATATGCACAGAAGTCATCTATCATGTGTGTGATTTTATGCTGCTAAGTACAAGAAGTTATGGGGATATAAATACAGAACCTGGAAGAGTGTCACATAACAACGGCGGTAGCCTAGACACGAATACATCATTTTTACTAATAATATAGCTTGATAGATGTTTAGACGGCCATAGCCAACATCACATGTAATGACTGACTTTTATATGCAACCAAGATATGTATCCAGATGAGTTATGAAGTGTAACTAAAGAACTGTGTGAATTAACTTGTGTATGAGATCGATACGTCTTTAGCCATCATATAAAGTGTTGGACATAAGTGTTGTTCAGAATGTTGAAGTTGCAGTTGTGAATTAATCACACTGTGTTGAGCACATGGTCAAGGGTGATATTCCTTATCCTTTGTATATGATAACGTTGTATTGTCACTGTTACACTTTAATGAAAAGTGTGTGGCCAGTAATATCTGCCAGTGAAGGGCTCTGTCATTTGGTTGCAGCACTCCATGTCTCTGAATTATGAGGGCTGCTCAAACAAGTATCCAACCTTTTGGCAAGAAAAACACAATTTCTCACCTGGATGGTGTCCCCTTTAAAGTACTCTCCAGGGAGTGCACACACATCCTCTCAACAGTCCTGCCTTTTTTGGAGGCATTTCTAAGAATCCTACTTGGGAAAAGAGTATAGCTGGACCATTATACTTATCATAATGTCTGCTAGGGGATCAAATCGGGTCCATATCAGCTTGGGGAACAAAAAGTTGGGAGAATAGGGAGTCTGACAAAGTAAGGGAATGTTGTATTCTGAGAGAGTATGGAGTCTGACAAAGCAGGGGAATGTTGTATTATGAGAGAGTAGGGAGTCTGACAAAGTAAGGGAATGTTGTATTCTGAGAGAGTATGGAGTCTGACAAAGCAGAGGAATGTTGTATTATGAGAGAGTAGGGAGTCTGACAAAGTAAGGGAATGTTGTATTCTGAGAGAGTATGGAGTCTGACAAAGCAGGGGAATGTTGTATTATGAGAGAGTAGGGAGTCTGACAAAGCAGGAGAATGTTGTATTCTGAGAGAGTAGGGAGTCTGACAAAGCAAGGGAATGTTGTATTCTGAGAGAGTAGGGAGTCTGACAAAGTAAGGGAATGTTGTATTATGAGAGAGTAGGGAGTCTGACAAAGCAGGGAATGTTGTATTCTGAGAGAGTAGGGAGTCTGACAAAGCAGGGGAATGTTGTATTATGAGAGAGTAGGGAGTCTGACAAAGCAAGGGAATGTTGTATTCTGAGAGAGTAGGGAGTCTAACAAAGCAGGGGAATGTTGTATTCTGAGAGAGTAGGGAGTCTAACAAAGCAGGGGAATGTTGTATTCTGAGAGAGTAGGGAGTCTGACAAAGCAGGGGAATGTTGTATTCTGAGAGAGTATGGAGTCTGACAAAGCAGGGGAATGTTGTATTATGAGAGAGTAGGGAGTCTGACAAAGCAAGGGAATGTTGTATTCTGAGAGAGTAGGGAGTCTAACAAAGCAGGGGAATGTTGTATTCTGAGAGAGTAGGGAGTCTAACAAAGCAGGGGAATGTTGTATTCTGAGAGAGTAGGGAGTCTAACAAAGCAAGGGAATGTTGTATTATGAGAGAGTAGGGAGTCTAACAAAGCAGGGGAATGTTGTATTATGAGAGAGTAGGGAGTCTAACAAAGCAGGGGAATGTTGTATTCTGAGAGAGTAGGGAGTCTAACAAAGCAAGAGAATGTTGTATTATGAGAGAGTAGGGAGTCTGACAAAGCAGGGGAATGTTGTATTCTGAGAGAGTAGGGAGATTCACCTGGAGACCAAGCAACTCATCCACTATACTATCAGATAAGACATGTCAGTATAACTAGTCAGACACACTTTTGACAAGACAGTCCAAAATAACTCTGCTCAAAACAGAAATCTACAGAAAACAAAAAGTGCAGTGTGCGTTCTATGATGGAGGTGATATAGACATACAATAACATAATCAGGCAGGCTTACTTGTTAACTAGCTGGAGTAGGAAAAACATCAGCTGGTCCCTGAGAGAGTCTGTGCCTCCAGGTCTGCTATCACTGCCTCGAAGAAGCGAGGCCACAAGTCCACCAAAACATGATCTGGCCCCCAGGTACGTGTCCTGGCTGGTCCTACATGCAACCTGCAACAGTCATATACACTAGCATTGGTTATATGCTACAAGTCCATCAAAGTATGATCTGGTCCTACATCCAACAGTCATATACACTAGCATTGATTATGTTTCCTTCTAATCCTTTATCCTGAGTTCAAGTTGTTTGATCGATTGTCTTGTTCCCTTGTAATACCCTGATGTGAGACAACCAAATGGTTGCATATGTCCTGATTGTCCCCCTAAGCCTGTACCATGGCTGACATTTGCCATCATCAACACCCTTGATATTTGTCTCATGTAGTGTTCCTTCTCACAGGGTGGGTGTAAACTCAGTCTGCTGAGCCAACCCTGCCGGCCCTCTCCCATAGTAACAACTAGGCAGCAGAGGTTTGCATTCTGGGGTGTCTTTTACTTGAGGATAGAGCTTTGAATGTGGTACTTACTTGCATAGCAACAGGTATTCAACAACCCTGACTACAACATTTAGCTGCCCCTTATACATCACAAACATCCAACAATATCTCTCCTATCTACAACATTTAGCTGCCTCCACATCACAAACATCCAACAATATCTCTCCTATCTACAACATTTAGTTGCCTCCACATCACAAACATTCAACAATATCTCTCCTATCTACAAAATTTAGCTGCCTCTACATCACCAACATTCAACAATATCTCTCCTATCTACAAAATTTAGCTGCCTCTACATCACCAACATTCAACAATATCTCTCCTATCTACAAAATTTAGCTGCCTCTACATCACCAACATTCAACAATATCTCTCCTATCTACAAAATTTAGCTGCCTCTACATCACAAACATTCAACAATATCTCTCCTATCTACAAAATTTAGCTGCCTCTACATCACAAACATTCAACAATATCTCTCCTATCTACAAAATTTAGCTGCCTCTACATCACAAACATTCAACAATATCTCTCCTATCTACAAAATTTAGCTGCCTCTACATCACAAGCATCCAACAATATCTCGCCTATCTACAAAATTTAGCTGCCTCCACATCACCAACATTCAACAATATCTCTCCTGACTACAAATTTAGCTGCCTCTACATCATAAACATTCAACAATATCTCTCCTATCTACAAAAATTAGCTGCCTCCACATCACAAGCATCCAACAATATATCTCCTGACTACAAATTTAGCTGCCTCTACATCACAAACACCCAACAATATCTCTCCTGACTACAAATTTAGCTGCCTCTACATCCCAAACACCCAACAATATCTCTCCTGACTACAAATTTAGCTGCCTCCACATCACAAGCATCCAACAATATATCTCCTGACTACAAATTTAGCTGCCTCTACATCACAAACACCCAACAATATCTCTCCTGACTACAAATTTAGCTACCTCTACATCACAAACACCCAACAATATCTCTCCTGACTACAAATTTAGCTACCTCTACATCACAAACACCCAACAATATCTCTCCTGACTACAAATTTAGCTGCCTCTACATCACAAACACCCAACAATATCTCTCCTGACTACAAATTTAGCTACCCCTACATAACAAACACCCAACAATATCTCTCCTGACTACAAATTTAGCTACCTCTACATCACAAACACCCAACAATATCTCTCCTGACTACAAATTTAGCTACCTCTACATCACAAACACCCAACAATATCTCTCCTGACTACAAATTTAGCTACCTCTACATCACAAACACCCAACAATATATCTCCTGACTACAAATTTAGCTGCCTCTACATCACAAACACCCAACAATATCTCTCCTGACTACAAATTTAGCTACCTCTACATCACAAACACCCAACAATATATCTCCTGACTACAAATTTAGCTACCTCTACATCACAAACACCCAACAATATATCTCCTGACTACAAATTTAGCTGCCTCTACATCACAAACATCCAACAATATATCTCCAGCCAAAACAATCTAAAACATCTCCATGTTTCTTGAGGTTGGCCAAATTTCTTTATCCTGTTGTTCACCATTTGAGGGTTTGCTTTCTGATTCTCTGGTCATTTCTTCTCATCCCATCTACCATTCCATATTATAGCACAATTTACTGCTGTACGTAAACTTTCATTATTATTTTTTTATCCTAGATTACGATACTGCAGTAAAAATTACTGCATTAAAACACAAATTCTTCCAAAATGGACATTATCAAATGTTCAAAACCACCCCCCACCCCGTTTACCTTCCTAACTACCACTTCCGATGACACCTGAGTGTTTAATTTGTATTCATTGTTGTTGAATTTTTTATTTTATTTCATGATATACAATTTCATATGATGTGAAAAAAAATTAGCCAATTTACAAGAAATTGGTTGATTTTCCTAAATATTTTTGTTGTTGTTGCTGTGACCAGAGAAATTTCCTCAGTCGTTGGCTAACATTAAAACAACGCTTTGTAACTCAGGAAATGCAGCAAATAACGCTATGAGGTAGCCGAACATACTGATGGACTTACGACATCCGTATTGATAGATATTGTAACACATCCAACCCCTGTAGTCAAATTTGGGTTATAAATCATCCTTAGACAGGAAATTCGAGTTCACCATGTCTGTCCTAGTGTAAACACACAGTTGTGTGTCAAAAAGTTCCAAGAAAACACTATTTTTAGAGCTCCTAATGTTACAATTAAGTGGTAGTACATTTTTACTAAGGTATCGTAAACACGTCAGTTACAAATTCTCCTGTAAAGAGGCTTAAACATGTGTTCTCTCACCTGATCCACAACTGAGAGGTACTGGTAGACCACAGTGCTGGCGGCCTGGATCACACTCAAGCCATTGCTGAGGTCAACAGTAATCTGGGGGCTCTCAAATACCATCTCCAGAAACTTGACTTGGGCATCTAATGGGCCTGAACACTGGTAGATGGCTCCCCTGACAAGTAAAACCATATACTTTACTATATAATACAATACATGCATACACACATATGTATGTCAGACATTCACGTGGAAACCATCAGGTAAAAGAAAACAAGGTAGACCAAGAGAATCGCTACACAGAACAATTACTGGGACTGCGACTGAGAAATAACAGCTACACAGAACAATTACTGGGACTGCGACTGAGAAATAACAGTTACACAGAACAATTACTGGGACTGCGACTGAGAAACAACAGCTACACAGAACAATTACTGGGACTGCGACTGAGAAACAACAGCTACACAGAACAATTACTGGGACTGCGACTGAGAAACAACAGCTACACAGAACAATTACTGGGACTGCGATTGAGAAACAACAGCTACACAGAACAATTACTGGGACTGCGATTGATTGAGAAACAACAGCTACACAGAACAATTACTGGGACTGCGACTGAGAAACAACAGCTACACAGAACAATTACTGGGACTGCGACTGAGAAACAACAGCTACACAGAACAATTACTGGGACTGCGACTGAGAAACAACAGCTACACAGAACAATTACTGGGACTGCGGCTGAGAAACAACAGCTAACAGAACAATTACTGGGACTGCGACTGAGAAACAACAGCTACACAGAACAATTACTGGGACTGCGACTGAGAAACAACAGCTACACAGAACAATTACTGGGACTGCGATTGATTGAGAAACAACAGCTACACAGAACAATTACTGGGACTGCGACTGAGAAACAACAGCTAACAGAACAATTACTGGGACTGCGACTGAGAAACAACAGCTACACAGAACAATTACTGGGACTGCGACTGAGAAACAACAGCTACACAGAACAATTACTGGGACTGCGACTGAGAAACAACAGCTAACAGAACAATTACTGGGACTGCGACTGAGAAACAACAGCTACACAGAACAATTACTGGGACTGCGACTGAGAAACAACAGCTAACAGAACAATTACTGGGACTGCGACTGAGAAACAACAGCTACACAGAACAATTACTGGGACTGCGACTGAGAAACAACAGCTACACAGAATAATTACTGGGACTGCGACTGAGAAACAACAGCTAACAGAACAATTACTGGGAATGCGATTGAGAAACAACAGCTAACAGAACAATTACTGGGACTGCGACTGAGAAACAACAGCTACACAGAACAATTACTGGGACTGCAATTGAGAAACAACAGCTACACAGAACAATTACTGGGACTGCGACTGAGAAACAACAGCTACACAGAACAATTACTGGGACAGCGACTGAGAAACAACAGCTACACAGAACAATTACTGGGACTGCGATTGATTGAGAAACAACAGCTACACAGAACAATTACTGGGACTGCGACTGAGAAACAACAGCTACACAGAACAATTACTGGGACTGCGACTGAGAAACAACAGCTACACAGAACAATTACTGGGACTGCGACTGAGAAACAACAGCTACACAGAACAATTACTGGGACTGCGACTGAGAAACAACAGCTACACAGAACAATTACTGGGACTGTGACTGAGAAACAACAGCTACACAGAACAATTACTGGGACTGCGACTGAGAAACAACAGCTACACAGAACAATTACTGGGACTGCGATTGAGAAACAACAGCTACACAGAACAATTACTGGGACTGCAACTGAGAAACAACAGCTAACAGAACAATTACTGGGACTGTGACTGAGAAACAACAGCTACACAGAACAATTACTGGGACTGCGACTGAGAAACAACAGCTACACAGAACAATTACTGGGACTGCGATTGAGAAACAACAGCTACACAGAACAATTACTGGGACTGCGACTGAGAAACAACAGCTAACAGAACAATTACTGGGACTGTGACTGAGAAACAACAGCTACACAGAACAATTACTGGGACTGCGACTGAGAAACAAGAGCTAACAGAACAATTACTGGGACTGCGACTGAGAAACAACAGCTACACAGAACAATTACTGGGACTGTGACTGAGAAACAACAGCTACACAGAACAATTACTGGGACTGCGACTGAGAAACAACAGCTACACAGAACAATTACTGGGACTGCGACTGAGAAACAACAGCTACACAGAATAATTACTGGGACTGCGACTGAGAAACAACAGCTACACAGAACAATTACTGGGACTGCGACTGAGAAACAACAAAGACCTACAAGAACTAGCAGTAAATCGTCAATAATGGAGAACTATGACCTCCACGAGCACTGTATAATACAATCTTCATCCCAACGTTGCGCTACCAATGCCAGACCTGGAGCCTAGATGCAAGAACAAAAAGAAAAATAACCTCTACTGAGATTAAATGTATTTGACGAATGACAGGAAACAGTCTGAGAGCAAGATCAGAAATGAAGAACTGAGAAAATAGCTAGAAATAGTCCCCGCCATAGAATATATAAAGAAACAACAGATAAGATGGTTTGGCCAAGTGACAAGGCAGAGTGATCAAACCACAACACAACGAGCCCTCAATAAATGTTGCGAGAATACCAGACCCAAGGGTCAACCATGAAAAAGATAGATCGATGGAATATTAGAAGCACTAGGAAACATAACAGCAGGAGAGGTCAAAAGAAGAGCAAAAGACTGCAAATTATATCTCTCCTCAACGCTGAAAAGCAAATGAGGAAGGAAAGAAGAAGAAGATGACCTCTGCCCTATGTATCGTCTCAAGTCTGAGAGGAAAATGAATGACTAGAGGGAATTTTAATTCATCAGTTTATTAAAAGATCATCTTTAATGGACAAACCCATAGTGCTCAGATCTCCTCCTCACACGTTCCCCAGTATGAAGCACTCCTGTCACACACTGTAGAATGCATTGAAGATGGCTTTGCACAGAAAAATAGGTGACTGTGGCTATATTCTTTTATCTAGTTTGATTACAATGACAGACAATCTGACAAGCAACAACTCTGCTGCCCTGCAGGATTGTAAACAATCTATGACAGGCTACAAATCAACTCTAAGTAAGGTAAGGTTGTAGACAATCTTTGACAAGCAACAAATCAACTCTAAGTAAGGTAAGGTTGTAGACAATCTTTGACAAGCAACAAATCAACTCTAATATACGTTACAGACAATCTTTGACAAGCAACAAATCAACTCTCAGATAAGGTTGTAGACAATCTTTGACAAGCTATAAATCAGCTCTAGGTAAGGTTGTAGACAATCTTTGACAAGGAAGAAATCAACTCTAAGGTAAGGTTGCAGACAATCTTTGACAAGCAACAAATCAACTCTAAGGTAAGGTTGTAGACAATCTTTGACAAGCAACAAATCAACTCTAAAGTAAGGTTGTAGACAATCTTTGACAAGCAACAAATCAACTCTAGGTAAGGTTGTAGACAATCTTTGACAAGCTACAAATCAACTCTAAAGTAAGGTTGTAGACAATCTTTGACAAGCTACAAATCAACTCTAAAGTAAGGTTGTAGACAATCTTTGACAAGATACAAATCAACTCTAGGTAAGGCTGTAGACAATCTTTGACAAGCAACAAATCAACTCTAAGGTAAGGTAAGGTTGTAGACAATCTTTGACAAGCTACAAATCAACTCTAAAGTAAGGTTGTAGACAATCTTTGACAAGCAACAAATCAACTCTAAGGTAAAGTTGTAGACAATCTTTGACAAGCAACAAATCATCCCTACTTCAAGGTTGTGGACAATCTGTGACAAGAAATAACTAATCTCTATCATAAGGACGTAAATTTGTGACAAGCAACAACTCACCTCTACTGTAATAATGTAAGTAATCTGTGACAAGCAACAACTCACCTCTACTGTAATGATGTAAGTAATCTGTGACAAGCAACAACTCACCTCTACTGTAATGATTTAAGTAATCTGTGACAAGCAACAACTCACTTCTACTGTAATGATGTAAGTAATCTGTGACAAGCAACAACTCACCTCTACTGTTATATTATAAACAATCTGTGACAAGCAACAACTCACCTCTACTGTAATATTATAAACAATCTGTGACAAGCAACAACTCACCTCTCTGCTGTAAGGTTGTAGACAATCTTCAACAACATCTCCTTGTACTTCTTCCCGCTGCCCTCAATAGCCTTGCACTGAAGCCTGTAGAGAAGGTCACCAAAGATCTTGGTCGCTGCAGGCCCCACCTGGAAATATCAGACAACTACCATTTATTGACATTCAGGTGTGCAAAACTAACATCAGGTTAGCATATTTCATTTTCTAATGTGATGTTTGCAACCATTTTGGGCAACTTAATGTCATTTTTGCTACCATTTTGGGCAACTTAATGTGATGTTTGCAACCATTTTGGGCAACTTAATGTCATTTTTGCTACCATTTTGGGCAACTTAATGTGATGTTTGCAACCATTTTGGGCAACTTAATGTCATTTTTGCTACCATTTTGGGCAACTTAATATGTTTGCAACCATTTTGGGCAACTTAATGTGATGTTTGCAACCATTTTGGGCAACTTAATGTCATATTTGCAACCATTTTGGGCAACTTAATGTGATGCTACAGACAGAATGTGCAGTTTCTTCTCATTTCCTCCTAAAATGTTGAGTTATTTGTGGGTTATCATCACTGCCCTCCAAACATGTCCATTGGTGCTCAGATCCCTTCCTCAGCATGACCCGCAGTATCCAATGACTGATGACTCCAGTTCTGTAAAATGGTATGTTTGGTGCTCTACCACAATGTACAGCAAGCTGAGATTTTACGTATTTCAACTTGAAGTATTTTGCGACAAATTTTTTAAGATTGGGTTTGCCTGACCTCTTCAATCACCTACTCACTCTATTAGGTAGAGAGTTACATGAGAATACCATATGAAGTATGATGGTGCTCACAAATACTAGTAATAAAGACACAATTACACAATTATGTTGAGCACAGTAGAAGCGAGGGTAAAATAAAGTTTCACTCCGCACCTTGCTATGCAAATGGGGAATATGGATATGGAGCCAGTGAGCAGATTGTTTTAAATGATCAACTGCACGTTTCTCAGTGATCTGGCCAGCATCATATCAGGCTGTCTATACTTTCCAGAAAAAAATGATAAAGACTGGGTGAACTTGGCTTGCCAGTCAGAAAAAAAAATGGTAGAGACTGGGTGAACTTGGCTTGCCAGTCAGAAAAAAAAATGGTAGAGACTGGGTGAACTTGGCTTGCCAGTCAGAAAAGAAATGGTAGAGACTGGGTGAACTTGGCTTGCCAGTCAGAAAAAAAAATGGTAGAGACTGGGTGAACTTGGCTTGCCAGTCAGAAAAAAAATGGTAGAGACTGGGTGAACTTGGTAGCCAGTCAGAAAAAAAATGGTAAAGACTGGGTGAACTTGGTAGCCAGTCAGAAAAAAAATGGTAGAGACTGGGTGAACTTGGCTTGCCAGTCAGAAAAAAAATGGTAGAGACTGGGTGAACTTGGCTTGCCAGTCAGAAAAAAAATGGTAGAGACTGGGTGAACTTGGCTTGCCAGTCAGAAAAAAAATGGTAGAGACTGGGTGAACTTGGCTTGGCAGTCAGAAAAGAAATGGTAGAGACTGGGTGAACTTGGCTTGCCAGTCAGAAAAAAATGGTAGAGACTGGGTGAACCTGACTTGCCAGTCAGAAAAAAAATGGTAGAGACTGGGTGAACATACCCTGCCAGTCAGAAAAAAATGGTAGAGACTGGGTGAACCTGACTTGCCAGTCAGAAAAGAAATGGTAGAGTCTGGGTGAACTCTGGAGTCTTGGCAGTCAGAAATAATCTGTTATTTCTAGGAAATGAACCTATACCCTTCTGATATGAGGTGAGAGACCACTCAACAACAAACACCAGTAAAAGAGAGAGAGTCAAGCTTACCTGATACTGGTAAGTACTGTAGGTGAGAGAGTGGACACTCAGCAACAACAAAATATCAGTAAAAGAGTCATGCTTACCTGGTACTGGTGAGTAGTGTAAGAGAGAGAGAGAGAGAGAGAGATAATGGACACTCAGCAACAACAAAACACCAGTAAGAGAGTCATGCTTACCTGGTACTGGTGAGTATTGTAGGAGAGAGATAATGGACACTCAATAACAAAACATCAGTGAGAGAGTCATGCTTACCTGGTACTGGTGAGTATTGTAGGAGAGAGATAATGGACACTCAACAACAAAACACCAGTAAGAGAGTCATGCTTACCTGGTACTGGTGAGTATTGTAGGAGAGAGATAATGGACACTCAATAACAAAACATCAGTGAGAGAGTCATGCTTACCTGGTACTGGGGAGAGAGATAATGGACACTCAATAACAAAACACCAGTGAGAGAGTCATGCTTACCTGGTACTGGTGAGTATTGTAGGAGAGAGATAATGGACACTCAATAACAAAACACCAGTGAGAGAGTCATGCTTACCTGGTACTGGTGAGTATTGTAGGAGAGAGATAATGGACACTCAATAACAAAACACCAGTGAGAGAGTCATGCTTACCTGGTACTGGTGAGTATTGTAGGAGAGAGATAATGGACACTCAATAACAAAACACCAGTGAGAGAGTCATGCTTACCTGGTACTGGTGAGTATTGTAGGAGAGAGATAATGGACACTCAGCAACAACAAAACACCAGTAAGAGAGTCATGCTTACCTGGTACTGGTGAGTAGTGTAAGAGAGGGAGAGATAATGGACACTCAGCAACAACAAAACACCAGTAAGAGAGTCATGCTTACCTGGTACTGGTGAGTAGTGTAAGAGAGGGAGAGATAATGGACACTCAGCAACAACAAAACACCAGTAAGAGAGTCATGCTTACCTGGTACTGGTGAGTATTGTAGGAGAGAGATAATGGACACTCAATAACAAAACACCAGTGAGAGAGTCATGCTTACCTGGTAGTGGTGAGTAGTGTAAGAGAGGGAGAGATAATGGACACTCAGCAACAACAAAACACCAGTAAGAGAGTCACACTTACCTGTTACTGGGGAGAGAGATAATGGACATTAACAACTACTAGATACTTACCTGGTACTGGTGAGTATTGTAGGAGAGAGATAATGGACACTCAGCAACAACAAAACACCAGTAAGAGAGTCATGCTTACCTGGTACTGGTGAGTATTGTAGGAGAGAGATAATGGACACTCAGCAACAACAAAACACCAGTAAGAGAGTCATGCTTACCTGGTACTGGTGAGTAGTGTAAGAGAGGGAGAGATAATGGACACTCAATAACAACAAAACACCAGTAAGAGAGTCACACTTACCTGTTACTGGGGAGAGAGATAATGGACATTAACAACTACTAGATACTTACCTGGTACTGCTGGGCACCTGTAGGTGAGTGGCTGGACAAGAATTTGCTGAGTAATGCTGCAAGATTTGGGTTACTGAGTACAAAAGAGGCCAGGGATGTCTCTGTGCCCTGAAAGTTGGTGTGTCTCTGGTTGGTCAGCAGACACAATGTCCTCAGAAGAAACACCCAGGTTCTGATCATCAAAGACGGAACCATGACACCAACCTTCAATGTGCAAATGAGGGAAATAAGTCAGACACAAAAGGTAGAAAATACAAATTGTAGAGAAAATCATGTAGTTACATGTAGGGGGACCCTGTGATCCAAGGGTAAGACATCAGTTTCTGAACAGAAGGTCAAGGATTCAAACACTTTGAATCTGTGGTTTTTTTTTTCATGGCCTTATTATCCTCTCCTGGTCTCTGAGTAATGAGATCTGAACTCTAGCCCACTCAAAAAAATGGTCAAAAATAGGACATCCCACCCATGTACACTCGCACCTGTTAAAAGAACCCTTGAAAGTTAAAGGTAAAAAAATAGGCTAAAAATAGCTGCTGCTGAAGCAAAAGTTGTTGAGCAAAGATTTACCTTGCTAAAGATGGACATGTCAGGTCAAAGGGCACAGATATCGTGGCTTTGCCATAAACTATTGACACTATGCATTCATGTCCACTTGACGGATGAATGCTAGAAAAAAAGAAGTTTGATTACAGCGTCAAGGTGAGATGACACATAGCATTTGTATGCTGCGGCCTATAAATTGCTGGGACACAGACAAGAAACACAAACTGAAGATACAGAAAAATATAAAGACAAACTAAAACACGGTAAAAACAAATATATATTTAAATTTAAAATGACTGAATAAATTTTTCTTTAAAATGAGAAAAATGACTGGTGTTCTTCATGTCATCAGATCCAGGACAGCCAGTGTCTCATGTACTCTCACAAATCAACCAAAAGACTGGTGTTCTTCATGTCATCAGATCCAGCCCTACCAGTGCCTAAGAGGTGTTAATGTCTGAACACAGAAAAAATATCAAATTTTGATGAATTTTGAATTTAGGTTTTTGATACTGTCAATTTTACTGTAGTATCTTAATCTAGGGTTAACAAGCATTGTATCCAGGCAGGCCTTCTAGATCCAGCAGACTATATCAATGGGAATCGCCAACTGGTGGTGGTGGCAGCATGACATCCCAAAAGGGGCTGTTTACTATTATTTTCAAATTGCCAAGTTGGCTCATGTTTCATCCCTATAAATTTATATAAAATAATGAAAGCCTGTCAGGATTCTTAGGGGTCACTATCTAATCACATAAAATATTTTTTAAATTGTAACGAAAAAAATGACAGGGATGAAAGGGTTAACAAGAAATATAAGACGAGAAAAACATCAAAATCTTACTTCCATGAGACTAGCCACAGCATTCTCACTCAGTGTAATCACAGGGTGGCGTGTTGGATCAAATCCTTGAGAATTGCTGGATGCTGCTGCACTACTTCCAGCAGCATTTCCGTCATTCTGTAACTGATCTTCATTCAACGTCAGCCAGAGCTGAAGCACAGACTCCAGACCCACACGACCAGTCCACAACTGGGCAAACATGCGCTCAAAGCACTGACTTAACATCTCGATTGAGTTTGCTGAAGACTGCAGAAGGAGATTGTGAACTAAAATAGTGCAGATTTTTATTATTGGAAAGAAGAAATTTTATGTTAAAAACTGTGTATCTATTTTGCTATCTATTAAATCTATTCGAGCCAAAGACGGCAAATAGGGCAGAAATTCTAGACTCTCTATGTTCGACAATCTTTGTTATCACGTCTTAGACCTTGCACAGGACTTGTATCTCACCACATATCTCTGTTCAGGTCACGCCACTCATTTTCAGAAAGGGAACTGATGTCTGCTCTTGTTGCCTTTTACCGTAGTGTTCTTTTTAATATTTCTCTAGATCTGCCTCTTTTTCTTTTACCCTCTGGTTCCCACTTGAGGACTTGCTTTGAGTCTCTCTTATTGTCTGTTTCCATCACATGGCCAACATGTCTGCCCACCTTCTTCTCTTAATAATAGATGAGTTTAAATGCTTTGTCTTTATCTTATATCTGCACTAGTCTTGAATTCATTCCATGGCACACAAAATATTTTTCTGAGGCATTTGTTTTCAAATGTATCTAATTTATTTTCTCTTTCTTTCTTTATTTTACAGCTCTCATGTTCTTTAATTAATAGGGAAGATAGATTTTAAACATGAAATAAGGTAACATTCCCATTACTCGAAAGAAGAATAAGTCAATATGATGTCATATAATACTTAATCAATTTGATGTCATATAATACTTTATCAATTTGATGTCATATAATACTTTATCAATTTGATGTCATATAATACTTATCAATTTGATGTTATATAATACTTTATCAATTTGATATCACATAATACTTTATCAATTTGATGTCATATAATACTTTATCAATATGATGTCATATAATACTTTATCAATTTGATGTCATATAATACTTTATCAATTTGATGTCACATAATACTTTATCAATTTGATGTCATATAATACTTTATCAATATGATGTCATATAATACTTTATCAATTTGATGTCATATAATACTTTATCAATATGATGTCATATAATACTTTATCAATTTGATGTCATATAATACTTTATCGATTTGATGTCATATAATACTTAATCAATATGATGTCATATAATACTTTATCAATTTGATGTCATATAATACTTTATCAATTTGATGTCATATAATTCTTTGTGTGTTGAATTCAAATTATATAAACATTTCTTCAAAGAAAGGTCTCCAGCAAATCAAAACAAGATGGCATATGATCATTGTAAATAATGTAAGTAAAAAAATGTAAACGTTCCTTCCCCAGCTGGGCATATGGGGAATATGGTATGGGGAATATGGTGTTAGTGACATTTTTCCATGAGCATTTTTTTGGGCCCTGTGGTTGGTGGTATCACACCGAGCTGTCTTTAATTCCCAGAAAAATATCTAGTACCCATTTTCAGAGGCTGGGTGAACCACAAAGTCTTGTCAGTCTGACAAAAAATTCACCACTTCTGGGAATCGAACCCAGACTCTGCTGATCAAGAAGCAATCCCACTAACCACTCAACCACCAAATAATGTGATGCAAACTAAACAGTCTTATTAATTAAATGTCTTATTAAAGACATGATGGTTACACATGTGCAGTTCGAACAGAGGAAAGACTGAGCGAATGTTTCCCAATAGAAACTGGGGTTAAACAAGGATGTATTTTATCGCCCTTGTTATTTGGAGTTGTTATGGACTTCATAATGAAGAAATGCTTCACTGGTAATAAAGGCATCAAATGGATACAAGGAGACCATTTGGAGGACCTCGACTTTGCTGATGACATAGTTCTCATCAGCAGTCAGATAAAAATGATGCAGGAAAACACAAATGAACTATCATCAATAGCCAGCAAAATTGGGCTTGAGATCAATCATGAAAAGACTAAAGTCATGAAAAGCTTAATTCCAACAGACGGCAAAATATACATGGAAAACAAACCAGTGGAAGAGATCGATCACTTTATCTATCTTGGAAGTCACATTGATCGAGAAGGGGATACAAGCAAAGAAATTAGAATCAGAATGGTTAAAGCAGCAATGTCTTTCAGAAGCCTTGAAAAGTTGTGGAAATCAAAACTCATCAGTACAAACACAAAACTTAGACTATTCAAATCAAATGTACTATCAACCCTTGTGTGAAAGCTGGAAAACAACAAGAGATATAGAAACAAAGTTGAACGCATTCGAAAATAAATGTCTAAGGAAAATACTTGGTATAGCGTGGAACGAATTCAAAACACGAGGAAATTAGAGAAATCGCCAATCAACCACTAATATCTTCAGTAATAAAGAAAAGACAATGGTCATATGTTGGGCACGTGTTGAGAAGAGATAATAACCAAATAGCAAAGCAAGCCCTCATGTGGGAAGCAACAGGTATGAGGAAAAGAGGAAGACCCAGAGAGACACTGAGAAGAACATTGATGAGAGCGGCAAGAGCAGCAGAAATCGGCTCCCTCGCTGAGATAGAGCTGCTTGCGCAGAACAGAGACAAATGGCGAGATTTGATAAAATATCTTTAAAGGAATTGAAAACTGCTAGAACAAAAATTCAGATAAGAGAAGGAGTATCTTGGTCTACGCCCTATAGGCCGACTACGGCTCAAAAGGTCAATAGATAGATAGAAACTAAACAAGTCCATTATTCTTTCTTAAGATTTCAGACAAGAATAATCGGTGTCTATGAACTGTGTATCTGGATACAGCCCTTCAGTTTTGGAATCAGTGCAAAATCTTGTGGGCAAATTGTTTGTTCTACTTCTTTCTTGAGACAACATAAGTACCATTTTCTTCTTTAGTGCTGACCTAATGCTACTTCTCTTCATCGTCTGCCCTTAAGATGTTAAATGAGGCAAGACGCCGGCCTCGGGACAGAGAGGTTGTGGGTTCAAACCACGGCCTTACCAGTTGGGATTTTTATTTGTGATTTCTCTCTGCGGCAACCACCCCTGGTCTCAGCAGCGAGGCCCGGATTGAAATGTCAATTACTCCTGGACAGAAAAGAATATGAGCACCTCCAATAACGGAGTTATCTGCCTGTGAGTCGAGGGACCCCTGTGCACATGGCTGCCAGGGAAAAACGTAGTAACACGCAAAATTCCTAGTCTCTTGGGACTTTGTCAGAGGTCAAAGCTGGCGAACACACAAAAAATAATAATTTTAAACAAATTTACAGAAAGCTGACCCAGCTCAAAACATCCAACTTCAGCAAGGCACATTCTGGGTTGCCTTGTTCAATCTCTACTCCCTTGACCAGACTTTAGTCCATTTACAGAGTCAATGCAGGAGGTGGAATTGGATCCTGGTCAGACATTGCTGGTGATCTTGACACAAGCAGTCAGATATGAGTTGCTGGCCACTTTCAGCCCAGGTGAATTTGGCTTCTTGATTATTTCGGACAGCATCAGT
The DNA here is from genome assembly GCA_032433765.1 of Megaustenia siamemsis. Lineage (NCBI taxonomy): Eukaryota > Metazoa > Mollusca > Gastropoda > Stylommatophora > Ariophantidae > Megaustenia > Megaustenia siamemsis. Next base: position 8,677,494 of record JAVIAB010000050.1, read on the forward strand.
AAAAATATCACAAATTTTGATTGGCTATACGATTTGCTAAAAGTTCTCTCCAAACATCTCCAGTTTTGAAAACGAGAAAAGTCATGGCTGGCAATATCTCTCTCATATTCTCTCTTTCCACAACAGTACTACCAACAATTCTGATAATTGTTCTCTCCACTCATCTACTCAATGTAAACTATATCTGCTTTGTAAAGTCAGCAATCTTATCGGATGTATTCTACCAGTGCTTGATCATGTTCACAAGTGCATGTGGCTTCTCAGTTCCTCTGTATGTGTCCTATATACACGAAAACAACAATAACCCAAATTGATAAACAACATGACAAAACAACACAGTATCTATGGTCACAATGAGGTCAAGGTGATCCAGAAGGTTATAATAGATGTTTAGTTTAATCCAGTCAACAGGCCATCCTCATTGCACATCGAACAAGTCTAAAAGTTAAAAAAAAAAAAATTTAATTAAGTAAAGAGCCCCCATTACGCCAAGTGGCATATGGGGAATATGGTGTTAGTGACCATAATTTTTATAGACCTTCTGCGCATGAATTTTGGGGTAATGTGATCGGTATTACGCCTGTGCAACTTTACTTTCCAAGAAAAAAAATCTGGTGCTCATTTAAGGCTGGGTACGCTGTTGATCAGGATCGAACCCGACCTCTTGTCTTTTGTAGTCTAGCTTACTAACCATTGAGCTATCGCAACTCCCAAAGTCTAAAAGTGCTTAGATCTATATCGTATATCTCAACTTGTAGCAACTAACAACACTGGTGTTGTGCTGGTTTACAAGTCTTCTTTAGATTCCTGTGTAATGCTCCCGCCTGGCATCTCCTACTTTGACATGATATTTGAGAAGTCTGTTCATGGCTGCAGATTCAGAGTAATTTTTTCATCTACCATCCATGAGGGCATTCTGAATGTCTGCGCGGCCCACTGTCCTTCCACACTCAACATCAGCCAAACTGGCAAGTCTGTCAGCACGTTCATTACCTCTTACACCCACATGCCCTGGCATGAAAATGAAGCAGGCATTTTAGTATAGATTTTCCCAGAGATTTTAACTATTGCCATTGAGCTGACCCACCTGATCCTCCTCTAACCTCCGAGGTGAGGACTCAACCACTGTTTGAGGTGAATCACTCCCAAAATCATAGATGGAGCTGAGATCATCTCTGTCCACACAGACAACAGGGGCAGGTGGGAGAGGGGAGGAGAAGGCACTGTGAATGTTGCTCATTTGTAGGGACTGCATCACCTGTCAACAGAGGGAATAGCAAACTTTGACTGTTTCTTCTTTTATGTGATCAATTATAAGAATTGGGCAATCAGTTACAGACTGTGTGTGATCAGTTACAGGTATTAGGTGATCAGTTGTAAACATTAGGTGATCAGTTGTAGGTATTAGGTGATCAGTTATAGGCATTAGGTGATCAGTTATAGGCATGAGGTTATCAGATATAGAGATGCGGTGATCAGTTGTAAGCATTTGGTGATCAGTTGTAGGCATTAGGTGATCAGTTGTAGGCAGTAGGTGATCAGTTGTAGGCAGTAGGTGATCAGTTAAAGGCATTAGGTGATGAGTTTTAGGCATTAAGTTATCGATTATAGCCTATATTTGATCAATTATAGACTGTTAGATAACTGGTTATAGGTGATAAGTGATCAGTTTTAGTCTGTAAGTGGTCAGTTTTACAACACACAGTTGGTAAGTGATCAGTCTATCTATCTATCTTTCGTTTGCCTGAAATATTGTCTATATCTTAAGTGATCAGTTATATATTTGGATCAGTTATAGTAAGTTAAGTTAGGATGTTTAAAGTTAATGTCCATTGTTCACTTTTGAGTGATTTTATTTTTAAAATTCATAAATCTTATTATTTCTTAACTCATTTTCTATTGGAATTTTGTAAAACTTATTTATTCTAATTATGTTCTCAGAATTGTATAAAACTGTTCAGCATGTGTTCAGCCTGTGTTATCAGCTTGTCTGTGTTCTCAGAATTGTATAAAACTGTTCAGCATGTGTTCAGCCTGTGTTATCAGCTTGTCTGTGTTCTCAGAATTGTGCAAGCTGTTTTCTTTTCTTGTATTCTTCTACATTTACCTAGATATTGTTCATTTCTTCTCGCTTGTGTATCTGTAAATTTGATCAAATGTTTCCAATTTTTGTTTCCATTAATTATAAAACATGTGTGTTTCCATCAATTATAAAACATTTGTTTCCATTAATTATAAAACATTTGTTTCCATTAATTATAAAACATTTGTTTCCATCAATTATAAAACATTTGTATTTCCATTAATTACAAAAAATGTGTGTTTCCATTAAGTATAAAACATTTGTTTCCATCAATTATAAAACATTTGTTTCCATTAATTATAAAACATTTGTATTTCCATTAATTACAAAAAATTTGTGTTTCCATTAATTATAAAACATTTGTGTTTCCATCAACTATAAAACATTTGAGTTTCATTCAATTTTGCCCAACATAACATTCAGTCAAACTCTTCCTTTCATCTGTTTTTAGTTTGTTAGACATTTTTCTTCTATTTAATATGTGAGCGGTGTTTATTAATGTCCCTTATTTGGGTTCAGCACTACCTTGTGTTCAATTAACACTCCACTCTCTACAAACAACACCCCCTATAGTTTACCTTGAGCCTATGTTCAGGTAAAGTTTCAAGGCCAGTCTCCAAGCGGGCATCTAGTGCTGTGGACAGGTTGTGGCTGAGCCCAGACATGGCAGTGACACTGAGGTGTTCTGTTAGCTTGTTCTTGAGGTTCAAGATGTGCTTGAAGCAGCCAGCTTTGAAACTGGGCACATAACAGAGACCATTAGTAAACCACCGACACTTCCCTCCCATGCGGAAGCAAAACAAATATTTAAATACTGATATATTTAATGCTGCAATAAATATTGAAGAAATATCATTTCTGTACCAGAAAATATTCCTCTGTGCACACAGCTAAATGTCAATATCAATAAGTTTAAGGAATATATATGTATGAGAATATATAAAGAAACATCAAATTAAACGATTTAGCTGCGTGAAACACAATTTACAAGGCTATCAAACAAGCATTGTGACAGCAGAAGATTGGAAGGACATCCTGAGTAAAGATGAACACATGGAATGCTGGAAACACTGGCACACATAACAGCAGCAAAGGTCAAGCCAAAGATCAAAAGTTCATATACTATTTCCCCTCATGATGCTGGGAGGGAGGGAGGGAGGGAGGGAGGGAGGGAGGGAGGGAGGGAGGGAGGGGGAGGGAGGGAGGGAGGGAGGGAGGGAGGGAGGGAGGGAGGGAGGAGGGAGGGAGGGAGGGAGGGGGAGGGAGGGAGGGAGGGAGGGAGGGAGGGAGGGAGGGAGGGAGGGAGGGAGGGAGGGAGGGGGAGGGAGGGAGGGAGGGAGGGAGGGAGGGAGGGGGAGGGAGGGAGGGAGGGAGGGAGGAGGGAGGGAGGGAGGGAGGGAGGGAGGGAGGGAGGGAGGGAGGGAGGGGAAGGAAGGAAGGAAGGAAGGAAGGAAGGAAGGAGGAAGGAAGGAAGAAGGAAGGAAGGAAGGAAGGGAAGGAAGGAAGGAAGGAAGGAAGGAAGGAAGGAAGGAAGGAAGGAAGGAAGGAAGGAAGGAAGGAAAGGAAGGAAGGAAGGAAGGAAGGAAGGAAGGAAGGAAGGAAGGAAGGAAGGAAGGAAGGAAGGAAGGAAGGAAAGGAAGGAAGGAAGGAAGGAAGGAAGGAAGGAAGGAAGGAAGGAAGGAAGGAAGGAAGGAAGGAAGGAAGGAAGGAAGGAAGGAAGGAAGGAAAGGAAGGAAGGAAGGAAGGAAGGAAGGGAAGGAAGGAAGGAAGGAAACAAATTACCTACATAAGGTTGAGGTACAGGTGTGAGACTTTTTCTTCATTATGATCTTACACTATAAGATTAAAGTTCCTATGCTGATTTCTCTACATCACAAATAATTATATCAGCTTAAAGTACACATTTTACATGTCACAAATAATTCTATCACCTTAAAGTACACATTTTACATGTCACAAATAATTCTATCACCTTAAAGTACACATTTCACACATCACAAATAATTCTATCACCTTAAAGTACACATTTCACACATCACAAATAATTCTATCACCTTAAAGTACACATTTCACACATCACAAATAATTCTACAGCTTAAAGTACACATTTCACACATCACAAATAATTCTATCAGCTTAAAGTACACATTTTACATGTCACAAATAATTCTATCAGCTTAAAGTACACATTTCACACATCACAAATAATTCTATCAGCTTAAAGTACACATTTTACATGTCACAAATAATTCTATCACCTTAAAGTACACATTTTACATGTCACAAATAATTCATCACCTTAAAGTACACATTTTACATGTCACAAATAATTATATCAGCTTAAAGTACACATTTTACATGTCACAAATAATTCTATCACCTTAAAGTACACTTTTTACATGTCACAAATAATTTATCACCTTAAAGTACACACTTTACATGTCACAAATAATTCTATTGGCTTAAAGTACACATTTTACACATCACAAATAATTCTATCGACGAGGGTACTTTACTTTTTTTTTTTACTGAACTCCAGATGCAAGAATTAAGTGGTAGTAAATTATTACTACGGTGTCATAAAAATGTAACTCACAGATATGTCTTGTAATCAAGGGTTAATGCGATAAACAACACAACACAAAGGTATAACTTTTGCCAAGAACAATTCAAACCTTTTCGGAGATATTTTGGGGACATCTACTGATGTTTCTGAGCCAGATGTAGCAGTGGGAATTTGTGACTCTATCATCTGAAAGCTGTCATCCAGGGCTTTCCCAAAGGAAAAGGTGGAAATGTCAGGGTAACCAACCACTTCCATGAAAAAGTCAGGTAAGTTGGGGGGAGGTAGAGGTGACTGATGACTGACACTGTCCCCACTTTTATTCTGGTGCTTTGTCACAATCTCTAAAAATCTGTTTCTTCTGCATTTATCTTTGTCACTGAAAAACAACGAAACCAGTGCCTCTGGGTTGCCCTTTTCATCCAAGCACAAACTGCCATCCACAAAATCTGCAACACAAACACAAACACAAACGATGAACACAAGCTACAATTGTTACAATTTTCTGTATTAACACAATTTTGTTAAATTTAATTTTACATAAAAACACAATTTTATATCAACATTTAATTTTGGACTACAACACATTTTTGCATAATACACAAATATAATATGTGTATGTTTATATACAGAAACACATTTTTGCATAAATATACATATTTGCATAGACATTTTTTTACGTAAATACAACATCTGAACATCCATATTTGTACATAAACACAATGATTTTTATAAACATAGATTTCCATATATAAACATATAATTTATATGTAAAACATAAATTTATTTTCAAATGCATATATTATATCAAGAAGAAGGTGGTTTCAAGAGACCTTGAGCATGATAACGTAAGAAATAAGAGATCTGGCTAGAGACAGAGATTCTTTAAGACAGGCTGAGGTGAGTACAAGGTTCTGTGGGAGATCTGGCTAGAGACAGAGATTCTTTAAGACAGGCTGTGGTGAGTACAAGGTTCTGTGGGAGATCTGGCTAGAGACAGAGATTCTTTAAGACAGGCTGTGGTGAGTACAAGGTTCTGTGGGAGATCTAGCTAGAGACAGAGATTCTTTAAGACAGGCTGAGGTGAGTACAAGGTTCTGTGAGAGATCTGGCTAGAGACAGAGATTCTTTAAGACAGGCTGTGGTGAGTACAACGTTATGTGGGAGATCTGGCTAGAGACAGAGATTCTTTAAGACAGGCTGTGGTGAGTACAACGTTCTGTGGGAGATCTGACTAGAGACAGAGATTCTTTAAGACAGGCTGTGGTGAGTACAACGTTATGTGAGAGATCTGGCTAGAGACAGAGATTCTTTAAGACAGGCTGTGGTGAGTGCAATGTTCTGTGGGAGATCTGGCTAGAGACAGAGATTCTTTAAGACAGGCTGTGGTGAGTACAACGTTATGTGAGAGATCTGACTAGAGACAGAGATTCTTTAAGACAGGCTGTGGTGAGTGCAATGTTCTGTGGGAGATCTGGCTAGAGACAGAGATTCTTTAAGACAGGCTGTGGTGAGTACAAGGTTCTGTGGGAGATCTGGCTAAAGACAGAAATTCTTTAAGACAGGCTGTGGTGAGTACAAAGTTCTGTGGGAGATCTGGCTAAAGACAGAAATTCTTTAAGACAGGCTGTGGTGAGTACAAAGTTCTGTGGGAGATCTGGCTAAAGACAGAAATTCTTTAAGACAGGCTGTGGTGAGTACAAAGTTCTGTGGGAGATCTGGCTAGAGACAGAGATTCTTTAAGACAGGCTGTGGTGAGTACAAGGTTCTGTGGGAGATCTGGCTAGAGACAGAGATTCTTTAAGACAGGCTGAGGTGAGTACAACGTTCTGTGAGAGATCTGGCAAGAGACAGAGATTCTTTAAGACAGGCTGTGGTGAGTACAACGTTCTGTGGGAGATCTGGCTAGAGACAGAGATTCTTTAAGACAGGCTGTGGTGGGTACAAGGTTCTGTGGGAGATCTGGCTAGAGACAAGGATTCTTTAAGACAGGCTGTGGTGAGTACAACGTTCTGTGGGAGATCTGGCTAGAGACAGAGATTCTTTAAGACAGGCTGAGGTGAGTGTAACATTCTGTGGGAGATCTGGCTAGAGACAGAGATTCTTTAAGACAGGCTGTGGTGAGTACAACGTTCTGTGGGAGATCTGGCTAGAGACAGAGATTCTTTAAGACAGGCTGTGGTGAGTACAACGTTCTGTGGGAGATCTGGCTAGAGACAGAGATTCTTTAAGACAGGCTGAGGTGAGTACAACATTCTGTGAGAGATCTGGCTAGAGACAGAGATTCTTTAAGACAGGCTGTGGTGAGTACAACGTTCTGTGGGAGATCTGGCTAGAGACAGAGATTCTTTAAGACAGGCTGTGGTGAGTGCAACGTTCTGTGGGAGATCTGGCTAGAGACAGAGATTCTTTAAGACAGGCTGAGGTGAGTGCAACGTTCTGTGGGAGATCTGGCTAGAGACAGAGATTCTTTAAGACAGGCTGTGGTGAGTGCAACGTTCTGTGGGAGATCTGGCTAGAGACAGAGATTCTTTAAGACAGGCTGAGGTGAGTGCAACGTTCTGTGGGAGATCTGGCTAGAGACAGAGATTCTTTAAGACAGGCTGTGGTGAGTGCAACGTTCTGTGGGAGATCTGGCTAGAGACAGAGATTCTTTAAGACAGGCTGTGGTGAGTGCAATGTTCTGTGAGAGATCTGGCTAGAGACAGAGATTCTTTTAGATGGGGTGTGATGAATGCAACATTCAGTGGGAGATCTGGCTAGAGACAGAAACTCCTTCAGACGGGCTGTGGTGAGTGCAACATTCTGTGGGAGATCTAGCTAGAGACAGAAATTCCTTCAGACAGGCTGTGGTGAGTGCAACAGAAAGGGAGAAGACAGAGATAGAAAAAGACTGAGAAAGAAAGACACATGGAGAAAGATAGAAAGAAAGGCAAGAGAAAAAGAGAGAGACAGAAAGAGAGAGAAAGAGAGAGATGTGAACATACAAGAGCCGACAATTAAGAAAATTTTAAAAAGATATCCTCAAACCTTTGTGAAGAAACACCCGAAACTCTGGCTTGCTTGCCAGAATGGCCATGACCTGCTCCACTTGAACAATCCGAACCTTTTTATTCCCTCGATGCTGCTCGGTGCTCAACAATGAACCGTCGCGCTTCAACCAGCTCAGGTACGCTGCTGACTCATCCGCATCTGAAACATCGGCCTCTGAGTCTACAGGACTGGCAGGGCAAGCCTTCTCACCTGTAACAGAAGACAAGTCTTCGCATGCCATGTCTTAAAGAATTAACAAAACATATATTAACCCTTTGGGCAATGGACTGGGTAGTCCAGAGGTAGGACATCAGCTTCAGGACATGAAAATCAGACCCATTATTTCTTTACGGCTTTATTTTCTGAATAGTGAGATCTAATATCTAACCCGCTTGAAAAAATGTGATAAACAGGAAGTCCCGTGTGCATTTTGTGAACATTAACCTTAGGATTCTTAAGAAACAGAAGAACCCTAGAATATGATATTTTATGTACCTGTTTTAGGAAACTATCGTAAAATTTACAACTAAAAACCTATGTAACTTTGAGAACAAATATTAATTTTTCTACATTTTGTTACAAATATGTTAAAGAGTGAGATTTAGGAATAAATGCAACATAAAAATAATCCAAACAATGAAGGAGTACAGTCAGTACAAAGGTGAACATGACTAATAGCCTTATTATAAACAACACAGAATGTTTGTTGTCATTTTTCTGGCTTTTGAGAGGCACAGGTAACAAACCATTCATGAGAGACCACCTAAGGCTCAACTGTCAGCTTTAGGTTACATTTTAAAAATGTCTATATTTTACATACCAAAACTGAAAAACCCAATCTCACGAAATAATCATATCTTTTTTTTTACAACGAATCGGCACTATTTATTTTTTTTACATTTTTAAATTGCGGTCTCAATGACTCCTCCAGAATAAATACCTCCAACATCTAGGAAAGTACACGTCAGGAAAAGGCAACTGTGCACTGAAAATTGGAGGTTTAAACATTTTTTTAATTTTACGATCACAATTTTTACAAATGATAATTACCTAGGGTAACAGAACCCTTGGCAGCTGAAAGTTAAAAAGAGTAGGCCAGAAATGGCCACTGTCTGGGCAAAAAATTCCTAAGCAAATCTACGCATCCATGCCAAAGATGGATGTGTCAGGCCAAAAGATGGATGTGTCAGGCCAAAAGATGGATGTGTCAGGCCAAAAGATGGATGTGTCAGGCCAAAGATGAATGTGTCAGGCCAAAGATGGATGTGTTAGGCCAAAGATGAATGTGTCAGGCCAAAGATGAATGTGTCAGGCCAAAGATGAATGTGTCAGGCCAAAGATGAATGTGTCAGGCCAAAGATGAATGTGTCAGCCAAAGATGGATGCGTCAGGCCAAAGATGAATGTGTCAGGCCAAAGATGGATGTGTCAGGCCAAAGATGGATGTGTCAGGCCAAAGATGGATGTGTCAGGCCAAAGATGAATGTGTCAGGCCAAGATGGATGCGTCAGGCCAAAGATGAATGTGTCAGGCCAAAGATGGATGTGTCAGGCCAAAGCTGGATGTGTCAAGACAAAGATGGATGTGTCAGGCCAAAGATGAATGTGTCAGGCCAAAGATGGATGTGTCAGGCCAAAGATGGATGTGTCAGGCCAAAAGGCGCAGATATCACAGCCCTACCATAAACTTGTGACCAAGTGTGCATCCATGCCCACCTAACAGGTGGACACTAAGAAAAGAACCATCCAAGTACTGGCCACCCATCACACTCCCAAAGAAAAAAAAACATGAGAAAAAAAGGACATCAAATGTAGACAGATCTAGTTATTTCACATCTATTGTCATGACACTACATCTCTAGATGAATGACTTTATCATTTCCCAGAATTATGCTACGAAATGTAGTCTTCTAAATCCTCATACTCTACACAGCTGTTTGTTGACATTTATGAAGTCTTGGGAAACTTTCTGAGTTCTAAAACATGGCTTGAGTATAATTCTGCTATAGGACATTAACAATGATTATAGGAGATCCTATACGTGAATTCTCTGGACCATTTCTGGTTAATTTATGATTATTTTACATCAGAAAGAGTTATAACATTCTAAAGCTCCAACTCAAACAAGAAGTAGACAGATTCATAGAAAAAGAGAATACACAGCGAAAGAAAAAAAAAAATTACATTTCTAAGGGCACTGAAAAATCCATAGTCAACTATTACTGATGGAGGCTGCTACTAAATAAAATTACAAAATGCATATATTTTTCTCAACAGTTCACAACTGAATAATATGATAATTATCTCTATAGATTAACCAATTATACATTCCCTCAATCTCCAATCCACTTCACTGAACATTAACAAATCAAATAGAGAAGTGGCAGGACAAAAGCACCTTCTAGAATATCTTGTAGCAAGCAGGTGATGGCATGGCCTGCCCAGGGTCCTCCCCAAGTCAAGCTGTCATGGTTGAACTCTGTATCCACAACCAAAAGCACAAGCTGTTCCAGCTGTTCCTGAGTCATGGCCTCAGCTAGAGTAATGGAAGGCCTGCAGGCAACGCAGATCTTGGCAAGTACCTGCAAAAGATATGACAGAATCAATGTTACCTAGATCTATGTTGACTAAATCTATCCTATCCATAGTACTAGTTTTGGGGGACTGGTTGGTCTCGAGGCAAAACGCTGGCCTCGAGACAGAGAAGTTGTGGGTTCAAATCCCGGCTGCGATTTTTATTTATGATTTCTCTCTGCGGCGACCACCCCTGGTTTCAGCAGCGAGGCCCAGAAAGAAATTCCTAGTCTCTAGGGACTTCGCCATAGGCCCATAAAAGCTGAGGAACGAAAAAAAAAAGTACTAGTTTCATATTGGCCTAAGCTATTCTGTATTTTATTTCTGTGGTGCATCATCCATCTGATGTTATTATTGGGCCCAAGTATTTGACTCTTTGTTTCAGATTTGTCCTGTTTATTTTTATGTTGCAAGGTGGTGAAAAGGAATATACTAAGAATAAACAACAATATCAAACAATCTGGCAAGAAATATAAAACAAAACAGTAAAAAAAAGTAAAGTACCCCCGTCACACCAAGTGGCGTAAAGGGAAATATGGTGTTAGTGACCCTATATTTTACAGACCTTCAGCACATGATTTTTGGAGTAATGTAGTCAGTATTACGCCCATGCAGCTTTACTTTCCCAGAAAAAAATCCGGTACCCATTTAAGGCTGGGTGAACACGGAAGCCGTCGGTTGGGATCAAACCCTACCCCTTGTCCGTGGTAGTCCAGTTCACTAACCACTGAGCTATCGCGGCTCCCCAAAACAAAACAGTGACTACTAATAAAAACTTGTAAGAGTAAACAAAACAAGTTATTTGTAGCAACTTTTTACTGAAACTTAACACACATCCCCTGACCTTGCAAGCCACCAGGAACAAATCCACATGGCAAGTGAAGTCCATGCTAAGAAGCAGGGACATCAGACCCTTGACCACAGCTAGACACCTGTCCCGAGACAGCACAATGCTCTGGTCTATATCCATGTCATCGTCTCGGCCAAATGTGTCACCTGCACTTTTAGATTGTTCAGCCATTCCTTTCAGGAACATCTGAAAAAAAAAATGAAAATCTTGAGGGCATCCGATGAACCCAGTGGCATCGGAGGAATATAAAGTCTTCAAGAAAATCTTGAGGGCATCTGATGAACTCAGTGGCATCAGAGGAATATAAAGTCTTCAAGGAAACCTTGAGAGCATCCGATGAACCCAGTGGCATCGGAGAAATATAAAATCTTCAAGGAAATCTTGAGGGCATCCGATGAAACCAGTGGCATCAGAGGAATATAAAGTTTTCAAAGAAATCTTGAGGGCATCCAATGAACCCAGTGGCATCAGAGGAATATAAAGTCTTCAAGGAAACCTTGAGGGCATCCGATGAACCCAGCCAGTGGCATCAGAGGAATATAAAGTCTTGAAGGAAATCTTGAGGGCATCCAATGAGCCCAGTGGCATTGGAGGAATATAAAGTCTTCAAGGAAACCTTGAGGGCATCCGATGAACCCAGTGGCATCGGAGGAATATAAAGTCTTCAAGGAAACCTTGAGGGCATCCGATGAACCCAGTGGCATCGGAGGAATATAAAGTCTTCAAGGAAACCTTGAGGGCATCCGATGAACCCAGTGGCATCGGAGGAATATTAAGTCTTCAAGGAAATCTTGAGAGCATCTTTAGAACTCTAGGAGTCTTAGAAATAAAGAGTTTCGGTGAAATTCTTGAGAGCATTTTTAGAACTTTAGGAATCTTAGATATAAAGAGTCTCAATGACATTCTTGAGAGCATCTTCAATAACATTCTTGAAAGCATCTTTAGAAGTCTTGGAATCTTAGAAATAAAGAGTCTCAATGAAATTCTTGAGAGCATTTTTAGAACTCTAGGAGTCTTAGAAATAGAGTCTCTGTGAAATTCTTGAGAGCATTTTTATAATGGAGTTTTAGAAATAAAGAGTCTCAATTAAATACTTGAGAGCATCTTTAGAACTCTAGTAATCTTGGAAATAAAGAGACTCAAATTCTTGAGAGCATTGAAATAACTCTGGGGCATTTGGGAATCTAAATACCTGAGAAACAAATGTTCATATAACAAAATAAGAAAAATAAATACATAAGTAATCGTTTCTTTCAATGGCTTAATATATGTATGGGGAATAAATGTGGCATTAGTGCCCATATTATTCAATTATGTCATCGGCTTCAAGACAGGCTGTGATACTTTCCCACAGAAAATCTCTGGTATCCATTTTCAGAGACTGAGTGAGTGCTAAAGTCATGTCAGTCTGAACAAAGTTCATCACCTCTTGTCAGTAGTGAATATACTAACCCCACTGCCATATATTTTAACCCTAGATTGCGATACTGTAGTAAAAACTACCGCATCATAACACACATTTTTCCAAATTTGATATTTTACTGTGTTAAAATATTACCTCCCTCCATATATCTTCCTAATTACCACTTCCAGTGAGCCTGAGTGATTGATTTGTTTCCATTGTTGTTGGATATTTTTTCCCGATTTCATGAAATACAACCTCATATAATAATTACGTTAAATACAAAAATAAAAATGTTCAACTCCAATGTTAAATCAGTCCCATTATATGGTTATGAAACATGGAGAACAACAAAATTGACAATCATGAAGATATAGACTTTCATTAATGGATGCTTACGCAGAATAAAAGGATGGAAATGGCAGGACAAAATCACTAACATAAAATTATGGAAATGTACCAGTCAAATACCAGTAGATAAAAAGATACAGTGAAGACAATGGCACTGAATAGGACACACGCTGTGGAAGCCAACTGAGAGTATTACACTACAGGCCCTTTTTTGGAATCCCCAGGGGAAAGACAAAGAGGAAGACCAAATAATTCTTGGAGAAGACAGGTTGAAGCACAGATGAAGATGATGGAGAAGACATGGAATGACCTTAAAAGAATGGCAAGAAACAGAACGACTTGGAAAGTGTTTGTCGACTTGGAAAGTGTTTGTTGAACACCTATGCTCCACAGGGAACTAAAAGGTAGAAGAAGAAGAAGAACCTCATATAATGTGAAGGAAAAAAAAGTCACCAATTTTCAAGAAGATGGTTACTTTTTTTTTGCTGTGACCAGGGAAATTTCCTTGGTTTTCTGTCGACATCAGTTAGTAACTCAGAAAATGCAGCGAACAACACTATGCTGTAACCAAACATACTGAAGGGCTTACAGCATCCGTATCGATAGACAATTTGGTGAAAATCATTTCATAAATCAACCTGAGACAGGAAATCTGTGTTCCTCGTGTCTGTTCTAGTATAAACACATAGCTGTGAGTTGCAAAGTTCAAATAAAACACTATTTTTAAAGCTCCTAATGTTACAATTCTTCTTCTTCCACCATTCAGCTCCCTGTGGAGCATAGGTCACAACAAACAACTTTCCAAGCCGTTCTATTTCTTGCCATTCTTTTAAGATCATTCCACGTCTTCCCCATCATCTTCATCTCTGCTTCAATTTGTCTTCTCCAAGAATTCCTTGGTTTTCCTCTTTGTCTTTTTCCCTGAAGATTCAAAAAAAGGGCCTGTTGTGTAATACTTTCAGTTGGCTTCCGCAGTATGTGTCCTATCTAGTGCCATCATCTTCGCTGTATCTCTTTATTCACTGGTATTTGACTGGTGCATTTCCATAATTCTATATTAGTGATTTTGCCCTGCCATTTCCTAGAGAAACATTTGAGATGAACAATGTTACAATTAAGTGGTAGTAATTTTATTACAGGATCGTAAATATGTTGGTCACAGATTGACATTGTAATCTAGGATTAATTGCTAGTCCTATCAATTGTTATGTCTACAGAGACAAATGCTATAATTTTTTTTTTAATTAGACAAACATTTTCATACCTTTGTTGTTGTCTGGTTCTTCTTATCTGCATTGCCATAAATTTTCTTGAACCTGTCAATATCATGCACCTTCTGCTTGTACTGTGTCGGCTTACGTATGATGCCACCCCGTCTCGTGAGACGGTGAGATTTCCCTCTAGACCCACCCGCTGTGGACGGTGACCACTGGCTCTCTATGAAACTCCATCTGTTGTTGATATTGCAGCCTGGAAAATGAATTCAAACATGCAGTCTCTGATCAAACAAAATATGACAACTCATATCTTGAAACTGAAACAAGTGCACTCAACAGAAAAATAGTATTTGTATTTTTAAAAATCAATAAATATTAAACAATAAAATTGTCACTTGTTCTATTAAGTAAACTGGTAAATAAGTAGTTCTTAAAAACAGAGACCTGAGAAGAGCAATGTGGTCCACACCCACCTCCCTGGAAGCGAAACTATATGGGGCAATTGAATTGCTTAGACAGCTGACTTCATGAGAGAGTCTGGAATCCTACTCTGATTGAGTCTTGATAGCAGAGAGAGAGAGAGAGAGAGAGAAAGAGAGAAAAACAGAGAAATTATCATCCATCATGTTGTATCAGGTGACATTGAAAGTAGCAGATCTTAAAAACTGAGAAATCAACAACAAACATCATGTTGTGGCAGGTGACATTAAAAGTAGGGAACAGGCAAATAATTGCAGTGCTGTGGTAAAGCTGATAGCAAGGAAAAAGTGGTGAGGTGTAATGTACACTCCAATAAAGTATGCTGACAGTTTAACAAAAAAGGAACAAAATAAAATCATGACATTTTGGCCGACATGCAGCCTTCTTCAGAAAACACAACCAACACAAATGGATGACGAAATGTAGGTAAACTCTATTACATGTTTTAGAATGAGGGGAGCTAGTAGATCAAGGAGAAATAAAAATGGAATAAACAAGTGAAAAGAAATGACAAAATGAAAAGATACTACAATATCTATCTATCTATTGACCTTTTGAGCCATAGCCGCCCCAAAGGGCGTAGACCAAGATACTCCTTCTCTTATCTGAATTTTTGTTCTAGCAGTTTTCAATTCTTTTAAAGATACTACAATATAAGAGAATAAAAAATAAACTAAAAATCAAACAATGTTTAGCTGAAAATGAAACTTAAACTTAGCTGAAAATCAATCTAAGAGCTCCCAATCGATGTGTAGACATTGAAAATAGCAGATCTTAAAAACTGCCAATTTCTTTCCTTGATAATTATTATAACTCTTGTGTACCAGCTCTCAATATTACTCCCATGTATATGGCAGTGTTATCCTGTTTTAATGATATTACTCTCCCAACTAGTGTTGTCATCCAATTTATATAAGTAAGTCATGTTACTCTTCCACTTATAGTGTTGTCATCTTTTGATGTCTGCCCCACCTTTTAAAGTAATTCTTCCATCTGTTGCTACCCTCTTGATGTATATTCAACCTGACTGATAGTCTGTCCCATCTTTTAAAGTAATTCTTCCATCTGTTGCTACCTTCTTGATGTATACTCGACCTGACTGATAGTCTGTCCCATCTTTTAAAGTAATTCTTCCATCTGTTGCTACCCTCTTGATGTATACTCAACCTGACTGATAGTCTGTCCCATCTTTTAAAGTAATTCTTCCATCTGTTGCTACCTTTTTGATGTATGCTCAACCTGACTGATAGTCTGTCCCATCTTTTAAAGTAATTCTTCCATCTGTTGCTACCTTTTTGATGTATGCTCAACCTGACTGATAATTTGTCCCATCTTTTAAAGTCACTCTTCCATCTGTTGCTACCTTCTTGATGTATACTCAACCTGACTGATAGTCTGCCCGATCTTTTAAAGTAATTCTCCATCTGTTGCTACCCTCTTGATGTATACTCAACCTGACTGATAATTTGTCCCATCTTTTAAAGTCACTCTTCCATCTGTTGCTACCTTCTTGATGTATACTCAGCCTGACGGATAGTAGTCTATTCCACCTGTTGATGTTGCCCATCATAGTGTTGTCATCTCCTTGTCTTTAAGGACTGCTCTAGTACACCACTGTTGCCCTAGACACAGACCAAACAGCCTAAGTGAGTTTGAATTAAAGAGGAAAGGCAAACTTGCATCCAAAAATGCTGTACTGAAGTCAGATTCAGTTAAGCGCTGAAAGGCACAAATATCACAGCCTGCTGTAAGCGACTACACCAACTTACACTACCAAGGGATTTAACTCTTTTTGGCAACACCATTTTTTCAGCTTTTCTTTTATTTATTTTGAAATAACAGCGAAAATAAAAGAAAATTTATCTAAATACACATTTGTTGAGATAATTTGTTTAGAAAATCATAAAAGTAGTTAAATAAGAGAATTACAAAGTTTCAGCAGAAAAAATGTGAGAAAACATTGATAAATTAAAAGCAGCAAATCACGGCTCTTGCGTTTCTAACGTCAGCTACTAGAACTGCTTTTTGTGGCTTGTGGTATGGATGTGTTATTGTCCTTTGAAGGTCAGACAACAAAGATGAGTAATTTGTCAGGCAAATGCAGAGAACATAGATGACCCAGATGTGAAATACGCTGTTAGAAATAACAGATGCAAGAAATACCTTCTCTATCCTTTTTGGCTCCTTTTTCAGCATCATCTGTATTGGCTGGGGCAGACATAGTGGGACTTTCCATGTTGCGACACAGAAAAAGAAGAACCCAGCTAATCAGTGACAGATCCAGATGTTCTGTAACCAATCCAAGATCATTAAATGAGTTTACCTTTCAACTAATCATAAATACCTCTTGTGTATCTAATTAAATGAACTCACCTTTCAACTAATCATAAATACCTCTTGTGTATCTAATTAAATGAACTCACCTTTCAACTAATCATAAATACCTCTTGTGTATCTAATTAAATGAACTCACCTTTCAACAAATCATAAATACCTCTTGAGTATCTAATTAAATGAACTCACCTTTCAACAAATCATAAATACCTCTTGTGTATCTAATTAAATGAACTTACCTTTCAACTAATCATAAATACCTTTTGTGTATCTAATTAAATGAACTCACCTTTCAACTAATCATAAATACCTCTTGTGTATCTAATTAAATGAACTCACCTTTCAACTAATCATAAATACCTCTTGTGTATCTAATTAAATGAACTCACCTTTCAACAAATCATAAATACCTCTTGAGTATCTAATTAAATGAACTCACCTTTCAACAAATCATAAATACCTCTTGTGTATCTAATTAAATGAACTTACCTTTCAACTAATCATAAATACCTTTTGTGTATCTAATTAAATGAACTTACCTTTCAACTAATCATAAATACCTTTTGTGTATCTAATTAAATGAACTTACCTTTCAACTAATCATAAATACCTTTTGTGTATCTAATTAAATGAACTTACCTTTCAACTAATCATAAATACCTCTTGTGTATCTAATTAAATGAACCTATCACTTTAAAAATCATAAATACATCCTGTGTAACCAATCTAGCCAATCAAATTATTAATCACCTAACCAATCATAAAGGTTGTAACAAATTCAAAATAATAAGTCTAGAAGCCATCAGCTAAGAAGCCTTTTTCTGACCAGTGGCTCCCCTCCACACCTTAAAGCATATGGAGAATATGGTTTTAGAGCCCACAATTTTCAAAGACTAATGATATTCTAAGGGTGATATGGTCAGTATCACGCCAGGCCACCCTACATTCCCAGGACAATGTGGCATTAATTGAAGACCGCATAAACCTAGAAGCCATCAATCAGGAGCTAACCATCCTCTTGTCCTTAGTAGTCAAGTTCACCAGCCATTGATATTACCTTCTTACAACCAGGACAACTATTCTTCTCAATTCTTGATCTTTTCAGTGTCTTTACATAGGGCTCATAAAGTCTCCCACCACCTGTCTCTATTCGGGACGAGCTATTTCATTATAGAGTGAATCTATGCCTGCCAACCTTTTGTTGAACAAAGAGTTCTTTTCAGTGTTTCTCGAAGTCGTTCTCTTTTTCTCTAACCTGAAGTTTCCTATTTGAGGACAACTATTACCATTTTTTAAAATTAATTTAAGCAAACATTCTAGAAACTGTGGCATTCATTCATGGAGATGCCCAGAGACTGTTACATTCTCTCAATAACCTTCTATGGGAATTGTTCCCAAAAAAAAACAAAAATCCATCAGTCCCTTATTTTTTTATCAGTAAAAGCAGATTAACAATTAATTACGATACTTATCTGCGGCCGAGTATTTACGACACTGTAGTCAAAATTACTACCAATTAAATGTAAAATTAGGTGCTCTAAAAATAATATTTTCTCTAAACTTTTGACACACAGTACTGTGATCACACTAGGCTAGACATAGGGGCTCAGAATTCCTGGTTCAAGTTGATTCATGACCGAGGTTTGACTTCATGGACCGGACGTGTTACAATGCCTATCCCTAAGGTCGCCGTAAATCAGTCAGCATGTTCTGCTACCCCAAAGCATTATTCGCTGAGCTTCCCAGGTTACAAAGGGTTGTTTTGATGCCAGCGATGACCGAGAAAATTTCCCTGGTCACAACAACAAAAATGGAAAATAACCAATTTCTTGAAAATTGGTGATTTAAAAAAATAATATACAAGATCGTATCTCATGAAATGGGAGAGACAAAATCCGACATCAATAGAAACATTTCCAACACTCAGAGGTCACTGCAAGTAGTAATTAAGATGTCTGACAACAGCAAACTGAAATTTGGAAGGTTTTGTGTTTAGATGCGGTAATTTATTTTACCACAATTCATAATCTAGAG
Organism: Megaustenia siamemsis; assembly: GCA_032433765.1. Classification (NCBI taxonomy): domain Eukaryota; kingdom Metazoa; phylum Mollusca; class Gastropoda; order Stylommatophora; family Ariophantidae; genus Megaustenia; species Megaustenia siamemsis. Next base: position 8,696,413 of record JAVIAB010000050.1, read on the forward strand.
TTAAAAACAAGGCACTCCCAGAGCATCATTATGCAGAATAATTACTAGGGAAGGCCCATCCATGGGACTATGAAGCAACCAGGACCTACAAGAACTAGCAGCAAATCATTAATCGTGGAGAACTATGACTTCCGCCCTACGTGTTGTCTTTTGGACTGGGAGGAAAATGGAACCAACAGCAGATTGATGCTTTCACAAAAAAATATTACAAATACAGACATTTAAAACTATTTCAAATAAATGTGACGTTCTACTTATCATGCACGGCTGTTCAGGGCATGCTCTTTCACTGAAATGATCTAGGTCATGGTGATGCAAATGAGGTACCTCTGCTGCCAAAAAGACTGGTATTTCTAACCTACATTAAGGACTGCTGTCTACACAAACTATCCTGCCTTCGACCTATAAAAACGGTTAATGTTTATATAATGCCACAGACAGTGCCAGGTTTGTTGTTTCAGTTCATCTCGCAGATTTGCTAAAATAACAAATGCTACCTTAAAGCCCAGTATTTATGACTTTCACTTTTACCGCACCGCTAGCACACAAAAATATAGATCTACTTCAAATACAATTTTCACAAAATTGTAGCATTCAAAAACATTATGACTTTCACTCACAGAAATTATTCAATTGTATAAACAAAATATAGATTCTAAATGTTAATACGAGAGATTAAATGTCATGCATTAAGCGGATCATATTATATTATATCACACATGAGCGCCGGCGATGTGAGCACAAAAATGTAGATCTATATGACATATAATTTTTACAAAATTGAGGCGCTCAAAATATTATGACTTTCACTTTTACTCACATAAACATTTAAATTGTACTGCTGTATAAACAAATATATATTCAAAATGTTAATATGAGAGATGAAATGTCATGCATTAAGCAGACTGTAATATAAATTATATAGTCCAGGTGTTGTTTATCCAGAAGTGGATAGGTAAACATTCAGGTTGAACTTTGTGGGAGGGAATTCCATATTTGTCTGCATGAAACTAAGGTACAGGTTTTAAAAAGCAAGCATTCAGATGTGCATAACAAGAGATGTAGTCATCACAAAAAAACCAGATGAAGAAGAGAACAGCACATTAGATCACTTTCCACCCCAAACGTTATTAAAATTGTATACTTCTGATTAAATAGAATGTACTACAGAAGAGTCTTATAGAGGTTGTGTTTCTTAAATGAACAAGTGAGTAAGGCAACTAAAATATTGACAAGCAACTGTGTCATGTTAAATGTACAGAAATCAAGAAATATTAGCAAACAGGTTAGCTGAACATTGACTGGGATGGCAAGAAAACTGGCAAAACTTATTGGACATAATGGACTCGAAATGGGGCACTATTTCTCCAGACTGTCATTGCTTCTGTATTTATTAAGCCTATTAAAATTTATATATGATAAAATAGGATAGTCCAGTGTGATTCTGACAGCATCACCCATTTATTTGATGACGGTCAATTAAAAATATGGACACTAACAACAGGTTCTCAATATGACACAATATGTGACAGATATTCTTTACTTGTCATTTTTATTAGGACAATAAAAAATGGTAACATGAGATTGAGGGCAAAAGAAGTCAGCGGAAAGATCAGAGATAGCATGACAAGAAGAAAGAACAATGACCACAATAAAAATAATGTGGTTGTAAAGAGATCATCAGTAATACACAACAATAAGAAGCTTATTCCAAATACTTGATTGAACAAGCTGGTCTAAAATACTATATAAAAGTCTTACTTGGCTTATTCCAAATACTTGATTGAACAAGCTGGTCTAAAATACTATATAAAAGTCTTACTTGGCTTATTCCAAATACTTGATTGAACAAGCTGGTCTAAAATACTATATAAAAGTCTCACTTGTTGCAGCATGTGGCATGCCTCGACTGCTGTCTGTCACCAGCAACGGTTGCAATACTGATGTCAGCATTGCCAACAAACTGTCCAAGATATGCAAAGCACTAGGTCCTGTTAGGGACTTCTGGCCAAGTGCACTCAGCAAAATGAAGACACTGAGAACAAGAACATGAAAGAACATTTCGTGCTTTAGTACAGTCATAAGTATTTCTAATAAGGAGAAATCTGTCTTCTTTATTTATGATGGCAGGGACTTAGGTCATTTACTGAAGAGATTGAGAACTTCATTAAAAGTAAGTCTGGCAGCACTAGGGTGTATGTTTGAGAAGACTACAGACATTAGGTCAATGCCTATCAGTGTGTGTCCTACTAAAAATAGGTTCTTCTCTTGTTTTCTTTCCCCCCCCCTTTTTTTCCTTTAGCTTCTTCATTATCCTGACACTTTTGTTTCTGCTTAGTAATTAGGGAAGACACTTTTTTCCTGCTTAGTAATTAGGGAAGACACTTTTTTCCTGCTTAGTAATTAGGGATGACACTTTTTTCCTGCTTAGTAATTAGGGATGACACTTTTTTCCCCATAGGTGGAACATATGCAGATGTGTACATATATATATTCCTAGGTGGTTATGCACAGTCTCCCTTACATAGTACCCATTTTTAGGAGTAGGGATCTTTTTTTACACTGACAGGTATTGTTGGTCCTCAATATTCTAAAATATTCACTTCTCTCAACATGGAGTTTTTAGTACCACCACACTTACTACTACTATCTTTACAACTCACTCCTATCTGATTCTTTCAGTAGGAAAGTACATAGTTGATATGCCTTTGATACCAAGTCCCCTATGACCTCTCTTGTTATGTAAGATTTGCTCCTATGTTGGGTACTGCTGTCTGTCCACACCTTTGTCTTTCAAAGTGGTCTAACACATAATAATATACAACACCCGGTTCAGCTGTGGTAGGTGCTAGCCTCTAGTCTTTATCTGCACACCTGATTACAACACCTTAACCTGTCCTCCTCGTCATCTTATCTCCCCTTATTGACCCCCCATGCCAGATTTTTCATCCTATCATATGGCCAGTCCGCCCATTGGCTGCCGGGGCCCGAAAGGGGAGTAAAGAATAGTGGCGTTGTACCCTACCAGGCATGTTCGTAAGAGACAAGAAAGGAGGGTTGGGCATGGGACTGGCTATCCCATACTGTAAAAAAATAAGTGGAAAAAATTTCACAAACATGGACATGTCCAAGAAAAGAATGTAAAGTAAATCTGCCACCCAGGAAAGATAAAAGCTCACTGTCTAAGAGACGTATGACACAAGCCGAGACAGACAGAAGCAGAGATGAAGATGATGGGGAAGACATGGAATGATCTTAAAAGAATGGCAAGAAACAGAACGACTTGGAAAGTGTTTGTTGAAGACCTATGCTCCACAGGGAGCTGAAAGGTAGAAGAAGAAGAATATGGCCAGTCCCTTTCTCCGCCTCTTCCACATTTCACTTTTGGACCAGACATAGGACGTTCAGTTAAGTGACTTATTTTTAATAAATAATTTTACATTAACTTTTTCCTCTCTCTACTATACAAGTAATATAGTATATTCTCCAAATGTATTGTTTTATCTCTTCCTTCTTTGTAGTATTAGTTTTACTACTCCAGAACATGTAGTAGAGTCGTTGTCTGTTTGTGTTGTCCCTGTTTTCCGAAGAAGGCCGCATGTAGGCCAAAATGTCAAATATTTTGTATAATTCTCCCCCCCCCCCTCTTTTTTTCTTTGGTAAAGATGTCACCATACTTTGTAGGAGCGTACGTCCCACCTCACTACTAGTTCCCCACTTCAAACTGACAATCACAGCAGTGATTGACTTTCAGGTCTGACCTACATGGTTTGAACAAAATCATCAGTTCTCAGTGCATCCCTACATAATTTATGCATAAAGCTAATCATCAATCAATGAGGAGCCTAGATCTACACCTCCATACTTTATTTGCCTTAATTAACTATTCTAAGTTTATCCATGCCTTACCTGTCCCACTTGTATTTGATTACAATTATTTCTATGTTTTTGTATATTCTGATGCCACATTTTAGAGATTATTTTTAAAATTATATTCTGAGACATTATGAGATTATCTACTTAAAGTATGCCCAACCAATACCACTGTCTTCTTTATCACCTGAGATAATCTATTTAATGTATATCAAACCAGTACCAATGTCTTCTTTACACCTGAGATTATTTAATGTATATCAAACCAGTACCAATGTCTTCTTTACACCTGAGATTATATAATGTATATCAAACCAGTACCAATGTCTACTTTACCACCTGAGATAATCTATTTAATGTATATCAAACCAGTACCAATGTCTACTTTACCACCTGAGATAATCTATTTAATGTATATCAAACCAGCACCAATGTCTACTTTACCACCTGAGATTATTTAATGTATATCAAACCAGTACCAATGTCTACTTTACCACCTGAGATAATCTATTTAATGTATATCAAACCAGCACCAATGTCTACTTTACCACCTGAGATAATCTATTTAATGTATATCAAACCAGTACCAATGTCTTCTTTACACCTGAGATTTTTTAATGTATATCAAACCAGTACCAATGTCTACTTTATCACCTGAGATAACCTATTTAATGTATATCAAACCAGCACCAATGTCTACTTTACCACCTGAGATAACCTATTTAATGTATATCAAACCAGCACCAATGTCTACTTTACCACCTGAGATAATCTATTTAATGTATATCAAACCAGTACCAATGTCTTCTTTACCACCTGAGATAACCTATTTAATGTATATCAAACCAGTGTCAATGTCTTCTTTACCACCTGAGATAACCTATTTAATGTATATCAAACCAGTACCAATGTCTACTTTACCACCTGAGATAACCTATTTAATGTATATCAAACCAGCACCAATGTCTACTTTACCACCTGAGATTATTTAATGTATATCAAACCAGTACCAATGTCTTCTTTACCACCTGAGATAACCTATTTAATGTATATCAAACCAGCACCAATGTCTACTTTACCACCTGAGATTATTTAATGTATATCAAACCAGTACCAATGTCTACTTTACCACCTGAGATTATTTAATGTATATCAAACCAGTACCAATGTCTACTTTACCACCTGAGATAACCTATTTAATGTATATCAAACCAGTACCAATGTCTTCTTTACCACCTGAGATAACCTATTTAATGTATATCAAACCAGTACCAATGTCTTCTTTACCACTTGAGATAACCTATTTAATGTATATCAAACCAGTACCAATGTCTTCTTTACCACCTGAGATAACCTATTTAATGTATATCAAACCAGTACCAATGTCTTCTTTACCACCTGAGATAACCTATTTAATGTATTTCAAACCAGTACCAATGTCTACTTTACCACCTGAGATAACCTATTTAATGTATATCAAACCAGTACCAATGTCTACTTTACCACCTGAGATAACCTATTTAATGTATATCAAACCAGTACCAATGTCTACTTTACCACCTGAGATAATCTATTTAATGTATATCAAACCAGTACCAATGTCTACTTTACCACCTGAGATTATTTAATGTATATCAAACCAGTACCAATGTCTACTTTACCACCTGAGATAACCTATTTAATGTATATCAAACCAGTGTCAATGTCTTCTTTACCACCTGAGATAACCTATTTAATGTATATCAAACCAGTGTCAATGTCTTCTTTACCACCTGAGATAACCTATTTAATGTATATCAAACCAGTGTCAATGTCTACTTTACCACCTGAGATTATTTAATGTATATCAAACCAGTGTCAATGTCTTCTTTACCACCTGAGATAACCTATTTAATGTATATCAAACCAGCACCAATGTCTACTTTACCACCTGAGATTATTTAATGTATATCAAACCAGTACCAATGTCTTCTTTACCACCTGAGATAACCTATTTAATGTATATCAAACCAGTACCAATGTCTTCTTTACCACCTGAGATAACCTATTTAATGTATATCAAACCAGTACTAATGTCTTCTTTACCACCTGAGATAACCTATTTAATGTATATCAAACCAGTACCAATGTCTTCTTTACCACCTGAGATAACCTATTTAATGTATATCAAACCAGTACCAATGTCTTCTTTACCACCTGAGATAACCTATTTAATGTATTTCAAACCAGTACCAATGTCTACTTTACCACCTGAGATAACCTATTTAATGTATATCAAACCAGTACCAATGTCTACTTTACCACCTGAGATAACCTATTTAATGTATATCAAACCAGTACCAATGTCTTCTTTACCACCTGAGATAACCTATTTAATGTATATCAAACCAGTGTCAATGTCTACTTTACCACCTGAGATAATCTATTTAATGTATATCAAACCAGCACCAATGTCTACTTTACCACCTGAGATTATTTAATGTATATCAAACCAGTACCAATGTCTACTTTACCACCTGAGATAACCTATTTAATGTATATCAAACCAGTACCAATGTCTTCTTTACTACCTGAGATAACCTATTTAATGTATATCAAACCAGTACCAATGTCTTCTTTACTACCTGAGATAACCTATTTAATGTATATCAAACCAGTACCAATGTCTTCTTTAGTACCTGAGATAACCTATTTAATGTATATCAAACCAGTACCAATGTCTTCTTTACCACCTGAGATAACCTATTTAATGTATATCAAACCAGTACCAATGTCTTCTTTAGTACCTGAGATAACCTATTTAATGTATATCAAACCAGTACCAATGTCTACTTTACCACCTGAGATAACCTATTTAATGTATATCAAACCAGTACCAATGTCTTCTTTACCACCTGAGATAACCTATTTAATGTATATCAAACCAGTACCAATGTCTACTTTACCACCTGAGATAACCTATTTAATGTATATCAAACCAGTACCAATGTCTACTTTACCACCTGAGATAACCTATTTAATGTATATCAAACCAGTGTCAATGTCTTCTTTACCACCTGAGATAATCTATTTAATGTATATCAAACCAGCACCAATGTCTACTTTACCACCTGAGATTATTTAATGTATATCAAACCAGTACCAATGTCTACTTTACCACCTGAGATAACCTATTTAATGTATATCAAACCAGTACCAATGTCTACTTTACCACCTGAGATAACCTATTTAATGTATATCAAACCAGTGTCAATGTCTTCTTTACCACCTGAGATAACCTATTTAATGTATATCAAACCAGTGTCAATGTCTTCTTTACCACCTGAGATAACCTATTTAATGTATATCAAACCAGTACCAATGTCTTCTTTACCACCTGAGATAACCTATTTAATGTATATCAAACCAGTGTCAATGTCTTCTTTACCACCTGAGATAACCTATTTAATGTATATCAAACCAGTACCAATGTCTACTTTACCACCTGAGATAACCTATTTAATGTATATCAAACCAGTACCAATGTCTACTTTACCACCTGAGATAACCTATTTAATGTATATCAAACCAGTACCAATGTCTACTTTACCACCTGAGATAACCTATTTAATGTATATCAAACCAGTACCAATGTCTACTTTACCACCTGAGATAACCTATTTAATGTATACCAAACCAGTACCAATGTCTTCTTTACCACCTGAGATAACCTGTTTAATGTATATCAAACCAGTGTCAATGTCTTCTTTACCACTTGATATAACCTATTTAATGTATATCAAACCAGTGTCAATGTCTTCTTTACCACCTGAGATAACCTATTTAATGTATATCAAACCAGTACCAATGTCTACTTTACCACCTGAGATAACCTATTTAATGTATATCAAAACAGTGTCAATGTCTTCTTTACCACCTGAGATAACCTATTTAATGTATATCAAACCAGTGTCAATGTCTTCTTTACCACCTGAGATAACCTATTTAATGTATATCAAACCAGCACCAATGTCTACTTTACCACCTGAGATTATTTAATGTATATCAAACCAGTACCAATGTCTTCTTTACCACCTGAGATAACCTATTTAATGTATATCAAACCAGTACTAATGTCTTCTTTACCACCTGAGATAACCTATTTAATGTATATCAAACCAGTACCAATGTCTACTTTACCACCTGAGATAACCTATTTAATGTATATCAAACCAGTACCAATGTCTACTTTACCACCTGAGATAACCTATTTAATGTATATCAAACCAGTACCAATGTCTACTTTACCACCTGAGATAACCTATTTAATGTATATCAAACCAGTACCAATGTCTACTTTACCACCTGAGATAATCTATTTAATGTATATCAAACCAGTACCAATGTCTACTTTACCACCTGAGATTATTTAATGTATATCAAACCAGTACCAATGTCTACTTTACCACCTGAGATAATTTAATGTATATCAAACCAGTACCAATGTCTTCTTTACCACCTGAGATAACCTATTTAATGTATATCAAACCAGTACCAATGTCTACTTTACCACCTGAGATAATTTAATGTATATCAAACCAGTACCAATGTCTACTTTACCACCTGAGATAACCTATTTAATGTATATCAAACCAGCACCAATGTCTTCTTTACCACCTGAGATAACCTATTTAATGTATATCAAACCAGTACCAATGTCTACTTTACCACCTGAGATAACCTATTTAATGTATATCAAACCAGTACCAATGTCTTCTTTAGTACCTGAGATAACCTATTTAATGTATTTCAAACCAGTACCAATGTCTACTTTACCACCTGAGATAACCTATTTAATGTATATCAAACCAGTACCAATGTCTACTTTACCACCTGAGATAACCTATTTAATGTATATCAAACCAGTACCAATGTCTTCTTTACCACCTGAGATAACCTATTTAATGTATATCAAACCAGTGTCAATGTCTACTTTACCACCTGAGATAATCTATTTAATGTATATCAAACCAGTACCAATGTCTTCTTTACTACCTGAGATAACCTATTTAATGTATATCAAACCAGTACCAATGTCTTGTTTACTACCTGAGATAACCTATTTAATGTATATCAAACCAGTACCAATGTCTACTTTACCACCTGAGATAACCTATTTAATGTATATCAAACCAGTACCAATGTCTTCTTTACTACCTGAGATAACCTATTTAATGTATATCAAACCAGTACCAATGTCTTCTTTAGTACCTGAGATAACCTATTTAATGTATATCAAACCAGTACCAATGTCTTCTTTACCACCTGAGATAACCTATTTAATGTATATCAAACCAGTACCAATGTCTTCTTTAGTACCTGAGATAACCTATTTAATGTATATCAAACCAGTACCAATGTCTACTTTACCACCTGAGATAACCTATTTAATGTATATCAAACCAGTACCAATGTCTTCTTTACCACCTGAGATAACCTATTTAATGTATATCAAACCAGTACCAATGTCTACTTTACCACCTGAGATAACCTATTTAATGTATATCAAACCAGTACCAATGTCTACTTTACCACCTGAGATAACCTATTTAATGTATATCAAACCAGTGTCAATGTCTTCTTTACCACCTGAGATAATCTATTTAATGTATATCAAACCAGCACCAATGTCTACTTTACCACCTGAGATTATTTAATGTATATCAAACCAGTACCAATGTCTACTTTACCACCTGAGATAACCTATTTAATGTATATCAAACCAGTACCAATGTCTACTTTACCACCTGAGATAACCTATTTAATGTATATCAAACCAGTGTCAATGTCTTCTTTACTACCTGAGATAACCTATTTAATGTATATCAAACCAGTGTCAATGTCTTCTTTACCACCTGAGATAACCTATTTAATGTATATCAAACCAGTACCAATGTCTTCTTTACCACCTGAGATAACCTATTTAATGTATATCAAACCAGTGTCAATGTCTTCTTTACCACCTGAGATAACCTATTTAATGTATATCAAACCAGTACCAATGTCTACTTTACCACCTGAGATAACCTATTTAATGTATATCAAACCAGTACCAATGTCTACTTTACCACCTGAGATAACCTATTTAATGTATATCAAACCAGTACCAATGTCTACTTTACCACCTGAGATAACCTATTTAATGTATATCAAACCAGTACCAATGTCTACTTTACCACCTGAGATAACCTATTTAATGTATACCAAACCAGTACCAATGTCTTCTTTACCACCTGAGATAACCTGTTTAATGTATATCAAACCAGTACCAATGTCTTCTTTACCACCTGAGATAACCTGTTTAATGTATATCAAACCAGTACCAATGTCTTCTTTACCACCTGAGATAACCTGTTTAATGTATATCAAACCAGTACCAATGTCTTCTTTACCACCTGAGATAACCTGTTTAATGTATATCAAACCAGTACCAATGTCTTCTTTACCACCTGAGATAACCTGTTTAATGTATATCAAACCAGTACCAATGTCTTCTTTACCACCTGAGATAACCTATTTAATGTATATCAAACCAGTACCAATGTCTTCTTTACCACCTGAGATAACCTGTTTAATGTATATCAAACCAGTACCAATGTCTTCTTTACCACCTGAGATAACCTGTTTAATGTATATCAAACCAGTACCAATGTCTTCTTTACCACCTGAGATAACCTGTTTAATGTATATCAAACCAGTGTCAATGTCTTCTTTACCACTTGATATAACCTATTTAATGTATATCAAACCAGTGTCAATGTCTTCTTTACCACCTGAGATAACCTA